>JADLZL010001705.1:0-337807 GCA_015844335.1 Chrysopogon serrulatus | reverse complement strand
TTGTTTAAGGTGAAAGTCAGGGTTAGCCAAGCACTTGCAAACATCACGGTTGATTTTAATTGATTGGTTTTATTTAAGAGATCAAACATGTGAGCAGGATTCAAATTATAAACATAAGCATATGTAATACAAAGGAGCTCAAACAACACCCTAGAATCGTAAACTCATTTTAATTGTTTGAATTAGGGTTTTCTAATCATGAATGCTCATGCAATGATGATGATGACATGGCAGGTTTTTTTTTTAACGTAACACCGGGTGTTACAGAAATGCTTGCTAGTTACATGGTAGACATGCTTGCCATGATGCCATCTCAGGCGCACTGGGGGGCTTGCTGGTTGCCACACACATTAGAGGGCCATAACCCAAAGTTATAGCTTATATTATCTATGCAAATTTTAATAAACTTTCCAAATTACTTGCCCGAATAATTTCTTAGAACAACCGTTGAAGAACCAGAATAATTATTTAGCAACACGCATGCTACCCACGATGACAGATGAAGAATCAGAATTTCATTCATATTATATATAGCATCGCTATTGTCGGGTGGTGAACAAAAATACTAAATGTACATGATTAACTCATGGCATTTCTCAGCCAACTGGTAGTGGTAGTAGACTTTTGTTCCGAAACATGGAGGAAAGCCCGTCAATCTGCAGAGAACTCAAAAGGTTTTGCCACTACTGTACCACTGAAGATTTCTCGTCCAAGACCTGAACTTCCCCTTTGGATGCAATGACAGCGTATGATCTGCAGGGCAGGGCAGAAGATTGCAGTGTAAAAACAACTAAAACCTTTTTCCTAGAGGTTGTGCGTGCTCAGAGTCAGAGATTTACTGGTTGCTACAGATAATCCCATGATCCACAACGCCATCAATTTTGTCCAACTTCTCTGCTACCTGACCTGTAAGCAAGATGGCAGAGCAATCATGGTTACTAGGCTGAAACTGAGTTTAGATCTCCAGCTGTGAGGGAGGATCTTCCATTGACATACCGAGATCTGGGATCGGAGTTGTAAAGATGACATCAAGCACGTGATGGCCCTCCTTGGTAACTAATGGGTGGTCACCCCCTAGTGGACCGGCAGTTCCAAACGATGGCCTCCTCCAAACCTTCATGAGAAAAATGCATAGCATTTGTGATCAGAACAGATGCCTGTACTTCAGGTCGAAGAAATCCAGCAGCATCTCAAGTTCTGAGTTCTGAAATTCCAACAGCATCTCAATGGCTCACCTCTGCATCTCCTAGAAACAGATCATCGATCTCTTCAGCGGTGTCTATCCAGTTTCCCTGAAATGGCCTGCTCCTCATTTTATGAACAGAACATTGCGATACACGCTGAAGCAACGGATGATCACTTACACTTTTGACCAGGACCGGGATGGAACCCTCGACACCCGTTACATATTTGTCATTTCCAGTGATGAAGGCAAGTTTGTCCGCTGATTTAGCCATTGCCTGTATATATACATACACGAGGGGAAAAGGATTGCATTGTCAGAGATGATTGCGCAGAGCATGTGTATATATCATTCTAAAAATGAGAAAGAAAGAGTGTCAAGTCATGGCGGCTGGCTAAGAGCCTAAGATTTACCCATGTGCCCACTTGTGTTGTGTCTCCGAAGGGATTGATGTGCACTGCTTACCTTCTCCATCATGAAAGAGGGCTCTCCGCTCTCGGTCTTGCGCCGCCCGATGACTGCAGCCAGCGTGCCCTCTTCAATCACTTCAGCATCAGTGAAAGCAAAATCAATCTATAGGTCAGTGAGCACGGTTTCAGAGGCTGTTCTTCTTCCTAACTAGGAAAAACTAACAAGGTGCTTATGCTAACCTGGGTGCCTTGCTGGTAGCTGTTAGCCTGTATTCCTGCCTTGTCTGCCTCGCTCGCACTGAGCACGGACCTGGCTGGTCAATCCCAGGAAGCTGATTAGAATAGATGCCACTCACTGATTCGACGAGTGCGTCCCTGGTGAGCTGTAGCACGCTTCCATACACAGAGAAGTAGCAACCAGGACTCACGAGGTGACTGCAGTGATGCCGGTGAGAGATCCCCGGCGGAGGCGCGTGCCGAGGTACTGGATCGCCAGGGCGGACGCCGGGCCGGAGCCGAGCCCCACCACCATGCCGCTCGTCACGAACCTGTCCACCTGGGGTCGGGCACGTGATGAGGCAGGCAGCAAGAACTTGTTAGGAAACATTCATATTCACAGGCACGGGGGCGGCTACGAGCACGTCAGTCACTTACAGTGAGCTTAGCGGCGTCGAAGAGGTCGACCACGTCGGCGTCGGCCGCCGAGGCCGAGCAAGCAACTCCCCGCCGTCGCACGGAGGAAGGTGGGCAGCTGTTCCGGCGCGGCCTCGGGCACAGGCAGAGCTGCAACGACGGAGCTACACTTGACTGGCCATGGCCTCCATGGATTGAGGAATCGATGAGTTCAGTTGTAGTGCAGGGCCAGGGCGGCACGGTTCGTCTAGAAACAAAGACGGACATGGTGAGTAGGGCCCCAGAGGGGATAAGGGAGTGGTGCAGGGGCAAGGCCAGCCCTGCGTCGGAGGTGCACCTCATCTACTTCGCTTCACCGGTCACCGCCACTGGTAAACTGAAGGCCACTGAATCAAACCACGTGTCAATTTTTCAATTTTAATCACGACAGAACTTATTAACCTGCTGATAAGCTGAAACAATTTTGAGGATTTGGTGTTTCTACCCTTATAAGCCAGCTGATAAGCTAAAAGGAACATGGCAAAGAAACAGGATGGAATGGGCAAAGAAACAGGATGTACTGGCGAATCGAGCTATGGTCAAGTGAATCACAATTGAGCTCTGGTGCAAGTTCTACGGGGAGAACTGACAAAGATGAAAACAGAAAAAAGACCAAATGAAATTTTACCAAACACTACATTAAATAATAACCAGCACAACGGCTTTGCACAGGAGGAAAGATCGCTGCACATGTGCAAAGTAATCACAAGAACTGAGCAATGGCGTGCCGGGCTGCGAATATGTATTTGAGTGCCAGGAATCTCATTTAACTGCATTAACATCAGTCACAAAGCAACACATGATTATCCTCACATTACAATAAACCCAGTCTCAGAACTTGGGCAGACTCTTAATAAACGAGCTAGAATTAACCAAATCCAAGGATGGTTTACATCGCCTACATCTACAGCAAATCAGCCATGGTGCAGGAGAAGCTCCCCTTCCTCAGCCCCCAAAGATGCGCCTACTTAGATCTCTGCCTCATCTTTCGGCGCTTCCTCTTGAGCCTCCTCATTCTCTTCTTCTTCCACTGCACATCAAACCAAATGAAACATGACGAATCAGTTCCCCAAGTCCAATAGCAAAATGCCCCGATTCTACAGAAACAATCTAATCACACCATCGAATAGAACAAGAACATACACTAAAGATCATACAATTTACCAGGGATCAGAATTTTGGAGTGTTATACTCATCATTGATGATCAGAAACACGGACCAATGGTTCTTCATCACATCCCAACATCATAAAGACCAAACAATTTTACTTGCAAGGAACAATCACCCAGCAGTAGAGCAATAATGATCGCATGAATAAAGTTACATGCCTCTAAAAAAAGAATTTACAAGAAAACTATTCAACTAGAAATAGCAAGTAATCAGAACATGAGCTCAGTTCTGTCTTGTAAAACTCATGGTGTAACCCGAAAATAAACAGTTGATCTCTAACATGCTGCAGTGAACTGGCATTCAGAATGAGTAGGAGGTATTTCTCATCAATTAGATCAGAAAAATCTAGTTTTTCCTCACTATGCCAAGAATACTGCAGGACAAAACACTGAACAAACATAACAGATCAACAACAGAAACAAAAAATAAATCGACTGACTAGTGTTCTCTCAGACAAATGCCTCGATTGTCCCCATGGTTTAATGGAATGGATTAGATCGGACTCGTCATCTGTGTTTGGTCATCATAGAGAACATCATCAGTGTCACCAAGACTCTAGCAAGCATGAATGCCACAGAACACATCCAAACCCTAAACATTACTACTAGCTCTGCAAAACTACCTACGACACGGTCTCATCACATCAACACCGAAAGAACATCGCAACGGAGGCAAGGGAAGACGGACGAACCTTGGCCCTCATCGCGTCGGCGGGGCGGAGCGCGCACACGGGCTCCTTCTGTCTCTGCTTGCGGCGGCTGTGGAACTGGCGAGTTGGGGACGGACCGGATGGTGGCGGCGGTTCCTCTCGCTTCGGATTTATAGAGACAGGGGTCCTGGGTGGAATCGAAAACCCTAGCCATGATGCTCTCATGGACGGCTGAGATCTGCCGGTGCGAGGAGTTTGGACGGGAGGATTTGGGCTTCGTTCGTGGGCTCCCTATCAGAATAGGCCGGAGTAGGAGATTGGGCTAAATAGGCCCTCAGCAGAGTTGGAGCTCTGGGCTCTGGGCTCTGGGCTCCCTATCAGAATAGGCTCTCTTCAATTCAAACAAAACAATATTCAAACCTTTAAAAGCCTGTGCGCATTTGACATGTGTTGGATCAACAAACACATACGATTACGAGTTCATGCTTCAAGCTACGTAATAACATGATAACATGATGTCAAATCACGATTACGAGTAGTACTAGTGAAAACGGAATGGTGAGCTCTGGGCTCTAGCAGCAGCGTCGGCACCATAGACAAGTAGCAAGCTTTGGTCAGTTCAGTTGATGCCGCCTCCGGTAGTGTGGGGGTCGTTGGCGTTCGTGCTCGCGGCCTCAGTGGCAGGAGGCGCCGGCTGCGAGGGGGCCGGAGGCGCGGGCGCGGCCCAGCCGCCGATGGGGTGGAACGGCATGCCGGGGAGCGGGAGCCCGGGGATGGCGGGCATGCCGCCGGGGTTCGAAACAGCGGGAACGACGGCATGGTCGACGGCGGCAGCCACCACTTCATGCTGTGGCTACCGGCAGCGGTGCCGGCGGTGGCTGCGTCCCGGGCCCTCACAGTCACAGGCTCCGTCTCCGTGGCCGGCCCCGTGGCGGCGGCGACAGTGACAGTGGTCGCGGCGGGGACGGGGACGGGTGCCGCCGCCACGGCGTACGGCGCCGCGCTGCCGAGCTCCGGCTCGAACTCCACGTGGCTGAGCTCGTTCTCGTAGTCGTCGCCCATGGACGGGTCCAGCGACTCCGTCTCGGCCCCCGCCGTGGCCGCCTTGGAGCCGAAGGAGAACTCCAGGCCGCCGTTGGCGTCGTTCAGAAGGCGCACGGCGTGGCCCGGGCCGGCGCAGAGCGTGGTGACGGCGAGGAGGCCGACGAGTAGGAGGGACGACGACAGCTTCTGCTCCATGGCTTCTTCTTCTTGATGGCTTTCTTTGCTTTCGCCGCCGGTGAAATGGCTGGTGATGAGACGCATGAGCGAGCAATTGCAAGTTTTTTATAGCATGGTTGGAGAGCAGTTTGGTTGGATCGTGGTGACCTGCATTCCGATTTTCTGAATGATCTCGCCGTTTTGACTGCTCCTGCATGTCGGACGCGTGCAACATCTATGTCACCTAAGTTTAAACTACTTGGCAGCATTCAGAATTCAGAATCATAATGCAGATCAACTCGCCGGAGATTTTTTAAATCCACTCGTGCCTACTCCCTCCGTCCCAAAATAGATGACGTTTTGGGTATTCGCGTTATGAAGTTTGACTCAATTTATAGAAAATATGTATAATATTTATATCTCTAAATAAATTTGTTAAAAAACTAGATCTAAAGATCTTTCCGATAATACTAATTATGATACTAATCGATGATATTTATTATTTATAAAATTGCCGACATCTGTTTCTCGAAGCGAGAACGCCATCTATTTTGGGACGGAGGGAGTAATGTCTTCTGTCATCCAAACCTGCCATTGCATCTTAATTCACAATTTCCTCTGTCATTCAGGGATGCAGATCCTGTGCAGTGCCTATTCACACTGCAAGATAAGCAGTGGTTGCATCTCAGCTACTCATCAGATGGGGAACGGTTGGGATGAAGGCTCCTACTTACAGTTTGAATAGGCACTGTACAGAATCTGCAACCCTTTTTCATACACCAGGGTATTTCAGTCTGCACAGTCATTATGTAGTTCTTGAAGGTCACAGAGGCAAGGCTTTAACTTTGTGAAAACAAAGTGTAAACTTTGTCATGTTTCAAACAAAAAGTGTAAACTTTATCAAGCTAATTGAATTGTGAAACAAGGGATATAAGAGCCATACAAATATGCCAGAACTTATCCTTGCAGATTGAGCTTGAAATGGCACACGCTCTGCTCTTTACAATTACAAACGAAGGATGAAAGGAGGCTCTCGGCAACTTCCAGTTTTCAGAAATGAATTATGCATGGGCACACTTCATTACTTGAGCAGTGCGTCGATATCCCACAAGTAATCGCATCAGAAATTTAAATGAGTGAACGAACTTGAATAGTGGACAACATGCATTGCAGCTTAATATAATTTAAACCCGGTGGACAATGAACTAGCACCCATGTTCAGAATTGCAGAATTGCACACAGCTTAAGTAACAATTGACGCAAGTCTGCGATGCACAAGAGGGCTCGACATCAGTTCACCAACCCACTCATTCATGAGAAACCAGCTGCTAAACTACTCGCTCTTCTTAGCCTTCAAGTTCCCCTTGGGAATCTTGCTCAAGACGCCTTGGTCAAGCTTCTGATACTGATCTCGCAGCAGACCAAGAAGGTTGTAGAGGAAATCATCGACTTGGTCTTCGTACTTCTCATAGAGCACAGGAAGCGTGTGAGCACAAACAAACCCTGTTCAAGGTAATCCAACATCTTTGTCAGTACTATCACATCATATATGCTGAAATGTGTGCATTCATCAAATAGAAACAGAGTATTGTTTCTCTGTGGCAATTGACAAAAATGTGAAATCGTGGCTGACAATGGAAATTACAGGCCTCTTACCAATATATATGACTGTCAAGAAATTGCACCAACTTCCAATCACTGCAGCAGCCCATAGCCCAGCAATCGCCTGAAAGAAACATAACACCACAATCAAAATGTCTGTCTAAGACATACAGATAGAATAGGAATGCTTATAAATGGCATTCAATGATGTCATAAATGTGTCGATCATATCTATTTGAATAGATAAACCCAGAAAATTTTCACTTACCACAAGAAAATGCTTCAAGTTTCTTTCACAAGACACATCCTGAAGGAAGCACAAGAACTTGTTTACTTGGGCACCGATTGCAACAGCAATGTTCACAAATAACTCATCAGGCAATTCAACTCGGGGCACCTGAGAAGGGGATCTAGAAGTAGAAAAAGATTTCAAATTAATTAGCATGTCAATGGAGGTACTGTTCAAATGCTTTACATATTCCTTACCCGCTTAGCATGCTTGAGAAGTTGGACCAGACAAACTGGACAACCATTCCAAGAACAAGGGCAAACGAAACAATTGTCAGAAAGTGGTAGTCAAGCCACTCAAAGAAAACCCAAATAGCTGTTGCAAGAGCCAGAACACTCGATGATATCTTCTTGTTCCTCCATAACAGCACATCAGCAGCTACAATATCACAGATAGAACACATCAGTGACGCCCACCAAGCAAATTTCACCATACTATATACCAATAAGCAGTCCACATACGTTTTCCACCACCCAGAGCTCCATGCAAGGTCTTCTGACGACCAAACAGCTTGTTCTTCACTTTGTCAGAGACTGAACCTGGGTCAAATTGCCCAGACTTCTGCTTAGGAAGGTTGTCAGCAATGGTGTCCATGATGCTGCTCATAATCTTTTCAGTTGCACTCTCTGAACGTTCAGACATCCTGTGTATATTTTAGGCTCACTGGAAAGTATGAAGGTAAGTTAGACAATATGGTCCATCATATCCTAAACATGGAAAAAGAGAGAGAACAAACAGACTACGGCCATAAGGGGCTTAGGGGCACATGAGAAGAAAGGCCAGTGTAACAGGATCACACATATGAATTTAAGAAAATGCTAGACCAATGTACTTGGCTGAAAGAATTAAATGTTAGTACTAATATTAGCCCCAGTTCCTAAAATCGAATGACTGAAATAGCTGTACACCTTCCTGAATCTTGACAGTAACATAATACACCTGGATTATCTACTGATGAAGCTGTGAAGCACATAATTCAGTTGCTGCAATATACGTTTAAAAATGCAAAAAGAAAGTTGCAGTTTCAAATCCAATCTCCAACAAGGAAATAAAAAAAGAAACCTATTTCCAGTAGATAAGCATTAACTGAAACAGCGCCTTTCAATCATCAGAGCACTTAATACCAACACTGGCCGATTCCGCAGTTCCTCACCAAAGAAATCATGCAAGACAATATATTTCTCCAGCCATGAGAGAATCAGGCCGAGAACTCCTCGGTGAGCTCTCCATCTCCTTTGTTCATAAAAACCCCAAGATTCATCGCACCATGCCCAAAACCACCTAAATGCCCCCAAAAGAAAAACAAGGAGCTGCAAAAATTCCACAGAAGCAAATTAACCCAAACTCAGGGCTCCTTATATAATCTAAAAGGCGCGTCTTTTTTTCCCTACAGTAAAGTCCCCAACTCCATCTTCCACAAGAAAAAGGAGCAGGCAAAGAGAAAGTCCCTCAAGATTCCACATCGCCGCTTGAACTACCAAGCCAGAGACTGTACCGGGGAAAGGATCGAGCAGCGACGACACGAACAGGCGGAGAGCCGGCCGGCACTCGGAGTCCCGAGACGATCGCGACAAGCAGGCAGCGAGCACGAGCAGCGTGGATGAAATTAAAAAGGGGACTGGTTGGTGGCTTGGCCGCTTGGGGAAGAGAAGAGATCGGGAGGAGGAAGGACGGGGAGGGCCGCGGCGGCTCATGTGAATGCGGTTCGACTGTTGAGTCACTGGCTTGTGGGCCCCGTCCTGCGCGCGCACCCTTGGAGTTCCCACCACCGATGTGGCCGTTGCGCCGCCGTACGTGGGCCACTGCCACTGTGGGCCCCTGGACAAGAGGACCTGCTATGCGTACCCGCTCGTTGTCGCGTGGTCACTTGCGAGTGGGTCCACAGGGAAGTATGATCGTGGCGGGCCCCGCTGGTAATGGAATATCAACGTCATACGGAGAGAATCAGATAACAGATTAGTGTGCTGCTAGTATTAAAGGCACGAGGGAAGCGTGGTCCACTAGAGATATTTCCCGTCTTTATCACTTGTCAGCGTCTCATGATTCGCGCGCGTCAAAGTTGATTCGCAAACTGCGTGTGAAAGAAGTGTTGCATCTCCAACAACTTTCTAAATCAACTTGGTATTCTTATAAACTTGGCAAAAACACAAAAAATTCTCTTCAACAACTTCGTAAATCAACTTGCTAAATTTCCCAAGTTGCGCCGTGAGGTCTCCTGCCGAGATTTGCCGTTGCTATCCCCCCCACAAATCAATCCTCTTGGACGACGAAGCAAATCCGTTATGGATCGACCGCGATCTCATCATCGACCTCAACGGGCGCTGGTACGCCCGCCGGGCCGGGGCGACACCCCGCCGACGCAGCCCCCGCGCCGCCGTGGGAGTTAGTCTCCGCCTGCCTCGAGCCCCGCTTCCCTGGCCGCCACGCCCGGAGCCCATTTCGGCGCTAGTTCCACGGGACCACGTAATCGAGCAAGACCGGGTCCATCACAGGAGCTGGCAACGAAGGGGTGCGCTTTGGGACCCCTATGGCTCGACGCTCGTCACGCCGCAGAGTTTCATCGCGCGGTCGGTCAGAGCACGACTCATCGCCTCCTCTACTCTGCTTTCGATGGAAGGCGAGAAGAAAGAGGGCGGTGCATAATTTTATTACACTTCTCGGACCTCCGTGCAAAACCGTAGGGACTCATACGATCAGATTTTTTTGATTTTAGCAAGTTGAAATAGCAAATTGTTGGAGAGATCTCTTTTTTTTTGACTTGCCAAATGAAATAGCAACTTGCTAAATCACACAATTTAGCAAGTCAATTATTCCAAGTTCTTGGAGATGCTTTCGATCTCAATGGGGGTTTTAAAGGAGTTTCATTCTCTTTTTAATAGGGTGACACATCGGCGAAAAAGTGATGAGTTGGCAATATACTCCTTCCATATCGTAATTAGAAGACGTTTTGGACATGATTTAGCATACCAAGGAGTGATTAATTAGGGTGTAGTATTCCCCATGTCGCCTTATTATTAATACCACGGCGGCTTCATTCTTTCCAAGAAAGTTGCAGGCATCTAGTGGCTAGTGTAGCGCGTTGGAATTGATGTGGTGCAGGTTCGAACCCTGCTACCGCCAATTTTTTTGGTTCCGCGTATTTTGCGGATGGCCTGATAGGCTAGCAAAGGCGGCGCGGAGGGATTCAGGTGAGGCATGCAATGCGCCGGACAGAATCTGAAGCAATGCAGGCCGGGGAGACAAGGGCGCTTTGCGTCCAAACTACGACTCGGAGAGGAAAACGTCTTCTTTTACGCAATTCACGGAAGGAGCCAGGACGTCCTTTTTTAACGATACGGAGGGAGTATTAATGAAGAGAGAAGGGAATTGAGTTTCATCTGGACGACACCCAGCCCGCGCGAAAACCAACACGATGAAACCCCCGTTGAGAGCATCGAGTTTCATTTCACTCCCCTCGGCCGGATCTCCTGCGAGCCGCGCGCCGATTTCCTCTCTGGCTTCTCCTCCCGCCTTCCCCTTCCGTATTTTCACGCCAAGTCCAATTTCCGGCTCCACTTTCTATCCCGTGCTGCCTCCTTCCATGTCTACCATTGTTTGCGGCTTCCCCAGCACCTCGAGTAAGCGCCGGGTTGGGCAGATCGAGTGGGCAGCGGAGGGGCGACATGGCCGGCAATGGGACAGTGCGTACAACATCACGCCGCGGCAAAAAGGGCGCCAGCAACACATCTACCCCGTTAGTTCCACGCCTGGCGCCGGCTGCGCCAACTGTGGCGGCATCACCATCGGCCGTGCCAAACCCAGGCAGGATTCCCCTTCCCCCAGCAGCAGCAGCCGCCACCATTAGGTGATTCTTTCTGGCCCTTATCCGATGGAAGCCCTGGAGCAGCAGGTCACTTGCCGCAAGGAAATCATTATGCAAATCCATGGTAATCTTTTGTACAGTTTATGATTTGTCAGATTCCTATACGCTCATCGTTTGTTGAACTGTTGTAGCAAATGTGCCTTGTATGTTCATGAATTTCTGAATTACGAATCTGTAATCATGGGCACTTTTGAGTGCAGTGAAGTTGCAAATTGTGCCTGAATGTGAGGAAATTTATAGTTTCTTTTGCTATATATAGACAAAGACAATTATTAGAATGAAATGAGAGAATGAATATGTGATCAGAAAACCAGATTAGTTGCAAACTTTGCATCAGTTCTTTAGAATCAGTGTTTCTGAACCTTCTTCTGTACTTGCTTGTCCATAATTTTTTTCCCCAGGACTTCCTCTTCATGGTATATGCCAGCTCGAATCGATAGACATTGTCGAACCTGTGACTCCTGCATAAATGTAGATGATTAATTGAGAACCTATATATGACGCTAATGCATGTGTGAACCTGATGCTACCTTCAACTTCTAATATATTTTTGTGTAATTTCCTGTTGTTTATATGTTATATTAATATGCTTTACTTGATGTGATAGGGGATATCCACCGCCAGGTGGATATGTAAATTTGATAAATCAACCTCAGTTTCCAGTGCCGCCTCTAGGAGTAAATTTCCACCATGTTGGAATTACTCAGGCCTTCAACCCATTCTCTCCAACTCCCCAGACACCATATGGCAATGGGAGTCCACCAGTAGTAGCAGCACCAGCAGCAGCTGCAGAAAGGATGGTATTACTATGTTAGGTGAGAACATAAACAAGATATCAAAAATTACAGAAGAGCGCAAGAAAGAGCGTGAAAAGGTGACAGAGGCGCAGCTTGAGATCTCTAGAAATCAGCTTAAAACTGCAATGGAGCAAAAGGAAGCGAAGTTACTCGAAGCTTATACTTCACTCTTGGTCCAAGACACTAGTCAGATGACTCAAGAAGCGAAGGCTATTCGTGACCAAACGCTGACTTCTTTAACACAGAAGCTGTTTGGAAAGGCATCAACAGCTACCTGATGCTATCTTGGTCTCCTATGTTTCACTGAATCTTGCAAAACAGTTATCTTGATGCATGTGTCAACCTGATGCAGATGTGAACTTAAGTTTATTTTGCGTATTAGTAGCTAGTATGAACCTATCTGAAACTTATTTTTTTGCTATTATCTAAAACTTGCTTTCTGAACCTATTTGAATCCTATCGGCATTTGGTGAAAGATATTTGAGGTGTCCGACTGTGGAGGATGCTGAGCGTCTGCTCAAAATTGGTGAGAAACGAGGATTTCCTGGTATGTTTGGCAGTGTTGACTGTATGCATTGGCATTGGGAAAGATGCCCAGTTCAATGGAAGGGGCAATTTACTCGAGATGATCAGAAAGTGCCGACGATAATTCTTGAGGCCGTGGCATCACATGTTCTCTAGATTTGGCATGGGTTCTTTGGGGTCGCTGGTTCTAACAATGACATCAATGTTTTGAACCAGTCTACTCTATTTATTGAAGACCTCAAGGGACGAGCGCCTAGAGTCCAATACATGGTCAATGGGAATCAACACAACATAGGGTACTATCTTGCTGATGGAATATATCCGGACTGGGCTGTATTTGTCAGTCAATATCAATGCCCATTTCTGATAAGGATAAGTTATATGCACAGGAACAAGAAGGGGCAAGAAAGGATATTGAACGGGCATTTGGTGTATTACGCCGTCAATTTTGCATTTTAAAACAACCAGCTCGTCTATATGACCGGAACCAACTCCATAATGTTGTGCTAGCTTGCATCATACTTCACAATATGATAGTTGAAGATGAAAAAAGAAGATTGATCTGGAAGAGAATCTTGATTTGAATGAGGCTCCAAATACGGTGATTGCTGAAGAACCAGAAATATCTCCCCGACCAATATTTTTCGTTTGAAGGAGTTTTGGAGAAAGAAAGTGAAATTCAAGATCGTTCGGCGCACTATCGTTTGAAGAAAAATTTAGTGGAACATATTTGGAACAAGTTCGGACGCCGTCAAAATATATCTTAGAGTTTGAAATATATGAAATGTAATCCATTTAAATTTTATGTAATCATTTTAATATATGCGCATGTACTCATGAAGATCGAATCAATTAATATATATTTTATTTTACATGATTATCTATCGACATAAAATATATTGTAGTTTGAGATATATTTACAAATGACTACATAGTTAAAATGGTACATTAGATCACAAGATCATGCCCACATTAACTGCTACAACTTATCTTGGAAACAGTGAAATGAAACCCCCCACTAAGAGAGTCAGTTTCATTTCTTAACCCATGGCTGTACAGCTGACATGGCAGTCTTGAAAACAGTGAAATGAAACCCACCACTGAGACTGGCCTAAGGAGCATCGACTATGAACTTGTTTAAAAGTCGCCTTCATATTAATCCTTCTTTATGAGTTAGGCTAGTCCAATCGGGTTAAAGACGTGGGCAGATCGAGCAATATGACAAATTGATGAGTCTAGCGCTCCACATCCCCCCTGGACTCCGTAGCATCTCCAACAACTTGGTAAAAATCACTTGCTAAATCTTGAGCTTTAGCAAGTTGCTATTTTATTTGGCAAGTCAAAAAAAAATCTTTCTCCGACAATTTGCTATTCCAACTTGGTAAAATAAAAAAAAGTAGGCCCACCAATTAATTCGGAAATCAGAAAAGTATAGCCTCTTTGCAGAAAGGCCCCTCGGCTTTCCAGGAATGAACTAAGGCCCGATCTGCAATCCAATGAGTCATGCACTTTCTTCATAAAAGTCCAGCAAGAGTAATCTATTCACGTTTCCTTACCCTTTCTTCTATCTCTCGTAACAGAGCGAAGGCCGGAGCAGAGTCGCGGGCTGGGCTCGTCGCTCCCGGCCAGCGGAGGCGGCACCCGGCCCGGCGGCGACGGGCGGTGGAGACGAGGGCCACCGGCCAGCGCAGCCGTAGCCGGCCTTGGATCGGTTCGGTGACGTGTTGGCGAACCGAGTCACGGCGGCGACGGACTCCACGGCGACAGCGATGTCGGTCGGTGATGCCGCCGAGCGGGTCATCGGCGTCGCGAGGGGAGGCGAGCGAGGCTAGCTCACGTGCGAGCCGGAGAAGAGGAGCGCGCGGCGGGACCCCCCCCCCCGGCGGGCCGCGACGGATAGCAAGTCGCTTCCGCGAAGGCGGAGATATACGCGTGCGGCACCGGCGTTTACCAAGTTTGGATAAATAGTAAGTTCATTTACCAAGTTGTTGGAGAAGGATTTTTTGCGATTTTGCCAAATTTATAAGGATAGCAAATTGATTTACCAATTTGTTGGAGATACTCAGTGTCCGAGCTTGTGCGTTTCTTTCTTTCGGGAGGAGGAAAACAAAGACGAAAACGATTCGTCATTTATATTATTACTGTACTATAGAATTATTATTGTATTGGAATCTATGAAATTTGGATCGTATCCGATCCTATGGAACATTAATGCTCGATGTAGATATCTTAAATAAAATAACTCAAATTTAGGATCGTATCATATAAAATTTGCTTGTGAGCCAGATTATCGAACACAAAGCTACATCACCTATCAGTAACAATAACATTGATTATGTCTAGTACCACCTAACTTTGATCATTTTTTTTTTTAAATGGAGAGTATCTAATAATATTTTAATTCAAGTATCTGAACACGTGCTTATCTGGTGTAATGACACTTCGAAAATAAATACCATGGTTATTACTCCAACACATAAAAAGTGTTGGAAATGATTCTTAAGCTGTTAAGCTTGTGCAAAGATACTACCTGAACGTGATATAGTGTCGAAAAGGTTTTCTTAGCTGCAAACGAGTTATTTGAGCTCTACTATAAAGAAAAGGAAACCATGAGCTCTACTATAAAGAAAAAAGCAAACCATAATAGTGGCTAGCGTAAATACACAAAGAATCAGCGCTTTGAATGCACAGGGCTAGCACTGCTTAGCAGACAAATAAAAAGTTATAAAAATGCAAAATACTATCGCTTGAATGGACACGACCGTCAGTGATTATCAGACAAATAAAATAACTTGTAAAAAAAAATAAAAACCTAACCTGAATGGACAGGACTGTCAGTGATTATGAGACAAATATAATTTGTAAAAATTAAAAACCCAACCTGGAGATGCGGGGTATCGATCCCCGTACCTCTCGCATGCTAAGCGAGCGCTCTACCATCTGAGCTACATCCCCTTTGGCTTTCTAAAGCTTTGAGCTTATATTTATCTAAACAAAATCTGTACAAATAGCAAACCTAGCTAGCCAACTACCAAAGTCTAGTTTGTGCAATGTAATATGAACTTGTTTGGTTGCATTGCTCATCCATACCTATGTTAGAAACTGTGCATCTAGTTACTTGCTTTTGTCTTGTTATAGAATCACCTTATCTTTATTTGCACAGACCTAAGTTGGAGGAAGCATTTGAGTATTTGAGCATGGAGATAGTGTAGCATGCAACAATGCCTCAGCAAGCATGATGGCAGATGCCATAGGAGGAGGGAGAGGCGGGGAGCGAGAAGTCGGGGACCGAGCACCCCGTCTCCGACACGATGCTCCCTAGAGATCGATGCGATGATGTGTTTTTTTATTGGGAATCACACGGGACTGGCAATGGTCTGATTGATTCGTCACATTGTGAGAAAGTGAGCATGGTAAGACGTAGAGACCGGGGGGGCGGTGGAGAGATGAGTGGACCAGGGGCAAGGTCAGTGGTGCCTTGATCAATTCCTCAAGTGTCTGGCAGAATCGATTACGGTGGTCGCTGAGCACTCAAGCACTGGCCTCCATCTACTTCCTCCGAAACCCCGAGCCACCGGGAGGAGCATTGGGAGGTGACACATGCTTAGCCAAGTGAGGATTGCGGGGAATAAGCTCGCCTAGTGTTTAATACATAAAACCATGTCAATAGGTGGTCGTTGTATTAGTTAGGCCAGGTTACGGGCTAAGAACACAGATAACAGCTCGGGCCAAGAAGACGCTCAGATCGACGTACGGTCACACCACCGGAGCAAGGCAACCCAGCATATTGTGACGTGGCCCAAGGAAATCTTCACGGAGGCTATCCGGCCGCACACAGGACAAGGCTGAAAGGCGACACAATGCAATGCAATGCAATGTGGGCAATGGGCATTCGATCTCCATCCACGGGCACGACCACCACCTGGCCTCACAGACGACACAGATAGGGCACTGACCGCCCCGCGCGGCGCCACGTACAAACCCCGTCGTCCCAGACGACGGATGGACGACATGGACGCGCTAGCTAGCTGTGCCGCCGGCCGCCCCTGCGGCTAGCTATTACCCTCCGCAGTGGGCAGTGTGGCCAGCAGTGGCTACTGGCTGCATGCAAAGCTCATCGCGTAGGAGTATGTACATGCGGCTGTCTCTCGTTCACCAGTCCATATAATATCGACCCCGGCCATAACGACAAACCCGGCCCATGCTGGCGTCGGGTGGCTAGCAACAGCCAACGCCCAGAGCGTGCCGGGTGGCGCGCGGCGCGTCACACACTGCGGCACGGCGCCCTGCGGCTAGCTATAAATTGGCATGCACGGCCCCCTCCTCCTGCATTGCCCTTCTTGTTTGTTATACAGCGCGAGCCCGCCAGTAGCAGCTTAGTTAGCTCCCCGCCGGCGGCAATCCGGCATTATGGCCTCCACCACGAGTCGCTCCCCGGCCGTGGCGCTCGTCGTCATGGCCGCCGCCGTGCTCCTCGGCGGCGGCGCCACCACGTGCCACGCGGCCCGCCGCCTCGACGACGAACTGCCGCTGCCTTCAGTGCCAGGTCTGCCGAAGCTGCCGATGCCTCCACTGCCGAAACTGCCAGTGCCGGTGCCCGAGCTGCCAAAGCCTGAACTGCCCAAGCTTCCAGTGCCGCCGGTGCCCGAGCTGCCGAAGCTGCCGGTGCCCGAACTGCCGAGCGTGCCGCTGCCGTCGTCGGCGGCCGCGGTGCCGTAGGTGCATGCCGCTTTTCCGTTCATCGATATGATGCTGTGTCCCGTTCCCGGCGTGGACGAGCCCGTGCCGTCGTACGTCCTCTCTCGCGCACCGTCGACGCTCCGGCCGTGTCATGTACTATACCTGTGTTTATGCTTATTGTCAGTTTGTGCGCGCGCGCGTGTGTGTGTGCATACACATAAATATATAGGTCCTGTAAATATCATTATCTAAAAAAAAGGGGGTCCCGTGCGTCAATATATATGTTGTATAGGGTTCGTATTTGTACACGGTGTTACACTGCTAGGTGTATATATATGTATATGCCACTGTGCCAGTGCGATGTTAACATTGCATGCATATTATTTACTGATATTAATGAATGTGATGAGTATTTGTCTATTGTACTACTACCATTGTATTTTCTCCTTGCAGGGATATTTTATATATATATGCCCATTACGGCAGCTTACACACAAATTAATCTGACACAAGTTGTAATATATAACGTACAATAATCAGGTTCAGCAGACTAACCACCACCAACCTACACTATGCCCAAACAGCAAAAAGAAAACACGTCTCTCTGGTGCGTGATGACAGAAGTGTTGCTAAGCACCATAACACTGCTAGTCCAAGGGTTGGGCACACAATATATCTTTATCTTGCATCCTAGCTATTTGTGCTCTCCTCTAAGGCTCTAAGTTAGGAGTTGTGCATTTTACGGGGTTAAGTTGTTTGCTTGAAGGCCTTATAAACGACGAAATCATGCACATCATCGTGATTTTTCTTAATTACATCAATACAAACGAGCAGCAAACAATATTTACTCGTGGTAAACACGAACAAGCAGGGGGTGAAAAGAGTGGCATTGGACAATCTTCATGAGGACCTCTTTGTCATACGTCAGCAGAGCACGTGCCTGAGCAGCAAATGAGTCAATTTGGCATGAATTTAAAAGAAAAAAAAAATGAAATTTGGAGATGCGGGGTATCGATCCCCGTACCTCTCGCATGCTAAGCGAGCGCTCTACCATCTGAGCTACATCCCCTGAATGAGTAGCAAGTTATTTGTTTCCTATTTGCAGCCTCCGGGTAGCTTTCTTCTATCGTGCAATACGATGCAATGATGTAAATGTCGACGATGCAGTAGTGTCAGTGTGTGTCCGGCCGTGCGGATTGAGCGTGCATAATGGCAACAGAGCTAGCAAAGCCGTGGAGTGGAAGAACCTCAGGACTCTCGGGAGAGAGACCTCGAACCTGGAGGCTATGGAGCTTCAGCTCAAGAACGAATGAGTGTGGCCGGAGATGGAGCCCGGCGGGTTTCCCATACATCCTGATGGCCAGGAAATGGGCTGGACGCATCTTGAGGACGGACGGACAGTGCTCTGCTCTGGACGCCAGACAGGCGGTGGTCAATTTTTCGTTTTTCCAGCCTTTTCCTCTTCTGTGATTTGGATTTGATACTGCATCTGCATTGGAGCCTGCAGCGCACGATCCTCTGCTCACCTAAACGCAGAAAATTCTAGGCACATGGCGACGAGCAAGAATCCGCCACGATCGATCGCTGCAACTAATCTTTCTTGTCCTGTCCTGTTTCTGTCCTGCCGTTCTTCTGACCACCAACTTGGGCTAAAGAACTTGCTCTCCCACACCTATCCGGTCACCAACCAATCTAATCGCACCCTCCCTAATTAGCACTAGTTATAAGCTATAAATTTTTGAAACAAGTTAGCCTATAAATTGCGACGCATTTGACCCATCTTCTTCACACCACAGCAACAAACGACCCTGCCTCCTCCTGTCCTGCAGCCGCCTAGTGCACTACAACAAGCCACCTCTTCTCGGGAGACAGTCAGTATGGCTTCCGCTGCGAGCTTCCTGGCCATGGTCATGGCGTGCACACTCCTCCTGGCCAGCAACAACCACTGCCACGCGGCGCGCCACTTGGCCGACACGACCGCCGCGGCTCCCGCTGCTGCTGCTGCCACCGTCCCTGGCCTCCCCGCCGTGCCGACCTTGCCAACGGTGCCCGCCGTGCCACAGGGGCGCTGCCACCCATGCCGGCCGTGCCCGCGGTCACCATTCCACAAGTGGCGCTGCCGCCATGCCGGCCGTGCCCGCGGTCACCGTGCCGCAGGTGGCGCTGCCGCCCATGCCGGCGGCACCCAAGGTGTCGACCGTGCCGCCGCAGGTGGTGGCGCTGCCGCCAATGCCCGCCGTCCCGTCCGTGCAGCTGCCCAAGCTGACCCTGCCACCGATGCCCGCCGCCGTCGTCCCGAAGGTGGCCTTGCCGCCGATGCCGTCGTCGGTCCCGGCCGTCAACGTGCCCATGCCGTTCGCGGCGCCGCCTCCGTCGGCGTAGACGTGCGCCGGCTGGCGCGCTCCGGCAGTTTTGCGTTCCCCGTGCCAGCCCACCAATGCATTGGTGTGGACTGGTGGTGGGTGGTGTCTCTGGTCATCTGTCAGTACGGCGGTGATGTCATTGTTTGTGCGTGCCTGCTCTTGTGCCGCGTGTAGTATGCGCGTGCGTCGCGTGCTTTCTTTTCGTGCGTAGCGTTGTACGTACGCATGTATGTCCTCTGTATTTCTACCACATTCATTTACGCCATATATGTCACTCTCCTTTTTTCTTCTTCTTCTGTTCAAATATGAATTTCGAAACATCCACTATATATTTGAAAAAAAAGAAGATTGTATTGTTTTTCTTATTGGAAAAATATAAAAACTCGGATATGGGTACGTTTGGTGTGGATGTTTCTAACAAAAACTCTCTCTCACAATCTCGCCCAAGCCTCTAGGCTAGTTGGCTGGCCCCATCGGGCCATCACTTGGGCCAATAGCCCAACCTCCCAAACATTTACGTTTTCAGGCCTGCTTGCATTTATAAAGTACCTAGTACATTTGTTTGGAATCCACTCAAAAAAAAAAAAAATAGTACATTTGTTTGGAACATAAGCCAAACATTTACGTATGTTTTCCATTTCTTTTGAGGCAAGGACGGATGTATGGGGAATTGGTATTTTGAGTTTTGGTATAAACAGAGGAAGTGAGTGAGAAGAGAGGAGAGGAGAGGAGAGGAGAAGAGAGAGAACGTGAGAGAGCTCACCAAGGATGAGATAGTGTGGTCGTCTCTGTGCGTGGAAGGAAAAACACATGTGGGGAAAGAGGAGCTCCTCCGAGTCTTGGAGCAACGACGACAATAGTGATGTAATCTCTATATACGAATCCTGCAACAAAAGCAGGCAACCCAGCGTGCCACGTCGCCGGCGATTCTCGGTCGTCCGATCGGGCGGTCAGACGGCCTTGATCTAGTCAATCCCGATCGTTTTGCAAAAAAGCCCTCGATCTTTTCATAATAGAGCCCGCCATCCAGGCTCGTCTCACAAAAAAATTTACGAAAAAAGCCCTCGAGCTTTGCACAAATCAAGCCGCCGTCCACGCCGGCCTGGCTCCAGCTTGTGGGCCTTAGTGGGCCGAATACGGCCAGGCGCTATTTTCTCTTTTTCTATTAATCTTTTCCTTATATAAACTTCAAAACTATGTATAAAATCATAGAAAAATCAAAAATAGAAAATCAAGTTGTTTAAGAATTCAAATAAATATATCTATTCAATGGATCCATAATACAACATGTTTTAGTAGAAAGCTTAGGCCGTACATTTTTTTCGCCCATGTTTTTAATGGGCTAATATGAAAATCAAATTGAATTCTCCCCATTCCACAATTACATTAACCTTCAAACTTCTTGTACTCCTCCCTCTTTAATAAATAATTTTACCCCTTCTTTCTACAACCATGCGTAGATAATAACTTCAATTAACATAAAAAAAATAATATGGCCACACAATGGCCATAAGTGGCAATGCCGCGATCATTTCTAGTGGGATAGGATTCTAGAAGAGGCATAATCGTGAATGGGTGGATCATTATCTAATACATGGTAACATCTATATATCTAATAACCCAAAACAAATTACTATATAGAATGGAGGGAGTAGTATATTTTTTAATTTGAATATACAGAGTAGATTTGTGTAATATTGAAATATGAGTTCACTTGCTAGATGGTCTAGTCATGGCTGTTTTAGGTTGATCTCCGTTGGTGCTCGACAGAAGCGTGTTGTCTGTATGTGTAAAACACTTCTTCTTAATACAATGATGCGTAAGTCTTTTGTGTATCCGAGAAAACAATATTAAGGCCTATAACGTAGGATTTTCATAAGATTGGTACATGAATTTTGTAGGAATCAAGTTCAATTTTACAGGAAGAACGTAGGATTCGAAAAAAAATTCCCGCAATTCAAAGAGGGACTAAAAGAAAGGGGGAAATGTTTTACTTGTATCAAACCGCTCCAACACAGACAAAGTATATGTTTATACAGCTGGAGAAACAACCAGTCAACCAAAATTAAACGCCTTTGTCCAGCTAAACAAACAGAGAAACACAATGAAACAGTAAGCTGATTTCCTTTGGAACGATGTTTTCATCTCGCAGATGTAAGTTCTGAACTTCTGATGCTACTGATGGCCACAACCAGCAAGAAATCGCGCATGAGCCACCATGGTTCATTCGGTTGGGAGACGGCAGAAAGGTTTACACAAGGCAAGGCATCATCAAGCTCCACGAGCGTCTGAATGATTCCAGATACAGCCTAGAAGCTGTAGGTAGGCTGTAGTAGCAGGATAGCAGCGGCGTTCGCTGTCCAGACCATGCAGATCACAGATCACAGATCACAGCAATCTTGTTTGAGGATGAGAATGTCCCGTCCCGTACCCATCTGTAATCCAAATCCGACCTCCCATTGGTCCAGGCGCACCTGGCTGGCACTCTGGCTCCATCAAGATCACTCACAGCCCCACAAGCTCTCTCGCTGCAGAAAAAGATACGTTTTCCTCTTCGATCTTGATAATTGTTAATTGTGAGATAGCGGCGGAAAGGAACGGGGAGAAGAAAACGCCACAAGAGAATGATCGAGATGAACTGGATGGCGAGCCGCGAGCTACTCCAGCAAGCTACTAGCTCTCGCCCTGGTTCTGCCGTCGGTTTCGGCACTCTGGATGTTGGAGGGAACATTTCCCTTTCAATTTATTCTCTTCTTTCTCTCAGCGGCAACTAGCGGATATGCCATATTTTTTTCAGTTTTTCAGGAGGAGAAGAGAAATACAGTGGCATTTTCAGTAATACTTTTGAAAGAGATAATACAGTTTTTCAGGAGAAGAGAAGAGAAATCCAGTGACATTTTGAGTACTTTTGAAGGAGATAATGCTGTTGTTGTCCTGTGAGAGAGAGAGAGAGAGAGAGAGGAGAAAGGGCGTAGACAGGAGGGGAGCAGGGCCCAGGCCGCCTATGAAGGTGGTAAACTTATTCACTAAATTTTTAGAAATTCAAATAAAATTTAAAAATTTAACACTCATTTAAAAATTTAACTTTGCTTGGTCCTGGATGCATCCATTCCCTGCTCCAAGCTGCCAATTCCGAGGCCGACATTTATCCAATTATCCCACGCCAAGGGGATCCGACAACGATGCCAACGCTTGTCCGCCTCCGCCCCGCCCGCCATCGAAATCGCAGATGCAAAAATCGCATCATCCATCTCATCGCATCCCAGTCGTCCCCCATTATTTCCCGGGAAAAATCCACGCGAAAATCCCGGCAACCGCCACGGCGCCACCCCACGGCAGGGCGGGCCTCTCTTCTTTCTCGAGAGAGCGAAGTACAGTGAGAGAAGACTTAAAACGGGACAGCGGCGCAGCTACCCGGACTCCGACTTGTGAGCTCATGCCGTGCTGCGGTGGCCGTGCTCCCGCTGCTGCTACAGAGCTGCCTCATAAAAGCTCCCTGTGGGTTCCCCTGTTTGTAGCTTGCACGGAGGCGGGCGGGGTAGAAGACGACTTGCGCAAGGCAGCTCTGCTCGAGTGGAGCAGTACTCCGTTCAGATTCAGGTACGAGACTTGATAGAGGTAGACGTCAGCTCACTGGCTCAGTCGTCAGTATTCATCAGCACAGCACTAGTGAAAGGCAGGCTTCTCTATCTTTTCTCTTCCGCAATCGAGAAGGTAGCTTTAGCTTCTCTTCTCCTCCACTCATCTTTCTTCTCTCTGTTTTTTTCTTCTTCTTTCCTCCTCTTCTCTTGGGGTTCTGCTTCGACGGAGAAGGAAGTTTCTTGTTTTCGTTAGTTCGCTGACGCCGGCTGGTTCTTGCCACGGGCTTTCTCTCCTTCAGGAGGAGACAAGCGGGTGTTGTTCTCCGGGTACTCGAAATCCTGACGAGATGGACGGCAATGCGAGGTCGGCGACGGCGAATCAGAAGAAGCCCATCGGGTAAGGATTCTGTCTCGCCATTTGTCCCTACCCCCACCCCCAAAAGAAGTCTCCTTTCATGTCCACTGATTGATTGATTGCCTGTGCTCCCTCCAATGGCGTCGGCACCGCAGCGCGGACGACGACCTCGTCGAGCTGCTGTGGCACAACGGGAGCGTCGTCGCGCAGCCCCAGGCGCACCACAGGCCGGCGCCACCCTCCGACCGCGACCGCCCGGGCGACAGCGGCCTCACTGGCGAGGAGACCGCCGCGTGGTTCCCGGACACCCTGGACGATGCGCTGGAGAAGGACCTGTACTCGCAGCTCTGGTACAGCACCATCGCCGACGCCGCCCCGCAACACGAGGGCACGCTCCCGGGCCCTACCTCGCAGCCTTCGCCGCCGCCACTGCTGCCGGTTGGGAGCAGCGGCGTCGAGTCGAGCTGGGCCGGCGACATCTGCTCCACCTTCTGCGGCAGCAACCAGGTGCCCTGGACGCCGGCAGGGACCAGCGGGAAGGACGCCGCATTGCAGTCGGAGGTGCCGCGCGGTACCGGCACCCACGACGGCACGTCATCGTCCGGTGGGTCTGGAAGCAACTGTGGGGGATCCGGGCTGCCCAGTGACAGCGTCCATGTCCAAAAGAGGAAGGGGAGGTGTAGAGACGACTCAGATAGTCCCAGTGAGGTGTCTACTTTGTTCATCCTGTTTGGTTGGTTGCATGACCTGTATCCTGAACGAACTATTAGGAAATTGGGATGCTTGAGTAGAAAAGAATTGATGAGGAAATTGCAGGATGCCGAGTGTGAGGAGGCAACTGAGGAGACCAAACCGCCACGGCGACATGGGCCGAAACGCCGGACTCGTGCAGCTGAAGTTCATAATCTCTCAGAGAGGGTGAGATCAGAATCAGACTGTGCTAGCAAAGCAAAGCCTATTTTCAGAAAGACAGGCATCCTTCCATCCTGTTGGTAAATTGTTCTTACACAGTTATTGACTGCTGCTGAATGTTGATGTAGAGAAGAAGGGACCGGATCAATGAAAAGATGCGTGCACTGCAAGAGCTGATCCCACACTGCAACAAGGTATATTAATAGAGTATTATGCATCTTTTCTTGTCAGCTGTGCAAGTCCCTTGAATAATAAAACTCTGTTGGTGAGTGGTAACATATATCCTTGATCATTGTCAGTATGTTTAGTTTGTTTTGGGCCATCTTTTATCTTACTTTATTTATCAACTCCAATTGTTTTCAGACTGACAAAGCTTCAATATTAGATGAGACAATCGAGTATCTGAAGTCCCTCCAAATGCAACTTCAGGTTAGCACAGCTACTCCTACCAAAACTTACATGATCCCATCCCCATATGAGATCATTAGCTGTACCTCGAAACTAAGAAATAAACATGTTTCAGATTATGTGGATGACTTCTGGGATGGCGCCAATGACGTTTCCTGGTGCTCACCAATTCATGCCACCAATGGCTCTCGGCATGAATTCAGGTTGCATCCCTGCAGCACAAGGCCTAAGTCAGATGCCAAGATTACCATACATGAATCACCCCCTGCCAAATCATATCCCTCTGAACTCATCTCCAGCTATGAATCCAATGAATTCACTGACCGCTGCGAACCAGATTCAAAATGGTCACCTCAGGGAGGCAAGTAATCACTTCCTTCACCTAGATGGGCGAACAGCGGTGGTACCTCAGGTGAGATCATAATATGATGACCCAGATGTCGTGGATTCCAGGGACAATTTGAGCCTTCTTTTGTCTGCTCATCACCTAGCTGATTGATTAACTAAATAAACTGTCAATTGCTCTGCAGGTACTGGGACCACATGTTTATGGACATCAAACAGCACAAGCCGAAGACCACAATAGTGTAGTGGAAGTGGTCGCTAGTACTGTTGTGCCAACTTCTAGGGCTGGGCAACCACATACTTTTGATGGAGTTTAGAATGACCAAAATCTTGTAAGGTGTTGCACTGTAGACTGACGATGCATAGCATAGGTCCCTCGTGTTGTATATCTGTACAGAAGTGTCAGCAACATATTCTTTGACACCTAAGGTCTAAGCTTAGTTTTAGAGCTATTAATATTAGGAGTCTAGTATAGGTAACAAGATAACTGCCTGTCTACCACCATATTGTACCTGTGGAAGAACTCAAGCTGCATACTGCTATGCAGTATAGTGTTCAAGAGAGAATGGAATGGATGAGTATTATATGAAGCACAACATGTGAGTTTTAACGGGTGGATCCATTCCTTCACATTGAATTGACAGTTTTGTACATATATGGAAAGAAGTATATAACGTCAAGACCAGTCGATTTAACCATCCTTTTCTTGACACTTACAGGATCAAGAAAGGGTCTTTTTTCTGCCAATCACTGAAAATACTGACATGATGTGGAGCAGGTGGCATCTCTATACCTGCACTGTAGTATATCTACATCAATATGGCTATATACTTGTCTTACATGTAAATGCAGAGTTGCAAGTAGATAGCAACTTTTCTACCCTGAGATGCCAACTCTGACTCCTACTGTATGTACTTATCTTAACAACAATATTCAGTCAGGAGTCAATTCCTAGGATGTCATAAGGTACCGTGGAAATATTTTTCCTTCGAATACTGTTATACTAAATCAGTGAGATGTTTTGCAGGTTGTTTATTTGTTTTTCTTTTAAAGAAAGGAGTGTTGAGATGTTTGTTGTAATGTTGTCAAGTGACCAAAATACAGCCAACAGGTCCTTACCTAGAGACAGAGTTTGGATGGTTTTTCAAAACAGACAGAGATTGGATAACAATCCTCTGAATCCAAAGTGCATATGAATATCATATAATCAATCAATCCTGTCTTTCTGCCTGCTCCAATTTCTGGGGAACCAACACTTGCAACACTGATCTTATCTAAATAGGCCACTGACACCATTTTCTGCTTGTGGAAAACTCTGCAGGAGATGAGCTCGCCAGTCAGTCCATGCATCTTTACACGACGTGGATTGTAACAGGACATGCTCCACGGCAACGGTTCAGCATACTGCTGGCGATCTTGTGGCTGGCAGCAGCCGCAAGAATCTGTGTGGAGCCACTAGACTTGTTGCAAGATGCCAGGCTCTCATCTTCAGACAGGAGGGGGTTCCCTCTCCAGACTTTTTCGATGATGTTTACATCATTCAAGTGCATGTTACACTCACGGCCCTATCAGCACATGCTCACTGCAACCTGTGATGATAGGATCAGATGCTCATATCTCCTGAGGTTATCTGTCTACCACATTTGGATTGGATTTGGATCCCCTGTACTCTACTCCTTGCTCCCCTGTTGCTTTCGTCTCACGGTTGTTCTTCAGAGTTCAGATGCATATATATGGCGCTGGGCGCTTTGTCGTTGCCTCGTTGGAATGTTTGGTGGTTATGGCTGTATCTGGACAGTGATTTTCGTGTTGCTACTATTTTTTGTTTGTTTGGCAACTGTTTCACCGGAACATGTAGTGTGGTGGTATTTTGTGTGTGTGGTAATAATAACTGAATAGATGTCTTTTCCTCACAGACTTGTTAACAAAGGGAAGCGATGAGCACATGCTAAGCTTCCGGAAGGAGGCTTCGATGTTGATGTGTGCATTGAGTTTAAGTTCACTTGGGTCGCCAGCAGAACAATGTTCTGGGATTGATGCCGTGCTTTATAGCCGACTAGACTAGAGTTTGGGTTGGAGTTCATGCCAAGTTGTCTGCATCTCTTATTATCTCCTTTATTTTAGGACTTATCTGGGAGGTACAGCTGTTTTCATGATAGAAGAAAACTATTTGCTTTGCTTTTTGCGGCGAACTATTTATTAGTTCTTTGCACGTCAGAGCAACACAAAAAAAATTCCTTGTATGACAGAAGAAAACTATTTTTGCTTCGCTTTTTTAACAACAGCAACAAAAAAAGTGGCTTCGCCCGGGTTCGAACCGGAGACCTTCAGTGTGTTAGACTGACGTGATAACCAACTACACCACGAAACCTTTGGTGTTAGCATTCAAATCAGAATGCTATAGTAATACTAAAGGTCGGCCTAACCCACGGTGACGCGGAAACTGCCCACGGTCCTCTCTTACGCGAGCGCGTGGCGGGCTCCTTTCGAAGCGCGAGCGGCCCATCACGGCCGACCCGGATTCAAGGCCCATGGGCTTTATAGCCAGCAGCAACCCTGTATACGTACGTTCCCGGGCTTGATGTTGCGGCGGGACACGCCGCGCGCGTCGCAGTAGTGACTTGATGCATGACCACGGTGGACTACTGGCCGCCGGTGAGAGGCGGTGCCGCGCGCGGCAGGTTAATCGGCATGACCGCGCACGCACGGACTTGTTCGTTTCTGTTGCCTTGTTCAATTGTTCTCCCTTGCTGCTTCTTATTGTCCAAACTCTCTACCCTGCTCGCCGGTTTTGATTCCTTCCAATTTCTTATGTACCTGTCCTGGTGACAGAGTCTCCTATATTCCCAGACCTCATATTTCAGTGTCCTGCACACAGGCTCGACACGATGACAGCATTGCATGCTTGTTGTACGACGTGTGTAATTAAAGTATATGTGCAATTTTAGAAAAAAAAAATGTACCGTGTTAAAAGATTCAAATTTGACTCAATATTTGTAGAAGATATGATACCATTTATCGTACTAGATAAGTGTATCGTTAAATTCGTTATCAAATCTATTTTAGTAGTTTCAAGTATATTAGTACGCTCTAGATCCACACTATAGCAGATCTAGCGGAACTTGACATATTTTTGTAGTGCTTTCTTGATAAGCTGCACAAACAAGGTGACAAATATGGTCATAGTCAGATCTTAATAGTTTTTAAAACGCACTACCAAACTTTTGTGGACAAGATTGAAAAAAATCTCTCTCTCAAACAACTTCATAACTGATTGGTTTTATATATATGACTCCTCTATTCGAATGAAACTTAAATAGTATTTCTCTCTCACAAATCAATCGACTTTACACGTCCACTGCTGAACAGTCCTGCCACTAGCTGCCAGCAGGCTTGGCAGTGCAGACGACAGACAAGGGCATGCAAAACGGCCGTTGCGGGCGTTTGTTCCGTAGCGGACGCTGCGAATCTCCACGAAAGCGGCTTGCACACGGACACGGAGTCACCACACCAGATCATCGGCGGCGCGGCGCGGCGCTGTCAGCATGCATGCAGGTGGCTGCTGCCTGCCTGCGTGCTCGCTCGGTGCTTCGTTGGTACAGTACGGTGCATGCATGATCGAAGCATGGTCCCGGCCGGATCAGCTTATTCTTTCTCACAGAATAAGCCGAGAAACTGACATATAACGCATGCCCTTCACAATAGAAATCACAATGCAAGGTCTATAGTATAAAACACACATACATACAGTGTGTAGCCTGTTGTTACTCTCTCAGCCTATTGTTACTTTCTTCGTCCTATAAACTTTGTTGTTAAAAAATCATATCTCCCTCGTAAACACACTTTAAGTAACAATCTCCATGCATGGATGGAGCAGCTCTGTCGATCTCGGTTCGTCTCTCCTTTTTAGCCAGCCATATCCCAGTCGCATCGCATCAGCTTTTTTTTCCCCTGGCAATGGTGGAAAAGGTAAAAAGCCGATGGAATGCAGGTGCACGCATGCATGCATGGTCCGTCGTCACGGAAGCACGCCGGTAGGCGGTGTAGCTGGGCATGCATAGTAGAAAGCGTGACACACGGCCTTGTATTGGTTGGTCCAGCCTCCTCTCCTGGATCGGACAGCTAGCTACGACTACTAGCTTGGGGAATCCATCCGGCTCCCTTCCAAGCGCTGCGAGACAAACGAAACCCGTCTCAGGTTTCCGAAAGCAAGCCACCTCGCTCGTTGCAAAGGCCTTGTTTAGATGGGGAACAGAGAGATTGAAAAGTCCTGTAGCAGTTCGTTTGTATTTGGTAAATATTGTTCAATCGTGGCCCAACTAGGCTTAAAAGATTTGTCTCGTGATTTACAACCAAACTATGTAATTAGTTATTTTTTACTAACATTTAATGCTCCATATATAGGGTAGAAATTGATGTGATGGAGAGAGATTGAAAAGTCCTGTAGCAGTTTGTTTGTATGTGGTAAATATTGTCCAATCGTGGCCAAACTAGGCTCAAAAGATTCGTCTCGTGATGTACAACTAAACTGTGTAATTAGTTATTTTTTATACTTATATTTAATACTCTTTACATGCGGGTACAAATTGATGTGATGGAGAGAGAGTGAAAAAATTTAGAAGTTGGAGGGGGAAGAGAGAGAGAGAGAGAGAGGGAGAGATTGCATAGTTGTATTTACTTGCATGTACTCCTACGTTGTTTGCAATTTGCAAGAGCTAGCATCACACATGTACACACACATAAACACACAGGCAAGAATAAAAGGTTGTCAAGAAGAATGAGAGCATAGTACATGCATACGGAGATTCGATTCTTTCGTTCGTTCTTGTGCGCCGCATGCTGCATATGCATGCATGCGATATCTACGGCCGGCGCGCGCGCGTGCATACAAGGCTGGGGCGGTTGTGTGATCGAGCTTGCCAAGCTAGCCATGCCACTACTGTATGCCAGAGAGAGAAATAAAGCCGGCCGGCATGCAGGTAGCCATGCATACAGGCAGCAAGGCTAGCTAGGGGTATATAAGACTAGTACTACTAGTACATGTGACAAGCACTGTGGCAGCTAGGGCGCTCGCTGCATGTCTAGGGTTCTGGATCAGTTGGTGCGTAGCGTAGACTAGCGGGCGCCCCGCTTTATTCTTATTCGTCTTTGATTTGTTGCCATGGTATATATGGATGGATGCATGGGCAAACTGAGCTTGTTCTCTCTTCCGGCCACCTCTTTCTCTGCTTGTGCATGCGTTGGCCGTTGATGACCTGAGTCCTCAGCTGCATGCATATGCGCTTGGATCGAGGAGCGTGCAATGTGCATGCGGCCATGTGTGTGCTGTGTGGAACTGGGACGGGACACGGCAAGAACGAGACCTGCTTGCGCAGCTAGCTGGGGTTTGGACTTCAGTTTGGAAGGAGCCACGTACAGCTAGCTATTTATACGGGGGCTCACAGAATACACACACAAGACACAAGAAGGTGAGCCAAAATACTCACTCTACTCCACCGGCCGCCCATACCTACGGAGTAGTCATAGCTCTCTCTGCTACCTCTCCTACCTTGCTCCGATCCTCACAGGTAGTAGCGCCCAGCAGTCGTCGTACGTCCTCGTCTCGTCCCCCAGCTCATCTCAATGCAATTCTCAACAAGCAAAAGCAAAGCAATGCAGCAAGCATCCGTTCTTCTCTTTGTTCCTCGCTGCTTCTCGATCTGTGTCGTCGATCCGTGCTAGCTAGCTGTGCATTATTGTCGTTTCTACCTATATATATCACACCACCCCCCCACCCCCAGCCCGGCCTATATCTCTAGAGTAGCTAATAGCAGCTCCCTTGTGCCGTGTTCGATCTCGATCGCTGTAGTCGTCTCGTCTGCTAGCTACTAGTATATGAGCCCTGCATGCAGCTGCAAGTTCAGGGAATGCATGATCGAAGCTAATAGGAGCATGTGCATGGCATTGCGGTTTAATTTGGAGACGTGTACGTAGTAGGTGGTACACGTCCGTGCGGTTGCAGGAGGAAGAAGAAGCATCGGCAGTACGTATAGCTGCTATTGCTATGGCAGACCGGTCGTCGGAAATAAAGAGGTATCGTCTACGGTGAAAATGGCGGCCGGGCCGGGATATGCCTGGCTCCCTGTATGCCACTCGCATAGCTGCCAACTGGCTCATAGTACGTTGTTAACGTTGGCTTTACTGCGGATGGCGTGCGAGGAGCCAAGCATGACCATGCCAGACTCTCTCTCTCTCTCTCTCTCTCTCTCTCTCTCTCTCTCTCTCTCTCTCTCTCCGGTCTGTTCATACTAATACTAATAATTGTTGTTCATCTGATGATCATCATGTTCAGAGGTCAGAGCTCAAACACATTACTGTACTTGTTTGAGTTGAAGGTGTAGCTAGGCAGTAGTAATTTTTATGTGTGCTTTTCATATATTTTCTATTCACGAAATGATCATTAATTGTTAGTTTCTTTTTTGCATGCATGAATTCCTTGTTGCGTATATATGCAGAATTGCAGATGCAGATGCTAGTGCTATATCCAACCATCAAAGGAAAGCACATATACTCACAATCGAGCACACAGCAATGTCAGCTGAGGTCATTTGGGATATACTATAGATTGTAGTACGTATATCCGAGCGATCGAGCTTCATATATGCATCGATCCATCCCACAGCCAGAAGCAAGCAATGCATGCCGGTGTACATGACAATCTGTGCTCAACTCTCCGCCGTCAAATAATTTATTGTTTCTCCACGTCACTGGCCACACAGATGAATTTACTATAGATTTTGCTCAACTCTCGTCTGTCAAAAAATTGATACCCGTGTGTACATGACAGTGTGTGTAAATGCGTCTGTATTAATAATATCCTTCATTACGCAATACAAAAACTGCATTGACGGAGCAAAGGCCGTCGTCATCAGGTGCATGCATGCGTTGTATGGGCTTTAGAGGGATGGAGATGGATGCATGCATTGCATTGTCCCGTGCAATGGCCTGCTCGCTCACTTCTCGCGGAACCCACTGCACTAGCCACGTACTAGGGGTTAGTTTGGGCCGGGCCTGCCTACTCTGGTGGGCCAACTCAGATAGCACAACATCTTCTCTGTGTCTTTTTTTTTTTTTTAATGATGATTGACGTGAACTCTGAACTTATATCAGAAAGAATGTTGAACTGAACACTAGTAAGATCGGAGACATGCATGCAGCATAGAAAGCAGCAGATTGCTTGGGGCACGGGCACGGCTACATCAATTACAGTTTTACAGTACTACGTTGACGGTGGATCAACCATTGATCTCTTTAATTGTTAGGACATGTAAAAAAAAAAAGGAAGCTTGATCAAAGCTCAAGATAGTCAGTCAGTCACGTCGTATCGAATCCAAATTTATTTCCATTCATTCACCAGGCCGGACGCAACGAGAAACTGAATCAGTTAGTAGTCCAAGAGACGTGCCCAGTACGTGAAGAGAGATATGCACAGTGTGCATAGTCTTAGAAAACCCGCAGGCGACATGGAAACGAAGCTGAGCCTTGCATGCGGTCCACCGGCCGGCCGTGCTGCTTTCATCCACCAGAGAGCTCCTCGTGCTGGCTACTAAACAAGCAATGCAAGGCCGGCGCTAGTGATTTGGGATACCTGCTCGAAGGTCAGTTGGCCATGTCGGGGACAGTCAGCACGTCGTAGTCGTTGTCACGCCTCAGGGATGAGGATCAGAAGTCGAGCTGCCCCTGCTGCCTCAACGACTAAGCATGCCTAGTGTGACTAGGCATGCATACAATGTTCTTCCTGTGATCCTGTCCAAGACCTCCTGATGTCTTCCGTTCCACAGAAAACTCACATTGCACGCACTCTCTTTTCTCTCTCAGCATTCCGAATGAGCTCTCTATATATACATGATAGCTAGGTACAGGATATAGCATGCTGTCAAGCAGCGGCAACTCTCAAAACAAATGACGACGGTGCAAAATGAGACCAAGTAAAGTGTAGTATATATAAAGCCATGCAGCCAAGGACAAATTAAAAGCTGTACGAGACAATGCAAGAGTTGGTGGAGGCTACAGATGAATTGCACGATGAGTAGAGTCTTCTCTCTACAGTAACTGCAGTGGTTCTTCTGGTTGGCATCCTCATTGACATCACACAATAGACATGAAGCAAAGAAAATAGTAGACTAGGTCTAGGGCATGGCCGCATCAATTACAGTATTAGACGGTTGATTAATCATTCTTTTTAAATTTTAATCGGACATGGTTTTTAAAGAATCAGGAGGAGCCAGAGGCTCCCACTGAGAATGCATTAATTAAAAGAGAAGTTAACAAGAATCTCTAAACTAAGCTAAGCTGAGCTGAGCTAAACTAAACTAAATTAAACCAAACCAAACAGGGAATTAGGAAACATCGAAAGAAAGAAAAAAAGCCAAAAGATTACAAGTTTGAGCCTATCCATAATTTAATCGCACATGTGAATCGCGCGGCTCTGGTACCGTCGAGCTCCTCGTGCTGGGTACTGATCCAGCAGAGCGTCAAAGTCTCAGTGAACCAAATTAAACCTCCTCTGCAACAGCAGAGACAAAGCTCCTCGTGCTGCTTTCAAAAACCTTCTCTGCTTTTTTAAAAAATCGCAGGCGACTTTTTTTTCGCGACCGGGATTAATCCCGTATTTCATTAAGAGAAGAAGCAAGTTTTACAACCCAGGATTGAGGCGAGGAGCCTCAAAACGACAACCAAGAATCCTATACTACTGGATACACAGTAATCCATTACATCAAGCAGAATTGAGCGACCAGTAAGGCACGATGGCGGCCAGCGGAGCGTAGCCAGCCACTGCCCAATCAGCACCCTCCTTCCTGATGGTGGCGGCGATCACAGGAGGTGTTGACGCCAGCCTGTTGAAGGTTCTTGCATTTCTCTCCTTCCAGCTCCGAACCGTGGCGACTTGGAAAGGAAATCGAGTCCTGCATGCAGTCCACCGGCCGTGGCAGCGCTTTCATCCAGCTCCGAACCTCGTGTTGCCTACGTACTCTTACGAAGCATTTCGAGGCGCTATGTCTCGGTGAACCAAATCTCCCCTACAACAGCTGAAATGACAAGTTAATACAGCCGATCCATCGAGGTGCTAGTATGTATCTTGTGCGGCAATAAGACTACTGGCTCCATCGATTGTAATGGCCTACTTTGGTCATGGGTGTCAGAATTTGTCCCGGTGCCCTCCATTCTCAAATAACTCCCCTCATTATTCGGTCTAACAAGAATCTGGGTAGCTAGTTGGACTTCAGCAGTTGTGGTATTGTTAGCATAAGATTAAGAGGAGCTGCGCGCTGCGCCGATATATGAGTGGACGGAAACGAGTATATATGGTCGATCAGACCTTCAGGCTAGTTATATATGTAGGAGGGTTGATGGAGAGAGATTCAGCCCCGCTAGTACGTAATACTTCCTCCGTCTCAGAAAGAGTGTCATTTTAGACTCTTTAAAAACTATGTTTAGCCATTCATCTAATTAAAAAGTGTATATAGATTATAAAATAAAATAAATCATTATTGAAATATCTCTCGTCGGGACCGCGCCTGCATGGTAGCCATGAAGGTCTTCCCAGAACATCTTTTACGGGCACTAGCCGCACTCTGCATGTCCTAAACCCTGATCAGCGGGGATCAAAGGTACTGATGTGTCCATCTATAGGCAGGAAAGTCGGAGGCCAAGCGGAGGCCTCACAGGTTACCTTTTGCAATGATATCTAGGCCTCCGCCCAACCAGGAGATGATGGCGGAGGCCCGACGTGGAGCAGAATGGCTAAGTGGCGGATGAGGCCAACAAGGCCTTGGAAAACTGTTTCTGACTGCATGCAAAAGATTTCTGTAGTATGTGAGCTCTAAATTTTTTGAAAGAATATCGAACTGAAAAAAACTCAATCCGTGGTGGCTAGACAGCCGCCGAGTATTCTAGTTTAAGGAGAGATCTTACCCAGATAGAAGAAACCACCGAACCGCAGCTCCGTGAGATAAGGCGACCACAGACCTATACTTTGGATGTGGGACAAACGAGAGAGTTTTTCCCCTCCGATCAAATATGACATAAATGCCATAAAGAGTGGGTCTCTCGGGACTTAAACTCTAACCACCCCAGAAAAGAGATACTGAGTTGGACTAACAGAGTGTCTAACAGAACACTCACACGATTGGAGACATGAAGCAAAGAAAGCAGCAGATTGGGGAAGCTCGTAGTAGATGGTGGATTAATCATTCCCTTTGATTGCACATGTAAATCACGCGGCTTAAGAAACACGTCTTTGTAAATCATTTCCAGCGGCTGTGAAGGATCAATTTACACAGAGCTTTGATTGATTGGCGTGAACTCTGAACTTATATCAGAAAGAATGTCAAACTGAACACTAGTACGATCGAAGACATGCATGCAGCATAGAAAGCAGCAGATTGGGGATACGGGCACGTGCATGCTACATCAATTACAGTAGTTGACGGTGGATGTGGATCAATCATTCAATTTAATTGTTAGGACATGAAGGGAGATATGCAGAGTGCATGCAGTCTTAAAAACCCGCAGGCGACACGGAAACGAAGCTGAGCCCTGCATGCGGTTCACCGGCCGGCCGTGCTGCTTTCATCCACCAGCTCCTCGTTCTGGCTACTAAACAAGCAATGCAAGGCGCTAGTGATTTGAGATACGTGCTCAAAGGTCAGTTGACTATGTCGGGGACAGTCAGCACGTCGTAGTTGTGCGTCTCAGGGATGACGATCAGGAGTCGGGCTAGACCTGCTGCCTTGACTAACCATGCCAAGTGAGACTAGACATGCATACAATGTTCTTCTTTTTTTTTCTTTTTTTTCTCGACCGTGTCTTAGCATGTTTTTCATTAAGAAGAAGTAGAGTTTGAAATACAGCCAACGCTTTGATTGGTAATCCCTAGATTACCGACCTCAGCCACACGAAGAACACGAGATTGTGATTTACAGAATTACATTTGCAACCTTCGTTCTTAGGTAAGAGCGAAACTACAGGAGGGGGAACAGCGTCCTGAGCTGTCTGAAGCCCGAGGCGCACCACAACCTTGCTTCATCAAGGATCAGAGCCAGCAATTGCGATGCTTGGAGTCTGCTGTTGTTGAATGTCCTTGTGTTTCTCTCCTTCCATAGCATCCAGCCGACGAGGAAGAATAGCGAATCAAATCCCCGGCGGATCGGCTTTGGTACACCCTTCCTGCTAGATATCCACCACAGAATGGCACACTCGTCACGCACCGTGACCCACTGATGTAGGTGTAGCCGGGACAGGCATGCCTCCTAGATTTCCCGGCTGTACACGCATCCAAGCAACAGATAGTGGATTGTGACCTCCTGATGTCTTCCGTTCCCAGAAAATTAAACACACACTCTTTCTCTCTCAGCATTTCGATGACCTCTTTATACATGTTAGCTATAGCCTATAGTTATATATATAGCATGCCGTCAAGCCGGCAACTCTCAGACAAATGACGACGGTGCAAAATGAGACCAAGTGTATATATAAAGGCATGCAGCCAAGGCAAAATAAATGCTGCACGAGACAATGCAAGAGTTGGTGGAGGGTACAGATGAATGAATTGCACGATGAGTAGAGTCTTCTCTCGACAGTTAGACATGAAGCAAAGAAATTAAGCAGCAGATTGGGGCACGGCCGCATCAATTACAGTACGTAGTAATAGACGATCATTCTCTTTAATATGCACATGTAAATCGCGCGGCTTAAGATACACATGTCTTGTTCCTGAAGATTCTGTACTTAACTACCTGTTTTAATTAATGAAGCCCCCTTTGCCCCTCCTGTTCCTTAAAAAAAAAAAAAAGATACATGTCTTTGTAAACCATTTTATAGCAGCTAGCTGTAAATAAGGACCAACTTACACAGAGCTAGCTTTTGGTACAGGCGGAGGCGGTTCCCCTCTCTCTCTCAAATGCATGGGCTGGGCGAAACGTCAGTGCGCATGCTGCTGGCACCGCGATCGAGGGCTAGCTAATCTTCAATCCTGATCGCAGGCGGTCCATTGGGCACCGGCCGTGCTGCTCCCGTCGAGCCTCGCTCCTCGTGCTGGGTACTGAACCAGCAAAGCGCGCATGGTGGTCTCACTCAGTGAACCAAACCTCCTGTGCAACAGCCGAGCTGAATCTTCTGGTGCGACACAGAAACGAAACTAAACCCTGCATGCGGTCCAACGGCCGTGGCAATGTTTTGATCCAGCTCCGATCCTCGTGCTGGCTACTCTTACGAAGCATTTCGAGGCACGATTCCTCGGTGATCCAAATCTCCCCTGCAACAGCCGAAATGACAAGTTATACAACTGATCAATCAAGGCGTAATGGCGTACATTACACCTCACTATTCAGTCTAACTGATCAATAAGACTACTGGCTCCATCGATTGTAATGGCCTACATACATTGGTCATGGGTGTCAGAGTTTGTCCCGGTGCCCTCCATTCTCAAATAAATCGCCTCAATATTCAGTCTAACCAACAGCTGTGGTATTTGTTGTTGGAATATAAGTGAATTTTCCACCTCTCCCCATTAGCTTAGCTTAAGCTTTTGGGTTGAACTGGTCGGTGCATGCAACTCAATATGGTATCAGAGCCAGAGGTCTCGAGTTCGAATCCTGGTAGACACAATTAAATAAAATAATTGTTGTCCGCTCCTATTCCACGTCTAAGGCTCGTCCGTCGCTGAGGTCTCTCACCGGAGCCTTGACGTGAGGGGAAGTGTTGGAATATAAGTGAATTGCCCACCTCTCTCCATCAGCTTAAACTTTTGAGTTGAACTGGTTGATGCATGCAACTCAATATTTGTCACATGCATAGGAGGGATATATGAGTGAATGGAAGTTGTATATGAACGAGTAGTGGATGTATATATGGTCGATCAGAATAGTTATGTGGGAGGGCTGGTGGAGAGAAATTCAGCCCCGCTAGTAATAATAAGTGGTAAGTAACAAATGAATATGTACAATGTTAGGTATGATGTGCCTTTTGAGTCTGGCCAATATAATGGCCATATTATGTCTGTACTTCGCCCAATCAGGCTTGTGGCCTGGCCTGCGTCTCGCACTCTTTGTACTGATCTCCCTACCAACTTCTCTTCTTAACAAAATACACGAACATGTTAGAGACGCAATGAAACTGAATCAGTCAGAGTCAGTCCACCTCCACCAGACGTACGTGCCCACATGAAGAGATCAGACGACTGCAATCTTAAAAGATCGCAGGCGACATGGAAGCCGATCGAGTCAGCCTAGCTACCCAGGAACATTAAGAGACTTGTCTTTGTAAATCATTTCCAGCAGCTGTAATGTAAATTGAAGGACCGATTAATTTACACAGAGCTAGCTTTTGGTACAGGCCGCGCCTTTCTTCTCACTCTCCCTCTCTTTCCAATGCATGGGCTAGCGTCAGTTCGCAGGCTTCTGGCACGGCGATGATGATCCACTGATGATATACGAGGGCTAATCTCTTGGATCCTGCACGCCGTCCACCGGCCGTGCTGCTGTGGTAGAGCTCCTCGTGCTGGTTCGTCCTGTACGAGCAAAGCGTGAGGTCTTGGTGAACCAAGCCGCCTCTGCAACAGCCGGGACGACAGAGCAACCAGCCGAGGTACTTAGGTCATGGGTATCGCAATTTGTCCCGGTGCAATCGCCTCACTAATAAGGTGGAGTACAAGCTGCAGCAGTTGTGGTATTGTCACATTCTTTAAAGAGCAACTGCGCGCTGTGTGCCGATGAGTGGACGGAAGCTGTGTACATGTAAGCGAGTATATATGAACGATGATTACGCTAGTTATTATATGTAGGAGTATGACAGTGGGAGAGAATTCCAGCCGCTATAGCTAGTAATAAGGTGTAACAAATGATTATGTACTACTAGTCCACCAACCCGTGCTCCCGCACGGGACACAATTTTAGACTACATAATCTTATGTTACAATCTCGTTGCATCTCATTTTGTAACATGATAAATCAATATTTTAACTTTCAACTTTTAATCTAGTTGTTGCATCTGTTTAAACACATGTTAAATTAAACCACTAAAACTTATTATGCCATCTTATGATTACAATTTTCTTTTAATTTATTTAAGAATAGATGTTAGATCCTATAGGCTACCATCTTAGTTATTACAATGGTCTATATAGTCCTTTTAGCTTGTATTGCGACACTACAGATGTTGGATTTGTTATATCAATTTATATTTGTAGTAGTATTTCTTTTTATAAATATGGAACCTAACAATAATAAAATACAAATATTGATTTGACATAATGTTTAAGTCAACATTATAAACTTATTCAAAATAACAACCTATGAATTTTATTGTCATGCGCCGTGTTAATATATTTAGAGTAAATTGTGAGCATAATTGCTATGTCGTTTTGTTAAAAGACTATTTTCCAGGTTCGATAAGCTATTCAAATAGATATTTTATCCAAAATGTATGTAGTTTATATACTCTACATGAAAAAACATGGTGAGTGTTGAAAGGTCTTATTTAGAAATATATAACATACTTTTATAGATATTGGACTACTTCTAACATATTGTACTGGTATTTGCATATAGATATGAGAGATATTTTTATTTATTTTTTATGAAGGCTGAGGTTGATAACTTGGTACAGACTAAAAGGTATAATTTTATATTATATTTTATAATGATATATATGGGTATTTTGAATGCACATAGGTTAGTTTGTATCTTTTTTCATAATAACAAATATGGGTATTTTATAAAATGTATTAGAAGACTATTTTGAGTTACCTTTGGTGATGGCTAAGGTATGGTTTAGTTATATATATTTGGGGAGTTGTTCTGAATTATATTTAGTGAATGAAGGATGAAAACATCGTTCAAATACTGAATAGTTGGATTCCTGGTTCCGTATAGTTGACGAAATCATTTTGTTTTTTTTTTTTGTCGGGCCTCTTTAGAGTAAATACATTAGTGTTGTCTAATAGATGGTTTTATATAATACTTCCTCTATTCCAAATCATATGATATTTTAGCTTATTCTAGATATATTATTTTTGCTATGTATTTAGATAAAGTGTATATTTAAATCCATAGTAAAAGCTATGTATCTAGAAAAGCCAAAACATCTTATAATATGAAATAGAGAATATAACTGTAGGAATTTATGTATATGGGCTTGGCCCAATAATAATTCAGAAATTCCTAATAAATCTCAAAGACCTAATATTTATGTTCTCTAATGGGCTTTATTGTTTAAACCCAAGAGAAGAGGTGGAAAGGTACAACATCAATAGTACCATATTGCTAGTTGATGTGAAAGCGGGGATTTTTCCATATATATATATGTGCCAAGCCTCATGAGAAAAGACACACCAAAAACTACAAATAGGAGTTTCAATTTGAAAATCCTAAAGTAGTAAGTCAATATTTTCCTCTTCTCGCTATCGCACCGCCGCCGAAGTCTCCAACCCGATCGTTCACGTGCACTAGTGACCGAAAGTGAGCGTGTCTCCGGAACCATCGTCTTTGCGATCCTCGCACCGGGAGAAGACGAATAAGGTTTTTAGGAAGCGCTCTTGGCCTTCTCTCCCGATTTTCATTACGACTTCGCCTACCATCGAGGACGAGGCGCTACGCCTCGGCGTCGTCTTCATCGTCGGCTTCTTGAGCTCTCCCACCGCCGCTGATTGAAGATAGCGACAAATGACCGGAGGATCTTGACTTCGCCTTCGGGAACCTTTCCATCACGCCATCATCTACTAACAAAGCCAGTATTATTCCCGTGATCTAATCTTATTGTCCATATTATCCAATATGTTCAATCTATCCGGTGTCTTTGGTTGTGTTTACACCTATTGCTATGATCATACTATGTTTGATATGTTATATGATTTTGAATCATGCTATGATCTATGATATGAGTTTGTATCATGCAAGTTTATTTAACATGCTTAATTTAGTTGTTCAGTTCATCATGATTTATTTTATAGAATTAATCTGGAAATTGTCTAATATTTCAACAATCCAAAAACCTTATTATAGGTCTTTTTCAGTTTCTATGGCTAGTTTTGTTGATGCGCTGAGGCCGGAGAAATTCTCTCGGTATGCACTTTAAGAGGTGGTCTCAAATGTCACGCATTGGCTTATCGCCATGGAAGTTTTTCGGGTCAAAGATGGCTTACCCGAGGGAGATCTCTCGATAAAGATCGGAGTAGATTCCGAAAGCCAATGATATATTTGTGGGAGTCGGCGTAACGTGCTATCTCGATCATATCTATGATGCTTTGTGATGCACTAGAAAGACGCAAAAAGCCTCTCGTGGGATTATCCGAACACTACCTATGGTGCTTCGGATGCAGGCAAAGAACTGTACATCATGGAGAGCTTTCATGACTATAAGATGGTTGCTAACAAATCTATAGTCGAGCAAGCTCATGCGATACAACGCCAGGCTAAGGAACTTGAACTCCTTAAGTATGTTATACCCGATGAAGTTGTGGCTAATTGTATTATTGTAAAGTTGCCTTCTCCATGGAGGAACTTCGTCCCAAGTCTTAAACACGAGACAGAAAATATCGGTTGAAAACCTAATTCAGTCTCTTGATGTTGAAGAGAAGGCTCGGGCTAAGGACAATACCGAGAAGGGGAACGAGGAGAATCATAGCGCCCACTTTGTCTAGAGAAATTTTAAAGGCAAGAACAAAGAAAAGGGAAAACAGCATACTTTCAATGCCAAAGCTACTACTGCCTTCAAGAAGAAAAAGAAAGACAAGTCTGAGATGCCTTGTTTCACTTGTGGTGATCTTGGTCATTTTGCTAAGGAGTGTCCTAAGCGTCTTGACCGTAAAGAGAAGAAGGTCAACCTCGTGGATCGCATCTAATGCCGATGACGGGTATGGTAATTTTCCCTCTTGTACTTTCAAGATTTTAATCACTTAGTTGGTGGGTTGATACGGGTGCTAATATTCACGTATGTGCTGACATCTCTTTGTTTTCTTCTTACCGGGGGCTCCAAGGTTCCTCCGTCCTAATGGGGGAATGGGTCACATGCTTCGTTCGTGGTGTTGGCATGGTAGATCCAAGTTTACTTCGGGAAAGATCGTCTAAATCAAGAACATGCAAAGATGTCCCTACTATTCACAAAAACCTTGTTAGCGTTTTTCTTTTATTAAGAGATGGGTTTAAAGTAGTACTAGAGTGCAATAAAGTAGTTATGTCTAAGCATGGACAATTTATTGGTAAAGACTATGATTGCGGAGTCTTGTTCCGCCTGAGTTTAGTAGATTTCTGTAATAAGTCAGTCAATCATATTTGTGGCACAATTAATGATAATTCTAGTGTTTGGTATTCTCGTTTATGTCATGTGAATTTTGGTTTGATGTCATATTTATCTAGCCTACGGTTAATTTCAGATTTTACCATTGCCAAAGGTTCAAAGTGCTATAGTTGTGTGCAATCTAAGCAACCTCGAAAGCCTCACAAGGCAGCAGAGGAGAGACACTTGGTACCTCTAGAACTCATACATTCTGATCTCTGCGAGATGAATGGTGTGTTGACTAAAGGTGAAAAGAGATACTTCATGACGTTAATTGATGATGCTTCTAGATTTTGCTATATTTACTTGCTGAAAACTAAAGATGAGGCGTTAGACTACTTTAAAATCTTTAAGGCTGAGGTTGAAAATCAACTAGAAAGAAAGATTAAACGTCTAAGATCAGATCGTGGTGGTGAATATTTTTCTATAATGTTTGATAAGTTTTGTGCGGAACATGGTATTATTCACGAGAGAACTCCTCCCTATTCACCCGAATCTAACGGGGTTGCCGAGAGAAAAAACCACACGCTGACTGACTTGGTAAACGCTATGTTAGACACCGCTGGTTTATCTAAGGCATGGTGGGGGAAGCTATATTGACTGCGAGTCATGTCCTGAATAGAATTCCAAACAGAAATAAAGAGACAACACCATACGAGATATGGGTTGAAAGGAAACCATCACTCTCATACTTACGCATGTGGGGATGCTTGGCAAAAGTCAATGTTCCAATTACTAAGAAGCGTAAGCTTGGACCAAAAACGGTAGATCTGTGTCTTTCTAGGATATGCTCGTAATAGCATTGCCTATCGATTTTTGGTAGTAAAATCTGAAGTTCCTGATATGCATGTTGATACAATTTTTGAATCTCGTAATGCTATATTTTTTTAGAACATATTTCCTTTAAAAGATATGCGTAGCAATGCTGAATTTTTCTCTGAATTGGCTCCTGATTTTTCTATACCTATCGAGTCTCCTGTTGAGTCATTTGAGCAACCACTTAAAGAAGTTCTAGAGGAGGATGACAATGAAGTTCCTGTAAGGAACAAGAGACAAAGGATTGTAAAATCTTTTGGTGATGATTTCATTGTGTACCTTGTGGATGATACTTCTACTTCTATTACAGAGGTATATGCATCTCCAGATGCAGATGATTGGAAAGAAGCAGTTCATAGTGAGATGGACTCGATTCTTTCTAATGGAACTTGGGAGTTGTCTGAGCTACCTTTTGGTCGTAAAACCAATTGGTCGTAAGTGGGTTTAAGAAGAAGCTTAGGCCAGATGGTACTATTGATAAGTATAAGGCTAGGCTTGTGGCTAAGGGTTATACCCAAAAAGAAGGCGAGGATTTCTTTGATACTTATTCACCTGTTGCTAGAATGACCACTATTCGAGTACTACTTTTCTTGGCTGTCTCATATGGTCTTCTCGTTCATCAAATGGACGTGAAGACAGCTTTCTTAAATGGAGAGTTGGATGAGAAGATTTATATGGATCAGCCTGATGGGTTTGTAGTAAAAGGTGAAGAGCAGAAGGTGTGTAAATTATTAAAATCTTTGTATGGGTTGAAACAAGCACCTAAACAATGGCATGAGAAGTTTGACACTACGTTAACTAGTGCTGGTTATGCTATTAATGAAACTGATAGGTGTGTATATTATCGATATGGTGGGGGTCAATCTGTTATACTATGTTTATATGTTGATGATATTCTAATATTTGGAACAAACATGGATGCTATAAATGAGGTCAAGTCTTTCCTGTCAAAGAGTTTTGATATGAAAGATCTAGGAGAAGCTGATGTAATTCTAAACATTAAGCTGATTAAAGAAGAGAGTGGGATTACTTTATCGCAATCTCACTATGTTGAGAAGGTCCTGAGCCGATTTGGCTTTATGGATAGAAAGCCTTCTTCAACACCTTATGATCCTAGTGTGACATTGCGAAAAGAATAAGAAGTGTACCAAAGATCAATTGAAGTATTCTCAAATTCTTGGTTCACTCATGTATCTAGCTAGCGCGACCGCACCGATATCTCTTTTTGCTGTGAGCAAGTTGAGTAGGTATATGTCCAACCCGGGTGATGATCATTAGCATATACTAGAAAGGGTCTTGTGTTATCTTAAAGGTACAATAAGCTATGGGATTCACTATTCGGGGCACCCAGCTGTGCTAGAGGGATATAGTGATGCGAACTGAATTTCTGATATTGATCAAATCTACGCCACTAGCGGGTATGTCTTTACTCTTGGAGGTGGCGCAATATCATGGAGGTCTTGTAAACAGACTATTTTGACTAAATCAACCATGGAAGCAAAACTTATCGCTTTGGATACAAAGATCCGTAGAGGCGAGTGGCTGCGTGAGCTCTTGTCGACTTGCCGGTAGTTATAAAACCAATACCGCTATCCTTATGAACCGTGATAATCAAACAAAGATCACTAAAGTAAATAGTGCTAAGGATAATGCGAAATCAACAAGACACGTTAAAAGACGTTTGAAGACCGTCCGAAAGTTAAGAAACTCCTGAGTAATAATCGTATCTTATATACGCATGATAAAAACCTGGCGCGATCCCTTTACAAAAGGGCTATCACGAAATGTGATAGAAATTGCATCTAGGGAGATGGGTATGAGACCCATATAAGTTTACAGTAGTAGTAACCCATCTTTTTTGATCGGAGATCCCGTGACTAAGGATATGGGAAGAACAAGCTATTGGTAAACTGAGGAGAGCATAAATTATAACCCTCTCTATGTGAAGATGCAATGCTCTTAATGCAATAAGGCACTGTATGGTAGGTTGGCGAATGCCTTAATATGTTCTATTGGCTTTAATTAACGAAGATGTTGTCCTACAGAGCATTCTTAAAAGAGCATACCTATATGAGTTTGATTGTTAAAACGTCGCAGTCTATGAGACTTGGGTGATCTCTAGTAAGCTCATGAAGAGACCAAAGAGTATGACGTATAAGCTCCACCCACGGAGTAAGGCTACTGACAGCCAAGTACTAGTTTAGCTTTGAGCAAAGCTTGTTCGCACAAAACTTGCAATTTAAGGCATAGTCCATTGTTCAAGTTGTGGATAAGTGTAACTTAAAGTTCTAGGCGGAAGTTCAACTTAACAGTCTCTGCCGAAATACTGGTATATCAAACAAAGAGTGAGAATGCAGACAAATTTCTAAATGAGTATTTGAGATCTGGTAGAGGATTGTAGGAATTTATGTATATGGGCTTGGCCCAATAATAATTCAGAAATTCCTAATAAATCTCAAAGACCTAATATTTGTGTTTTCTAATGGGCTTTATTGTTTAAACCCAAGAGAAGAGGTGGAAAGGTACAACATCAATAGTACCATATTGCTAGTTGATGTGAAAGCATGAGATTTTTCTCCATATATATATGTGCCAAGCCTTATGGGAAAAGACACACCAAAAACTACAAATAGGAGTTTCAATTTAAAAATCCTAAAGTAGTAAGTCAATATTTTCCTCTTCTCGCTACTTCTTTGCGCGCCCCGTCGCCGAGTCTCCAACCCGATCGTTCACGTGCACTAGCGGCCAGGGTGAGTAGGTCTCCGGAACCATCATCTTTGCGATCCCGCACCGAGAAGACGAATAAGGTTTTTGGGAAGCGCTCTTGGCGCGACGCTCCCGATTTTCATCACGGCTCGTCTACCATCGAGGGGCGGAGGCGCTACGTCTCGGCGTCGTCTTCATCGTCGCCTTCTTCGAGCTCTCCCACCGCCCGCCGATTGAAGATAGCGGCAAATGACCGGAGGATCTTGACTTCGCCTTCGAAACCTTTCCATCACGCCGTCATCTACGAACAAAGCGGTATTATTCCCGTGATCTAATCTTATTGTCTATATTGTCCAATATATTCAATCTATCCGGTGTGCTTGGTTGTGCTTACACCTATTGCTATGATCATGCTATGTTTGATATGTTATATGATTTTGAATCATGCTATGATTTATGATATAAGTTTGTATCATGCAAGTTTGTTTAACATGCTTAATCTAGTTGTTCAGTTCATCATGATTTAGTTTATGGAATTAATCTGAAAATTGCCTAATATTTCAACACTAACGTAATCTTAGGAAGCTTAATAGACAGTATGTAAATCGATTGTCGTTTGGTTGTCACGTAGTAACACCTAATGTTGAATTTGTGCGCAAACAAACATTAAATTGTAGGTCGTATGACAACAACTCATATAACGGTGTAGTAAGGGTCTAAAAAGTCCTAATTTTTTGTCTATATAAAACATTTGTTTGGCGAAAACAACTTTTATCTCACCTCCATCTTTTTTCTTCACTTCATAAAAAATATTACATAGTGATGATAAGACATGTAACGATGTATTTGTTTTTATTTATATGCACACACATATATATCTTATTTTTGAGGTTTATAGATTCTATCTCATGTTTTATGAATTAATGGATTAACCTTCCATTTCATTTTTTAGAATAATTTTTTATTTTTTATTAATAGCTTAACAGATTATCTACATGGATGTGATGGTCATTTTTAATCAACTATATGAACGTGAGAACATGGTATTTTTCCGTACGTGTTTTTCTTGAAGATTTTTTTCTTTTTTCTGAACGTTAAGTTCTGTAAACTTGACTGTAGGAGATTTTTTCATGTACGTTTTTATGAGGGATTTTTCCGTGCGTTGAAGTTTTTTCTACTGTATAAATCAAGGTTTTTGCTGCGGTACTCTAAAATGACTGTGGACCGTTCATTTATTCCGATCCAACGGTTACGACCATTTGTTACCTCCTAGGAGGTAATAGTATTTATTGAATTTTTATTTTATAAAAATAGGGTAAATAAGGAAGGTTTGAAATATAAAAAATCTTTTATAAGATTTGGTTGCTAAGATTTGAATGATGCATGCAAAAATCTTATTGATTTAGGTTATCGTAGTACGTGTGCACACACACATCGATTGCGTTTGCGGGACATTAGATTGCGAAAAAAATATTAATTATCATAGTACGTGTGCACGCATCATATTGCGTTTCAGAGAGAAATCAGATTGACATGGGGAAGAAGAGGTGCGAGCGCACCTGGCCGGCGGCTGCGCGGCGCGAGGAGGGTCGGGCGCGAGATTGGGGGAAGCTGCATGCGGGATTTCACCTCCCGGCGGCTGCGGGCGTGCGAGGAGTTCGATCCCGCGAGAATTTCTCCTCCCGGCTGCTGTGGGCGTGTGAGGAGTTCGGGAACCGGCATGCGGGATTTTTTTGGGATATTTTTAGTTATGTAAACGTGCGAGGAGTACGGGATCCATATGTTGAAGTTTTTTCTACTGTATAAATCAATTTTAGTTTGTTTGTTATCTACATGAGGGTTTGTTATCGATAACTTTAGAAAAACAAAGGAGATCGATCTAATGGTCAAGGATAGAACGTGATTACGTGAGTACACAGGATATTTTTTTTTGGGTATATTTTTAGTTATGTAAACGTGAGTACAATAGTTTTCCCGTATGTTTTTTTTCATGGAAGAAAAATCTTGCCGTACTTTGTTGAAGTCGTTTTTTTTACTGTAAATCTATTTTAGTCCGTTTGCTATAATTGTGGAGGTGGATAACTTAAAAAAAAACAAAATAGATCTATATAACGGTTAAGGATAGTCGGACTCTTTCGATTAATGGCTAGATGTTTCTAATTAATGTGAGAATTTCTAGCATTTATCTTTTTTCCTAGCGCTTCGGTGAGAATTAACGTGGAGCCTTCGTTGGGGCCTCTAATTAGTAATAGATAAGATGTTAGGTATATATGTGACTTTTATTTGAGTAGTTCCTCCGTCTTGGTGATTTAATTTGGTAGTACCACCATATATATATACACACACACAAACACACTGGTTCTTCGCTGTTAGATGCCGGTTCTCCCATATGTTCCGAATTTCAAAATGTCAAATTATGCTGACAGTACCATTCATATACTAAGTTCGGAAGGATCAAGACTAGTTCCAATAGCATTCTATTATCTATTTTTTCCCCAATTGCATTCGAAGAATTTACTCATTTTTGTAGCACTATATCGGGGACAATCGTCATCACGTACTTGTCACGCCTCAGGGACGAGGATCATGAGCGGTACGCCTGCTTGCATCCCGCACCCCCTTGTCTCCCAATGCCTCAACCAACCATGGCAAGTGTGACCAGACATGCATATATTCTTCCTGTCCAAGACTTCCTGATGTCTTCCATTCCTAGAAAACTCTCTCTCTCTCTCTCTCTCTCTCTCTCTCTCTCTCAAATGACGAACAAATGACGTCAGTGCAAAATGAGAATGTGTATATATAAAGGCATGTAGCCAGGGCCAAATTATATGCTGCAGTTTCCTCAAAAAAAATTATATGCTGCAGGAGGCAAGATTTGGTGAGCCAGCCGGTGAAGGCTACGGATGAATTGCACGATGAGTAGAGTCTCTCTCTATAGTAACTGCAGTAGACATGAAGCAAAGAAATTAAGCGGCAGATTGGGGCACGGCCGCATCAATTACAGTAGTAGACGACGGTGGATTAATCATTCTCTTTAATCGCACATGTAAATCGCGTGGCTTAAGATACATGTCTTGTTCCTGCAGATTTTGTACTTAACTACTTGTTTTAATTAATGCATTTAGAGTAGGGGCTCATTGCCCCTCCTGTTCCTTAAAAGAAAAAAGATAGTACATGTCTTTGTAAATCAGTTCCACTAACTGTCAAGGACCAATTTACACAGAGCTAGCTTTTAGTACAGGCCGGTGGTTCTTCTCTCTCTCTCTGCAATGCATGGGCTGGGCGTTATTGTTACCAGACTGGAGCTTGCGTGCCTTAAATGTGAGTGCGCATGCTGCTGGCACAGCGAAGACAATATGCGATCGATCGAGGGGGCTAGCTAATCTTCAATCTGATCGAAGAAGGTGGTCCACCGGCCGTGCTTCTCCCGTCCCCTAGTCAAGCTTCTTTACTGGTGCTGGGTACTGAACCAGCAAAGCGCGCATGAGGGTGTTGCTCAGTGAACCAAACCTCCTCTGCAGCAGCCGAAATGGAACTTCCAGTGCGACATGGAAATGAAACTAAGCCCTGCATGCGGTTCACCAGCCGTAGAAGTGTTTTCATCCAGCGCCGATCCTCGTGCTGGCTACTCTTACGAAGCATCACGAGGCGATATGCCTCGGTGATCCAAATCTCCCCTGCAACAGCCGAAATGACAAGTTATACAACCGAGATCGATCGAGGTGCTATACACATAAGTATATCTTGTGCGGCATAAGACTACTGGCTCCATCGATTTTAATGGCTTACTTTGGCCATGGGCGTCAGAATTTGTCCCGGTGCCCTCCATTCTCAAAATCGCCTCACTATTCAGTCTAACACCAATAATCTGATGAGTAGCTAGGGGTGGACTTCAGCAGTTGTGGTATTTTTTCACATGCATAAGATTAAGAGGAGCTGCGTGCTGTTGTGTCTATATATGAGTGGACGGAAGTTGTATATGAGCGTGAGAGTATATATAAGCAGCCCCTATATATGGTCGATCAATGCAAGCTGGTGGAGAGAAATTCAGCCCCGGCCCTCTAGTAATAAGTGGTAACAAATGAATATGTACTATGTTAGGCATGTGCCTTTTAAGTACTAGTTCCTCCGTGTTGGCAATTTGCATTGGTAGTATCATCATATATACTCCCTCCGTCCCTTTATGTTTGTCGTCCAAATTTCAACATAGATACCAATGTCTTGAGAAAAATACTAGACAAACAATGCTTCACTAGCTGCACAGCAGGCGTGGCCTGGGAATTCAATGAATAGGACATGGTGACAGCAGTAGTGAAAAGGGGAAGGGTTGTGTGCACAGATGGTATGCAAGTGGTGTGAAAGCCTGACACACCTATACATGAGATCTGATAAGTATGCCAGCGACAAACATTTGGAGACAAACTTTTGTGGCTAAAACGACTAACAATTAGGGTCGAGGGGAGTAAAAAGCACTGGTTCTTTAATTTTGCCTTTTTTAGATGTGCTGGTTTTCCCCCATCTGTTTCGAATTTCAAAATGTCAAATTATGTTGACAGTACCATTCAAATACTAAGTTGGAAAGGATCAAGACTATCTATTTGCAATGGCATTCCATTATCTAATAAAAAATTCAGTGGCATTTAAGGAATTTACTCTTTGTAACACTATTTACTAGTATTTTTCCAAAACCATTTCAAGAGTTGCTAAGCTAATCTTGAAATGGACTGGAGGATGGAAGTAATATGCACATACAAGCATGAACATGCAAATTAAGTACTCCGATATTCCAAATTATATTTCACTTCGAAAATTTTTAATCAAACTTCTCTAATTTTAGTCAAGTTTTTAGAGAAAAAAAAGTATACTGCCAAGTGCCATCCATGGGTTTAGACATATAAAAGCACTATAAAAAATATACTTAATCAAAATTTATAATGCAACTAATCTAAAGATTTATATGGTAGTTATATTTCTATGAAGTTGATATCAAAGTTAGAGATCATCAATGGTTAAAAAAAATACCATCAAGGTACCTCCAGGTATTTTCATCTTTTGTATTTTTACTAGATGCTAGCCTGTACTACACACAGTTGAAACACAAAGTGTCAGACCACATAGGATTAGAAGCAATCTTGCGACAGGCATGCAGTGCACAACGAACTGACTGGTCAATAAGCATTGTCATTAGCCTTAATCTCCATCAACAACCAATCTTTTCTCAGATCCTTGGGTAACCTCAAAAGAGATCTTAACCGGTGACCGTTGTCGCTGCTAAGAATTCTATACGCTATAACCTCATCATCAGGACCCAACCCATAGCTAGGTATCTCTTGAAGTGCCTCAAACATTTCTAGCAATGCTTGGACAGAGGCAAGCTCAGCGACGACGGAACAAGGTTGTAGCTTTGGATTGCTAGAATTGTCATCCCCTATCATTAGCTGCTCATCAACAACTGCCGGTCGCCTCTCATCATCCATCTGTATTATTGGGCCTGTCAAAGTATTGAAGAAATCCGATACCTTGCTTGGGATCAGTTTGTCTCGGGTGTAACAATACCCAAGATCTTCTTCATGGCGTGTGACTGAACGTATTGTTTTGCTTCTCATGTTCACCATTATCTGCCACAGCGTCCGGCTGCCATATTTGGTGTCGCGCATCCTGAAGCAGATGACCTCCGGTTCATCCAAGCTCACAAAGGGCCGGTCAAGTGGATCACACGGGAGAGCGAGACCCTTGTAGGCGTCGAGCGCCCAGAGCTCGGTGGCGTCGACCACGCCGTCCTTCACCCACTCCACGTCGCCGGCGCCATTGCCGATCCTCATCGTCCAGGTGTGGATGGTGTAGGCGTGGCGAGAGCGTTTGCAGCCGCAGGAAGCGGCGGCGCCGCAGCAGCAGCGGCCAAAGACGTTGACGAACTTGAGCGCGCCGCCGCCGGCGGTGGCGCACACGTTCCGGTTTGATCGATCGCCCTCACGAGGATCCATGGGGAGCCGTACGTACCGCACCGTTGGTGCCTCCTTGAACACGTCGATGAGCATGACGCCGCTGCTCAGGTCGACCCAGCAGAGCAGACGGCCGCCGTCGACGGGGACGACGGTCGTCCACCACACGTAACGAAGGTCGTCCCAGGCCTCTCTGAACCTGAACCGGAAGCTCTTCCACTTGCCAGAACGGAACAGGAAGAGCTCGGCGGCCCCGGCGTGTCGTCGCCGCTGCGCGACGACGCCGACCGCAGCTCCGCCACCACGAGCTCGTCCCCGCCGCGGCGCAGGAGGCCGGTGGCATCATCAGACAGCTCTCAGGGCACGAGGTCTGAGCCGGAGAAGTACGTCTGTACGTAGTAAGGCGGGAGCAGCGACAGAGACGGCGGCCGTGGGGGTTCCGCGGCAGGGGCGCCGGCGTTGTAGACGAAGTGTTCAGTCGTGTAGTATTGTTGGTGCTTGTGTTTGATGCGAACCTGGATGAGCACAGAGTCGCCGTGCGCCGCGAGCACCTTGGATTTTTCCTCTTGGAGACCGTCGGGAATTATCCGGAGGAATACACGGGAAAGTGCCGGAGGCTCGGCGAGGCGGAGGGAGACTTGGATCAGGTGGCCGGCGCTGGTGCGGGCGGCCGCCAATGTCTTGGCGTCGTCGCCGTCGGTCGTGGAGCAAGAGGAGGAGTCGACCTTGATCTCCAAGTATTGCTCGAGCACCACCCACCGTGGGTAGGCGACGGAGGACGAACCGGAGAGAGGTTGGGCTTCCATGGCCGCCGCCGCCGCGTGCCGACGTTCGTTGCCCTATATATCCGTAATGCCCGTATATATGGAGGATCGATGCATCATATAGTTGAACCGTGTTTTATGTGTATTGCAATTTCCATACAGAAACTTGGCCGGTAGATGAGTTGATTTTTTCTTTTTATTTTTTTACTAGCAAAAATGCCCGTGCGTTGCAATAGAACTCAATATGTTTTGGAATAGAACTCTAGATGCGAGTTATTCTAACTTATGTATCACGAATTATTCATAAGTCCATACCTGTCACATTCAAGATATATAAGATGCGATGGTAGTTTGAGAAATTTTAAAAAATATATCCTTGATACAAAGATTGTAGGGCGGTTTATTAACAACCAAAAGAACATGTCCCTTAGGTTAGCATATATTTGTTACAACTTGTAGTCATAAATGCAAGCTGAGTCACACATGAGATATAGACGAGATTGATGGTAATATCAACTTTTTTTTACCAAAGCTATATTTATGTTTTTCTTCATAGAAAACTCACCTAGCACGTGAAAGGTTAGCATCACCAGGTTTGACCACATCACCGCTCTTCCATGCTCCTATCTACATTCTTGCTCCGTCCTAGCCTTGTAACGTGTGCAGCAGTAGCAGCAATCTCTAAACAGTGTAGTAATTAAAAATGTTAGTTAATTGAAAAATGCACAAAAGAATGAAAGCTTAATCTATTCGTGATTTGTTTCTATCCAGTTGAAGACAGACAGAACAATTAAAAACGTAGCCTGGGGCTAGGAAAGCCCCTTTGGGCCTTCTAAACCTGCAGGCCCAGCTGAGCCGCAAGCTCCCTCAACCGTCGATCTACATTGGACGATCAAGGTTCTCCTCTTCCCAAACAAAACCAGTGAGCAGCCAATTTCTCAAAAAACCCTAACCTCATTTGTTTCTTCTCCACCTCTGTTGGGCAACCAGCAGCCACACCGCCACCTTTGCTATCTTCTTTCCTCCCCACATCGTGTAGCGATGCCCCTTTCTGTCTCCTAATGGGTTTGCCACCTGTGGGCGCGAGTTGCGAGCATGCCGGCTGCAACGGTGAGAAGCGAGTGTGCCAACTATAGAGAATTAGGAACGCCGGCCTTGGGGGGCGGCGTGCCGGCCGCAGTTACGCCGGCCTCGGGGGGGCCACCGCGTCGGTCACCAGGGCCGCGCTTCCGTATTGGGAGCGCCGCCTCTCCTCGCCGACGTTGTTGCCCTGCTTCAGCGCCTCCCGGCACCTCTGTGCCAGCCTCGTCTACGCTGGCCTTGCTTGCGCTGTCATCATCTCCCCTCCCTGTCTCGTCCATGCTGCTCCCTTCCCATCCCGAGCCATGGTCGTCCGTCGCCTAGATTGTACCCCGGTGTCGATTTTGAGCACGACTTTTTTTAGAGGTTGTCCTTGACATTTATATTTAATTTATATATATAGTTGGTGACTTTTTTGGTAAGTGATTCGTTTTGTATTCGATCTGGAATCTGGTTTGGTTCATTGCAACATAGATGTGTCTATGGGTGCTGGATTCAATTTCGTGAAGGAGATCCGAGGAGATGTGGGTGTGTATGTGTTTGGAAGGAACTGTGCCTTTGCCTTGGAGCTAGAGGTGACGGGTCTGATTTAGAATCAGGCGAGCGGCCAGGACGAGAAAGATTATTATTAGGGAATAGATTTGGTTTCTGTCTGGAGTTTCTTTTCTTTCCCTGTGTTCCGACTTGCACCATCCTTATATACCAACTCTGCTTACGTTTAACGTTATAATCTTTTACAGGTACGTAGAAGAGGTTGGACGAAAGGAAAAGTTGAACCAAAAAAGTTGGCTAAAAGTTTTGCCTCTTTATTATTAGGTATAGATATAGATATAGATTAGGTATAGATTAAGTAATTAATTGAGAAATATATCAGAGGGTATTTTAGTAATTGAGGTCGTGTCCTTCCACAACTAGATATAACCCTCTAGTGTGGCCCGCAGCGCTGTTCTTTGCGAGCTGTCGCGGCTCTACAGTCTCCGTCTCCGTCAGCGCTACCGTTCACGGCGACAGCACGGGCGTGGAAGGACTGCTGTTGTTTCTGGTAGACTAGTACACGAAGCCGTCGGCGATGGTGTACTGGTTGGTGTCTTGGACTCTTGTGGTGATGGCCGCCGAGAGATCCATCATAACGATGCTTGGCGACGCAGCTGCAGGGCCATTGCTGAAGGCCTCAAGCTTCTTCTCGCGAGGGACTCAAGGTCAGCCATCAGCGCGGGAGGCCCGAATGAAGCTCATCCATGGTCGGTCATGTCGTCAACTTCGGTAGTTCGGCTCGAGATTGCACAGATGATGTCTCCAAGAACAGGATGAGCTTCTTGTCCAAGTCCGGGACGCCCACGTACGAGTGTGAAAAACTAGAGCTCCTGGTACGTACAGGTCGTTGTATGTAGTGCGGCGCGGCGGCGTGACCTCTGTGGAGGGGTAGGACTGTAGGAGTCGAGTCTGCTGGTGACGTCGGTAGAAGCATCGGAGATGGTGCAGGCGGTGCGACGACATTCACGGCGGCGTGAGCGCAAGAATAATGCTCCACATAAAAAATAGATAATAGAAAATGAGATCACAGTCCGATCTCACCCATTGGATGGTCCATATGTTTTCCAACTAGTATAAAATTTTTCTAGAAAGAATTACAAGCAGCCGCCCAAGGCTTATGCATGCGTGACCTCGTGAAGCACCACAACTTCTCTCGTTTTTCTTTTTCCTTTTGAATGAAAATGTGAACTCTGAACTTCTCTGAACGCTCGTACTGCAAGCGGAGACATGCACATGCAGCAGAGAAAACACGCGGCAGACTGCAGGGAGCCGTACCAGATCGACTTGATCCTGCGCGCCTCAAACGTCGGTTCGCAGGCTTCTGGCACAGCGATGATGATCCACTGATGATATACGAGGGCTAATCTCTTGGATCCGGCACGCCGTCCACCGGCCGTGCTGCGTCCCTTGAGGTTATCGTGCTGGTTCGTGCCGTACGACCAAAGCGTGAGGTCTTGGCGAACCATTCTTCTTCTGCAACAGCGGGGACGACAGGGTAAACAGCCGAGGTACTTGGGTGATGGGCGTCAGAATTTGTCCCGGTGCCCTCCATTCTCAAAATCGGCTCACTAAGGTGGAGTACAAGCTGCAGCAGTTGTGGTATTGTCACATGCATGCATAAGAGCAGCTGCGCGCTGTGTGCGGACGAGTGGATGGGAGCTAGCATGTAAGCGAGTATATATGATCGAGGATTACGCTAGTTATTATATGTTAGGTACGTATGTGCCTTTTATTTGATGAGTAGTTCCTCCGTCTTGATAATTTAATTTGGTAGTACCATCATACGTATATATATTCAAACACAATGGTTCTTTCGCTGTTAGATGCCTGTTCTCCCATTTCAAAATGTCAAATTATGTTGACAGTACCATTCATATACTAAGTTCGGAAGGATCAAGACTATTTCCAGTGGCATTCCTTTTTTCTATTTTTTCCCCAATTGCATTCTTCAAAGAATTTACTCATAGCACTACATATTTTTTTTCCTAGAACCATCACAAGAGTTGCTGAGCTAGGCTGTGAGATACACCAGCTGAACAGGCGAAGTACTCCATATTCCAAATTATAGTTCACTGTGGATTTTTGTAAATCAAACTTCTCAAATTTTAGTCAAGTTTTTAGGGGGAAAAAAGGTATACTAGCATCTATGAGTTTAGACATATAAAAGCACTATCAAAAATATATTTTATGAAAAATTTATAATGCAACTAATCTAAAGATTTATATGGTAGTTATATTTTTATGAAGTTGAGATCAAAGTTAGAAGAAGTTTGAATTCAAGGAAACTCAAAATAAACTATAATTTCAGAAGAGATTACGCTGCCAATTGTTTTAACAAATGAACAAGGAGTGGAGCCAATAAAATTTTGAACTTCTGCTACCAATTTTTCGTCAGACATGCAATGGAGTTTTTTATACACATTTCCTATATTTCAGGCACCTGAATAGTTTTGTCTTTGTCCTTTTCATAGAAAAAAAAGTTGTAACTTGTTTATTGTAATTTGTGCTAATAGATTTGGACTATTGGATGAGAGATCTGATGGTTGTAGTTGTTGCCTAAACAAATGCTGTATTTCAGGCACCTGAAATATAGCATACCCTTTTTTATACTCTATTTTCAAGGGCGGGAAAGAATTTGGGGGAGAATAAGAGACCGTGCGAGTACAAGCGGCCGTGCGAGGCTTCTGCATGAGCGTGTGATCATGTTGCGGGAAACAGAGATTTTAGTAGCATCAGACAAAGATTTACTCAGCGAAGCAAAGGGAGGCATACAGACTAACCCAATTGTGTTGATTTAAGGTAAAGCTTGTGGGCCATTGGTGCTCCTTGGTCTCCAGGTGCAAGGTTTGAACGATGGAGACTGATGGATGAAGGGAGTAATAACTAATAAAAAATTAATTATCTTTCATAGCAACTCCGAGAGATTCGTGTTATTTTTAGAAGTATTGGGATGGTTCTCGTTACAATATATGCATCTCTACTCGAGATACATGCGAGATACATGCTCGAGGTCTGCTGACTATGTTGGGGATAATCAACACTAGGCACAGCTCAAGGATAACGATCTTGAGTAGTCCTTCGCCTGCGGGCATCCCACACTTGTTTTTTCCCAGTACCTCAACCAACCATGACAAGTGTGACTAGGCTTGCATATAAGTGTTCTCCATGTCCAAGATCTCCTGATGTCTTCTATTCCCATATCAGTCTCTCTCTCTCTCTCTCTCTCTCTCTCTCTCTCTCTCTCTCTCTCTCTCTCTCTGCATTTTCTTCGACCCCTGTATGCTAACTATTTAGCGTGACGTCAAGCAAAAGCGACTCAAACAAATGACGACGGTGCAAAATGAGAGACCAGATAAAATGTGTATATATAAAGGCACATAGCCACTGCCAAATTAAAAGCTACACAAGACGAGCCGGTGAGTCGGTGGAGCCACGGATGAATTGCACGATGAGTAAGTAGTCTTCTCTCTACAGTTATTTCAGTACGTGTTTCTCGGCATCCTGATTGACATCATGCCCCAAGTCGTGCAACTAATTAATCCTTCCACTAGTCAATCCTTCGGTTTCATAGTTTATCCCGTCGTCCTTTGGTAGATCTCTTCTTTTAATAATAAATTGAAGATACATCGAAGTGTCTCAACTCCTCTGAAGTTTCTGAATGTTAACTCTAAACATCTCTGAGAATTCTGAATGCTAACTGAACATTTTTATTCGAAAGTTTAAAACTGAACATTCGCGGGAGCCAATTCTCAAGCATGGCTAATAAATCAATAACAGGATAGAAGATTGTGGACGCCAACAACGAACCTGAATCATTCAGTCCACGAGACGTGTCGCAGGCAACATGGAAACGAAACTGAGCCAATCCACCCAGGGGGCCATTCCAGACGACCCAGAGCGAGCTAAACGAACGAGTCATGTCCTAAGAGAGATTTTTATTTGTAAAAATCATTTCCAGCAGCTGTAAATAAGTGCGGGCACAGCCAGCCAAGACAATACGCGATCGAGGGCTAATCTTCAATCCTCCATGAGGTCCACCGACCACCATGCTGCTTTCTGTCACCACCATGGTGGAGCCTGATACTGAAACGATGGATGCTGAAGAATCTGAAGAAGCTGAGGCAGCTGAAGACTTCGGGCAAGGAAGGCCCAGAAAAGGGAAACGCGCCAAGCGAGCCAATGTTCGTTTATCTGGGCCGGACTGGGCTTAAAGTTGTAATCGCGTTTTCGTTCATCAAGCCTATGAAACGGGTAAGGACCAGCTGGCTGGCTCCTATGTAACGCTTTCGTGTAGGAGAAGAACACTTGGACTGGAACTCGAAACTGAAACCGAGCCGGTTGGCGTCGGCGGGCGGGCGAGGCGTTGCCGGAGTCTCGAGGTTCTAGTATCCCCGTGCTATAATCTGTAGTACGGTAACAACTGGTATCAGATTCACCATCCTGGCGCCTAGATTCCACCACCACCACAATCACCTCACTCGGCAATCAACTAGGATGTCGCCTGAGGAACAGTTTGGCCAAATCCTAGCGCTGCTGGGGCAGAATTCCGATGGGATCGCTGAATTGAAGTCATCCATGGCGGAGATCCGTGTGGCGAAGGAAACTCTCGAAGCATGGAAGCCCGCCGTCGACAATCGCGTGGCGGATCTGGAAGCGGCGGTCGGTCACCTCGGCGATCGTGTGGAAAGCCTCTTCGCCAAGCAATCCAAAGCACCGATGCAGGAGAGCGAGGTCATCAACCCCTCACCGACCATCGAGCCGTCTTCCTTCAAGGCGGGATCATCTGTGATGTCGGGTTCTGCTCATCTGGAACCACACCCCTTCGGGGCGACGTCAGGGCCAAGTGGCCACCACGAAGAACCCCATCACCGGAGCGCCGGGTTTGGGATGGTTTACACCATCCCAGATCCGCCTCCGGTCACAGGTGCGATGAAAATCTCTACAACTCCTCAGTTTCCATCTACTAGAGATATCTCTGCACCTAGTGACTGGCGTGCCCATACTCTGCTTAATGCTGCTATGCCTGATCTCGCTTTTCCTAAGTTTGATGGATCCAACCCTAGGCTGTGGATACGCAATTGTGAAACCTTTTTCGATGTTTATATGGTCGATCCTCGTTTGTGGGTTCGTTATTCCACCATGCACCTGACAGGCTCTGCTTCCTTGTGGCTGCAAACTGTTCAGAATACCCTGCACTCTATGTCTTGGCCTGATTTCAGTGCTTCTATTTGTGCTAGATTTGATAGAGACGAGCACAATCATTTGCTTAGGCACTTTTTCCACATTCGCCAACAGAGTTCTGTTCATGAGTATATAGAGTCATTTAGTGATCTCATTCATCAACTCCTTGCTCATGATCCTAAGTTTCCTACTTCTGTCATTACCAATAGATTTGTTGATGGTCTTAAAAAAGAGATTAAAGCAGTAGTTATGATTCATAGGCCCCAAGATCTAGATTCTGCTAGTTCTCTTGCTTTGTTACAGGAAGAAGCAACAATGGATGGTAAAGATGTCAGGCGGTCTGAATCTTCTTCTTTCTTTAAGAGGTCCAATGCTGACACTGTCAAAACTTCTAGATACAATGTGCCAAATACTTCTAGAATTCCTCTACAACCTTTTGAGGACAGAAGGGGAGTTGAAAACAGCCGGCGCTATTCCGGTGAAGACAGTCTGGCTAAACTCAAGGCTCACGTAAAAATCCGAGGGTCTTTGTTTCAAGTGTGGTGAAAAGTGGAGTCCAGGTCACAGATGTGCACCAAATGTCTCACTTAGTGCTATTGAAGAAATTTGGCAATGCCTACCTGATGACTTTTCTGATATTCAGAATTTTGGGCTAGAGGATACAGTGGACCTAGGGGAAGAATTGTTGACAATTTCCACCCAAGCTATGAAGGGCACTGAAGGCACTAAAACAGTCAGGCTCAGAGGATTTCTTGATGGCAAAGAGATCTTCATGCTGGTGGACTCTGGCAGTACTAATTGCTTCATTGGTGATCATTTGACTGCAGCTATTCCAGGCAAGAGAAAACTGAAATCTCCTGCTCAAGTCAAGGTAGCAAATGGGGAAATCTTACCTTGTGATTATGAGGTACCTGACCTACTATGGATGATTCAAGGAGTTTCCTTCAAAACATCCTTCAATGTGCTCCCTCTAATTGGCTATGATGCAGTCTTAGGTATGGATTGGTTGGAGAGCCTTAGTCCTATGCAAATCCATTGGTCTGAAAGGTGGCTGCAGTTTGAAAGAGAAGGGAAACCAGTCAGAATTCATGGTCTTCCTTCAGATGCTTCAGTTGGACCAGCTGTGTCCACACTTCAACTGAATGCAATGATAAAAAAGGATTCCATTCTATACTGCGTTGAACTCAATGCAGTTTCTGACAATCCTCCTCAACAATCTGCCCAACACCCAGATATTCAGGTTCTGCTTGATCAGTACAAGCCTATCTTTGCACCACTGCCTGGGCTACCACCTGAGAGACAAGGTGATCATTCTATACCTCTGTTACCAGGAGCACAGCCATTTCGGCTCAGACCTTATCGTTATAACCCATTCCAGAAGGATGAAATTGAACGTCAAGTTCAGGAACTGTTGGATAAAGGTCTCATCCAATGCAGTAAAAGCCCGTTCTCTTCACCTGCTCTTTTGGTCCGTAAGAAGACTGGTGACTGGCGTCTATGTGTTGATTACCGACGCTTGAATGCTCTTACAGTGAAGAACAAATACCCTTTGCCTATCATTGATGAGTTACTTGATGAACTTCATGCTGCCAAATGGTTCTCATCATTGGATCTCTGCTCTGGGTTCCATCAGATTAGAATGTCTGAAGATGATATGCACAAAACAGCCTTCCAAACTCATCATGGGCATTTTGAGTATTGTGTTATGCCCTATGGAGTCACTGGTGGTCCTGCTACATTTCAAGAGGTCATGAATTCCATACTAACACCATTCCTTCGCAAATTTGTGGTTGTGTTTATAGATGATGTGCTCATCTACAGCAGAACTTAGCAAGACCATTTGACTCACTTAGCATCAGTCTTTCAAGTGCTGCAGCAACAACAATTCTATGTGAAACTGAAGAAGTGCAAATTTGCAAAGCAGGAACTTAATTATCTGGGCCATATTATCAGTTCTGAAGGGGTATCCACAGATCCTGAGAAAGTGGAAATAGTTGCCAAATGGCCTCAGCCACAAAATGTGAAAGAACTACGCAGTTTTCTGGGCATGGCAGGTTACTACCGTAAATTTGTCAAGGGATTTGGTGTTATTGCTAAGGCACTAACTAACCTCCTCAAGAAAGGTCAGTTGTTTGTGTGGACCTCTGAAGCTGAGGCTTCTTTTCAAGCCCTCAAGACAGCTCTTATTACATCTCCTGTACTAGCTTTACCAGATTTTACAAAACCTTTTGAACTCGAGACTGATGCATCAGACAAGGGCATTGGGGCAGTTCTTCAACAAGATGGTCATCCTCTGGCATTTGTCAGCAGAGCTTTAGGGCCCAAGGCCCAAGGTCTATCTACCTATGATAAAGAATGCTTGGCAATATTGTTGGCAGTGGATCATTGGAGGTCTTATCTCCAACATTCTGAGTTCATCATTAGAACTAATCAGAAGAGCTTGATACACCTTGATGATCAAAGACTCACAACTCCCTGGCAGCACAAGGCCCTCACCAAGCTCTTGGGACTCAAATACAAGATCATATACAAGCAGGGCAAGGATAATAGAGTGGCAGATGCCTTGTCTAGAACTAACCATGCTGAACCTCATGAGCTGCAAGGTATATCAGTTGCAAAATCAGCTTGGTTACAAGCCCTTCAAACAGCTTATCTTGCTGACAGTGAAACATCTAAATTGCTACAAGAATTGTCTATCAGTTCACCTTCTGGCCACTATACACTGTCCCAAGGTATAATTTACTTTAAATCCAGAATTTGGGTGGGTAATGCTCAGGACATTCAGCTGCAAATTCTCTCCACACTGCATGCCAGCGCAGTAGGAGGCCATTCAGGTTATGAAGCCACTTATCACAGGGTCAAGAAGCTGTTTGCTTGGCCACACCTCAAGCAAACAGTTAGAGAATTTGTGGCTCAGTGCACTGTCTGCCAGCAGGCCAAGACTGAAAGGGTTGCTTACCCAGGACTGCTTTCTCCTCTACCTGTACCTGAAGGATCCTGGAGAGTGATTTCTATGGACTTCATCGAAGGTCTTCCTAAATCCAAGTCTTTTAATTGCATCTTGGTTGTGGTGGATAAGTTTTCTAAGTATGCCCACTTCCTCCATTTGTCCCACCCATTCACTGCTTTGCAAGTGGCTACTCTTTTCATGAACAATATCTTTAAACTCCATGGGCTCCCTCTTGCTATTGTTTCTGATAGAGATAGAGTTTTCACTAGCAACCTGTGGAGAGAGCTGTTCAAACTTCTTGGCACCGAATTACACATGAGCAGTGCATATCATCCTCAGTCAGATGGACAAACTGAAAGAGTAAACCAATGCTTGGAAACCTATCTAAGGTGCTTTGTCCATGCCTGCCCTACTAAGTGGTCTTCTTGGCTTCCTTTAGCTGAATTCTGGTACAACACATCCTATCATACATCACTGGGTCACACCCCTTTCTTTGTGCTGTATGGAAGAGACCCTCATCAGCTTGGCATTGATTCTCCAGTTACTTGTGAAAATGGTGATCTTCAGACTTGGCTGAAAGACCGGCAACTTATGCAGCAGTTGATTCAAAAACACCTCTTGAGAGCCCAAATAAAAGATGAAACTGCAAGCCGATAGGAAACGCTCATTCAGGGAGCTTTGCGGTTGGAGACTCAAGTATATCTCAAGCTCCGGCCATATGTTCAGACATCTCTAGCTAATAGATTTTCAAACAAGTTGTCGTTCCGGTTCTTTGGTCCCTTCCTAGTGGTCGCAAAGATTGGAGAAGTGGCATATAAACTCCAGTTACCACCGGGGTCCAATGTTCATCCAGTGTTTCACGTTTCACAATTGAAACCTGCGGTTCCTCCTTTTACATCTGTAAGTACTGAGCTCCCTGACCCGCTTAACCAGTTTCAGGTCCCTCAGCTGATACTGAACAGACGTCTGCGCCAAGATCGTGATTCCACTGTGTCACAAGTTCTGGTCCAGTGGTCTCACTTACCAGCTTCTCTTGCTACCTGGGAAGATGAGGTTTCCTTGCGTCAGGAATACCCGCGTACACCGGCTTGGGGACAAGCCGTTCCTCAAGGGGGGAGGAATGTCACCACCATGGTGGAGCCTGATACTGAAACGATGGATGCTGAAGAATCTGAAGAAGCTGAGGCAGCTGAAGACTTCGGGCAAGGAAGGCCCAGAAAAGGGAAACGCGCCAAGCGAGCCAATGTTCGTTTATCTGGGCCGGACTGGGCTTAAAGTTATAATCGCGTTTTCGTTCATCAAGCCCATGAAACGGGTAAGGACCAGCTGGCTGGCTCCTATGTAACGCTTTCGTGTAGGAGAAGAACACTTGGACTGGAACTCGAAACTGAAACCGAGCTGGTTGGCGTCGGCGGCGAGCTCTGGGCGATTGCCGGAGTCTCGAGGTTCTAGTATCCCCGTGCTATAATCTGTAGTACGGTAACACTTTCGTCCGATCGGTACCCCTGGCGCTGGGTCGTTCTGAACCTGCAAAGCATGAGGTCTCAGTGAGCGAGACCCCTCCTCTGCAACAGCCGGAACGACAGGTTATCACAACCGAGGTACTTGGGCCATGGATGTCAGAATTTGTCCCGGTGCCCTCCATTCTCAAATTGCCTCACTGTTCCAGCCGCTAGCAAGGTGGCCTGCAGGTATACTGGCAGCAGTTGTGGTATATGTATTGTCACATGCATAAGAGGAGCTGCATATGCGCTGTGCCTATATATGACTGGACACGCAAAGTGTTGTACATGTAAAACGAGTACTATATATTGTCGATCAGGCTACAGTTAAGTAGGAGGGCGGCTGGGAGAGGATTCCAGCAGCACCTCGCAAAAGTTCGGTAAGCAGCACAGCGGGCACCGTGACTTCCAGCTGCGCAGTCCGCAGTGTGCTTCATGGAGTTTGACACATTTGATCACAGATGCTCAGGCCATAGGCTCGGCAAGAACCCTCGATCTCTCTACATTGTATACTGTAATGTATTGTGATTTAGCATCACGAGGTCCCGAGGCAGCAGATGAGTCACTAGCCGGCCCGGCAACCACAAGAGCTGGGACTTGAGCCGTGTCATCTGAGGGTGGGTCACGGCACGACCCGAAGCACGGCACGACACGAAATATTTTGGGCCATGCCAGCACGACACGAGCATGAGGGGCTGTGTCGTGCCTAAGATCTTGGCACGGCAGGCTATATGGCCCGGCCCGTATTTTAGACCGTGTTTGGGCTGGCATGGCACGAAAACGACACGTAGATACATTTATAATTGTACAATGCAATTTCTTAACATTTACTGTACTACCTCTCATCTAATTCTTAAAAAGTTTATAAAAATCATTTAACTTTCATAAAAATAGTACACATGAGATATACATTTATTTATATCATGAGCGGAAAAATAAATTGAGCAGAGATATTTTGAGGGCCGTGCTTGGACCGACACGACCCGAAGACGTGCCGACGTGCCATGGGCCATGCTTGGACTGAGAAAAATATCTACCGTGCCATATTGGCACGGCACGACGTACCTCACGTGCCTAAAGGACATGATTTGAAGCGGCACGAAGCACGAAAGAGCCGAGCCGGACTGGCATGACATGGCCCAAGTCCCAGCTCTAGCGACCATGAACCATCCCCTTTGGATCAAAGCTAGGGCGGCTAAGGATGAGTGAGGACAGTTTACGCGAGTACGATCGAAAGAGAAACCTAAAGTAGAAATCCTCAATCTAATCCTGGTCCTCGTGTGAAACCAGTGTAACTTTGCGTCGTTGGAACGCATCACAGTCAGGCAGCATCGCGATTCCCACAACAGAGACGAAACTCTAGCAATGCAGCAAAGGGATCTAGAAGAGAGGACTTGAGTTGAGAGCTGGGCATGAGCTAGCTTGGATGCTGCTTCTCTTACTGAGATCAGAAAGAGTAGTACTATACAGTAGTACTTATTACAATATACGCATCTTTACTCGAGATACGTGATCGATGTTTGTTAACTATGACGTGGACAGTCACCATAACCTGTCACGCTTGAGGGCTGATGATCATCCCGGGCGTTGCACCTGCCTGCGTCCTGCACCCGTTGTTTTTCTTTTCCATTGCTTTAATCAACCATTGTCAAGTGTGACTAGTCATGCATACTATGTTTTTCCCGTCCAAGACCTCATGATGTCTTCCATTCCCAAAAAACACACACGCACTCTCTTTCTCACTTACGACCCCTCTATACATACTAGCTAATGTTATATAGCGTGCCGTCAAGCAACGGCGATTCAAACAAATGACGATAGTGTAAAATGAAACCAGGTGAAATATGTATATATAAATGCATACGGACAGGGCCAAATTAAATGTTGCACGAACAATGTAAGAGTTGGTGAGACGGTGGAGCTACATATAATGATGAATTGCACGATGTGCAAGTGGAACGAGATCCTCTAAAGTAACTTCGCTCTGAGCGACTGTAGAGCAGTCGGAGAGGATCGCAGTCCGCTGAGGATCCAGCAGCAGCCCACCAAAATTATATAGAGTAGGCCAGCCCGCCACGCCAATAACAACGATGTCCGCCGTCTGTTTCCCTTCGGCCGCCCGCCGTCCCCATCGTCGCAGATCCTCTCCGCCTCCTCGCCGTCACGGCGTCACGGCGCTCCGGCCGATCGGCCCCCACCGTCCGCCTCCCTCCCCTCGTCCCGCGTCACAAAGGCATGGTCCTCCCGGACGCTACCGCTCGTAGCCAGAGCATCAGTTGTTTTCCTCGCCTGGGTCGTCTCACGCGCAGCTGCTGCTCATCGTTCCGCACAGGAAGTGCTGTGCTCTGGCCGCACTCGATCGCTGGTGAGATTCCGATGCTCCCCTCCACCGCAGTCCGCAGACAAGGTGGATCCCCCTTGGCACACGAGCTCCAGATGTGGAGAACGACCTGAAGCCACCGGGCTCCCCTGAGCTGGTTGTTGTTCAGCGGCACCCATCTTCAGAGGAATACAAGCGTTGGAATGCACGATGCCTTCTCGTTGTTCTAGTAATACCATTACATTCCAGAACAATTTTCATCAATCATCACAATTCAAATATATAAAATTGGCCCTGATTTGGCGCGTCCTTTCCCGTCTAATTTCCTGCACAATTTACAGAACACAATGCAAGCACAAATTACATTACTGAATTTTTCAGTCCAAGGTCCAACCACCTCATGCTCCCAGTCTGCATCTTCCATAGACCCGGTGCAGCAGTTGCAACGCCGGCGAGCCAGACCAGCATGCCGATGGCGGGATGCATCAGCAAACCAACACTAGAGGCGAACAAGCCAGTCCTGATGTTCCTTCCCTGCCTCCACCCCGTCCTGCTGGACCTGTGCCAACTCCAGCAGGTAATGGAAGAGGAGCAACTCAAGCGCGACGATGGGGACGACGGCCGAAGGGAGAAGACTGATCAGGTGAGTTAAATAGGGCAGGAATGGACTGCGGTTGTTTTGATGCAAGCAGTAAGTGGTAGCAAATCTTATCTAAAAAATGTGGTAGCAAATATATGTTACCTCTATGTGTCTATTGGAGTAGTTCGTCCCACAATAGATTTTCACCAAACGCACCTTATATTTCTCCTCTGGCCATGGCCAAGGTATGTATAGTTCTAGAACCTTGGCGTTACAGAATATGGACCTAATATAATAAGGGGAACTGCCTTCTGTTTAACATTCGTATTAATTAAGGAAGCAGTGAAGAAAGTAGCAAATTAGGACATGGCTTAGGGCCTGTTTGTCTCACATCCACACCACGCCGCAACTGTGGCACGCCGCAACGGCCAAATGCCCGCGCCGTGGTTCGCTGAAGATTTGGTGGCCACTGCAGCAGCTAGTTCAGTTTTGCTACCACATCTCGCCAACTGTCTGGCAGCCGAATGGTGCGCCACCCTCACAGCTTTGGTGTGTGCAGTTGCGCCAGGAAGCAAACAGGCCCTAAGTCAATTACAATACTAGATGGTGGATTGATAATTGGGCATGGTAATGACACGGTTTGGATGCTGTGCTACCAAGACCAAAAACAGACCAGACACCACCTGCCAAGAGTGCCGTTGGTGCCTCAAACCCTCAACTAACCATACCAAATGTGACTAGGCATTCTTATACTATTCTTGGAGCCTAAGACCTCCTGATGTCTTCCATTCCCAGAACATGCTCAGCATTTTTCGATCAACCCCTCTATATATGCTAGCTATATATATAGCGTGCCGTCAAGCAATGGCGACTCAAACAAATGACGATGGTGCAAAATGAGACCAGGTAAATGTGTCTATATAGAGGCATACAGCCAGGGCCAGACTAAATGCTGCACGAAATAATGCAAGAGTTGGTGAGCCGGTGGAGGCTACAAATGAATTGCACGATGAGTAAGAGTAATTAAGTAGTCTTCTCTTTACAGTAACTATGAGTAAGAGTAAGTAGTCTTCTCTTTACAGTGACTGCAGTGGTTCCTGGCTGGCACCCTCAATGACATGATGCCCCCAGTGTGCTACTAATCCTTCCACTAGTCGATAATCATTCAGGATCATAGTCGATCCCATCGTCCTTTGGTAGTTTATCCTCATCAACTTTGGTACTGGCCCTTTCGTCTCTGTGGTCACTGTATTATTATTAGTCCATCCTCCATTCTCTTCTGTAGTCAGTCAGTCAGTCAGTCCACCAGACGTGTACATATTATGAGATCAGATTATCAGAGTGCAATCTTAATTAAAATATCACTTTGTTATTTCCTCAACATAGGATACTGCAGTCTTGTTGTGCTATATTCTTAATTACTCATTGTTTTCACACTTACCATTCAACCTGTCTAGATGTTCGGAGTTTAGACAAACACTGACCGGAGTAGGATACTGACATGACTGTACGTGCTGAAACTATTGCATCTGAGGATTTATGCAAGGAATTTAAAATTGCAGCTAGTAATGTTGAAGTCCTTCGGAAGGGAGAATCTATTATGGCGAATAATTCGCAGGGTAAAGCTTTAGATAGTAATTGCAAGGAGTTGAAAAATGCAGATATTGTTGTAAGTAAATCTCATATACAGTTTGGCTCTGTATCTAATTTTGTGCAACACGAAGATAACAATACAAATGGAAATATGATAGTTATAAAGATGAAGAAGCCAGTTGAGATTATGGCAAAGCTGAGGACAGCTTTGTTTGAAGGATGAGAGGATGATGAGCCCATGGCTCCTTAGAGTTCAACAATTATTTCTAAGAAGAATTCCAAGTTGCCAAATATTTTGATTCCAATTGAATTACCAAAAAATAGCATGGAAAATCATTCTTTTTATAAAGTTCGGTGATTTTTATACAGAAGTGAAACACATCAAGGAGGAGTTCAGCATGCTGCCAAGTAAGCTAATATTTGAAGGAATTAATTTTCGCAAGAGACATGAGGTTAAAATAAAAAGATTTATGCTGATTGGTGAAATGCATGTCGAGGTGCCAAGCTAAAGGATTTTGGGCTTATTTTATTCATTTGCAGCCCAAGTAGCCCATGCTGGATACGTATTAGCTTATATTTTTATTTGTGTTTGGAAATGTAGAGTCCAGCTCATTTAATTATTGGAGTCCATTATGTCTAGCGCTGCATGCTTAACGTGGAGAATTTTGGCTGGCCTGCGAGCCATATAGCCTGGGCGCAGCCCTTGTATTAGGAGATTAGATTGGATTTTATTTGGAGGAGTTATCCCTTGCCGAGCCGCTGCTCGAGAACCCTAGTTGCTGGGGTGATTGATCCGGATCCTTCGTGGATTTGCGTGGAGTGCGTGATCGAGCTGCTACAGTTCGGGCGCGTTGTTTGGAATTCTTGGAGTTCCCTCTCTTCTGATCATGGTTCGTCGTGACCGCTGGGTGAAAGATTTATCTAGAGTTTGGATTGCATCTATTGTAAGCCGATCCCTCCTATCTATCATTGTTACTTTTTGAGTTCTACTGCTAATCAGAGAAAATATTTTGGTGTTGCTGTGCTGAGATTAGTTGGTCCAGATTATTATATTGGTACTGTGTGATTGATTTATCAGACGAACTATTTGATCTGCTGTGTTACTAAAATTTCCTGATATTGTCGAGAGGTGCCACCTCTTTGTTACTCTGGGAGAACACTCGAGATTAAATTATTATTGTGTACTGTGCTTTAGTTCTCCTAGTGAGAGTCCGGCAACTGATTAATTGGCGAGTCCTACAATTTCTTGGTTCATTTGCCATTAACTGTGATTGGCCGGACCTGCTGCTATATAGTATATACGCTGAATACTGAATACTCCCGAGAGCTTGTTTCTTCCTTTCTATTACCTGTGCTAGCTGAAGGGAAATTATCTTGGTGCAGCTATACATTCATATAAAAACCAGAAATTTATATCTAGTTTATATTGTGCCGTGAAAGATCGGGAAAATATTTGGACAGCGTAGGCGTGTCCTTATCAGATACCATAGTTGTACTCCCATTAGAGAGAAGAATAGTGTTGTGTGGAAGTAATATATATTTGAACTGAATTGACTAGGGTTGAAGTCCTATTGAAGTAGAGTTTTTTTTATCAATTTAGTACAAATATAAGTGAGGTTGTAGCTACATGGCTACGTGCACTTAGTTTGTGTGGCTCTAGGCGCACAATCTACAACTTTGTAATTGACAATATAAGGATGTAGCTACGTGCTGTTAGTTTGTGTAAAAACTGTAACTTGTGGGATGTGTTAGAAGGTGGCTAGTATATTGGTCTTATAATACGGTCGGACTCAAATAAGTCTGTAACTCAACTCTAATAAGTCTGTAACTCATGACCTGTGGTCCCTGTAATGTGCTTGTCACGGACATTTATTTGTTATATAGCCTATATATGCCGACTATAAAATCAAGGGAGCTGCCCCAAAGGGGTTACGTCACAGAATTTTCTTTTATGCTATTTGTGCTGCCACTATTTAACTTTTAGAAACATCTAGCTCTGTATAAAGAACGGAGATCGACCAGCTGTCAGGAATCATGATCCAAGGTCAAGGGCAGAAGGAAACGAGAGTGAGTGTACTCAGAAGAAGGCAGAAGCGAATCCGAGGAATGAAGGATATCTAATACCTATATACTTGTTAGAGTCCAGCACAGGGAAGCAGAAGAATAGGGTCGAGAAGGAAGAACGAGGACAGGATTATAAAGATAAGTATTCTGCTTATTCAAAGTTGCTGTTACGAGTTGTGGCTCTCCTCCTACCCCATGCAGGTGGAGTCGGCGGATTGCTCAAGGGTTCTTCCAATCTGGAGCCTGGACTCTTGGGTTGGGCTTCCCGTTCCTGAGCTGGTGCGCAGCGACCGTCTCCACTTGCAGAGGCCCATCGTCATCAACAGCAGCGCCATCCTCCGTATCGGCTCCAAGAATTGACTGTTTTTCCTGTCCAAGACCTCCTGTTGCCTTCCGTTCCCAGAACTCTCTCTCTCTCTCTCTCTCTCTCATGTCTTTCGTTCCCAAAACATACTCTTTTTGTCCTCATTTCGACGGACTCCTATATGCGCTATATATACACCGTGCGGTCAAGCAACGACGACTCATCAAGCAAATGACGACTGTGCAAAATGAGACACGGTAAACTATGCATATATAAAGGCATGCAGCCCGGGCCAAATAAAAATTAAAGGCTGCATGAGATTCAATGTAAGAGTTGGTGAGCCACAGATGAATTGCTTGCACGATGAACAAGTAGTACTCTCTACAGTAACTGCAGTGGCTCCTGACATCCTCATTAACATATCATGCACCCAGGCGTGCAACTAATCCTTCCACTAGTCGATCCTTGCGGTTCATAGGGTATCCCATTGTCCTTTGGTACGTAGCTGATCCTCATCAGCTTCGAACTGGTCCTTTTCTCTGTTATGTACAATATATTAGTGAAGGACCGAAATGGCGACCAGAGGGGGGGTGAATGGGAGCCGTAAAATTTCTCGCGAAATATTTAGGCCACTGTCCCAAATTCACCCTTAAAAGCAAAACCTCGCAAACGTGTTGTCCTCGACCCAACTAGTGGGTGGGTGTTTCCAAGAAACACAGCGGGACTGCAAGCGGGAAGCAAATTCGATCTCAAACAAGCATGAAACAGTTAGCGTAGAAACACATTTAGAATTTCCGAGACCTGCAGATGGCTGGGCTGCTCACCATCGCTGCTAAAAACACAAATACCAGAGAGAGTAACTACTACACGCAAATGAATCAGGAGCCCAGCAGCTCACTTCGTATTTGACCAAATAAAACAAAGAACTTAGTAATGATTAGCTCCTGTTGATTGAAAGTGACTACTCATATAATAAATGGATCAGGTCATGCACAAGCTGATGCACTTTCTTCTCGAAATCACTACCAGTAAGCTGCCAAAAATAATGTGTCAAGTTGCAGTAGAGAGTGACGTGCTGCAGTTGCTTCTCATCACTAGCACAAGAACCAAGACGAAGAGACGGAAAGAAATTACTCTGGACACAAGAACAGAGCAAAGCAGAAACGTGTGTTGCTTTCGTAAAATTGACTGGCACCCTTTATAATTTCTCAACCTCGAAGGGTGAGAAGCAGTATTAGGATCAGTGGGTGCTGCAGGCCTACGACAGAACCATCCTCTTGAACAGTAGACAATCAGCAAGGGAACTGAGGCGAAGATTAAACAAAACGATCTGAGCAAGAGACAAACAGTTCTGGAAAATCAGAGACCTGGAGCAAATAGGAGATCGAGTCAGCGTCGCTCAGTAATACGCTTGGTGACAGAGCACAAACACCAGTAGCGCTGCTTGTCCCTATGCAAACCCCCCGACCAGAAACTCAGAATAAGAGACGAACAGACAGGCCACCGTAAGAACAGAACAGAAACGAGCGGCCATAAAATCCAATGAAAACTGAACTAAATCTCATCGGAACAATCTCAAACTTTGCACAGGGAATCTGAGACAGGATTGCGACCTACTCCCCAAAAATCATAGCCTGAGATCAATCCAAGCTCCAGAAATTTCAGATCACGGCCAAGGACGAAAAAGTGCACAGAACAAGATGAACACGAAAAAGAATAGAATCACCAATAGAAGTGACGAATCCCCCCGAGGGCACAAGAAGGATTCGGGCCTCCTTTCCCACTCCAAAAACTCAGTACAATCACCACGAAAAATTCAGGTTCTTGACCTCACTCCTAAGACACTAGCAGGAAAGGAAATACTAGAGAGAGAGAGGGGAAACGAAAATGGGAGAGGTGAAGGGGTAAGAGAGCTCCCCCACCATACTTATCGACCGGGACTTATTCTAAATTCCAGTTTTGCCCTTACATCACACCGAGCGTACTACCTAGCCCAAGGACATTGTAGTACAACTCCACCGAGCCGGACAGATATTTTGATCCGACGGCCACCGCACCTTCTCACCGGTAGCTTCGCCTCGACGCGACCTCCCCGATGCCGCCACGTGCCGTCCGTCCGCCTCGGGACCTCCGCTAGGGTTTTGAGGCTCAACCCAGAAACCCTGCCGGGTGGTTTTGAGGCCCAAACCACCGAAACCCGCCTCGTTGGTTTTAAGGGCCCAAACCAACAAACCGCCCATGTCCTTGCGCTTGTCGAAGCCAAGTGCCGACAACGCGATCCCGTCCGGCGATTCCGGGTCCCTCAGTCTAAGTCTCGATGCGTCCGCCCTTTCACCGCTCCCGGTCCATTCGGCGCGGCCCGCCATCACTTGACCTTCACCTCGCCGTCGGCCACCGCCTCCATGCTCGACACCTGCACAACACAAGTCAAGGCACATGTGGAACAGTAGCACCCCATCCGAGATGCTAGTAGTTGAATCAATCACTCATCATCACAACTGAACCACAAGTATAAACCTTGTGTTCGCAATCTCCCCTTGATGAGTGCATTGTTCAACACCAACACACCACGGCTGAAAAAAAGAAATAGAAGAAGAAGAAGAAAAGAAGACAGCTCACCAAACAACCAAAAGTCAAAGAGAAGCCAAATGTGGTCATTTGAAGCAAGACTTGGTCCCCAAAGACATGGGCAACGGTTCGACGCAACCAAGCAAAACATGGCTAGCCCTCAAGAAGAGGCAAAAATCGGGCTCAACACCGCTAGCCAAGCAAGAAACACTTTCAAAACGCTAGATCCTCCGAAAAGAGGCAACGGCTCAACACATCTAGCAAGAAGCAATGCAAAGTAACTCCCCCGAGCAAATGCATACATGAGTGCACACAATCTTCTCCCCTTCTCCCTTTGAGAACTAGTCTCACCCTCTGAGAAGACAACCTTTGAAGACATATCAAGTGACTCCCCCTTGACATAAGCATATGATGTGTCAGGCATGTGTGTGTGTCAAATTTCTCCCCTTTGTTGAATAATGCACACAAAAAGCCTAAAATGCAATGACATGCACAAATACGAAAGCTTCGTATATATAGCAATCGAGTGAAAAGATGCTCTAGCCGGTAAAACACGTGAGTAAGGCATCAACAGACAAGGGCTAGCATATGCTCAAACTGATCAAGTGATACGGAATATGAAGTGTAAGCAGTTTTGAGCAGATTATAAGTTCTTCAGAAAGGAGTTCACCACAAAAGATAGCACTTAGCAAATGTAAGTCGGAGATCAACCTAGTGCTAGTCATGTGTAAACAAGGTGAACTACCCCAAACCATGGTCACACATCATGTCAAAGACCTCAAACTTGTCAATTTTATCAGATTTTCAGAGTTGGCAAAGAAATTACAAGTATTGGTCGAACATGTGTGTGCGAGAGGTTATCCGTCTTGTCAAGCCTAACTTTTCAACCAAGCGGAGCCTATGTCAAAAGACAATCGGGAGCTCAAGGCAATGGTTTTGGTCATCCACTACACGGCTCAAGTTCATCCAAATGTGCAATTGGAAGCGTCTCGATACCTTGATGTGGGACAATACAGACCCATCTCGATCTTTTCATCTCACTTAGCTTAGTTATCAAATTTTAGCACAAGTGAAGTGTCTAAGCAAGTGAATGACTCAAAGCATGAGACATAGCAACCTAGCATATACAAGACAGCATAAAGGGATCTCAACATCCTACACATGCTAGGTACCATCTCAAGCGGTGAACTTTTTCAGATTTCAGCAAGTTTAATCAAGTTCACATTAGAAAATCATGCTAAACTCATAACATATAGCAGATGATCAATGAGAGCCTAAGCAGACAAGCACCACAAAGTACTCACAGGGCATACTAACAAGAGCATAGTTTCATTCCAAGTGTTATATACATGAAGCTCAAAATGCAAGTATATCACAAAATGCAATGCAAATGCACTATCATATAAAGACAAAATAAAACCTAGACTACAAAAGAAACTGAAACTAGTGTACAACAAAACAAAGTGCTTCCCTCCTCTAAAAAGGGAAACACACACCCAGTTCACCTCGCAAGCGAGCAAAAGTCGCTTGATCGAGGGGCTTAGTGAGAAGATCTGCAAGCTGATCCTGGGTGGCTACGTGATGCAACTCAATGTCGCCTTTCTCTTGGTGATCGCGGAGAAAGTGAAAGCGAACATCTATGTGCTTGGTCTTGGAGTGAAGTACTTTGGATTCTTAGCAACACCGATGACACTAGTACTATCACACAAGAAAGGCACTCTAGAGAACTCAAGACCAAAATCACGTAGGGTGGCTATCATCCAAAGCAAATGGGAACAACAAGCGGCAAAGCAAATGGCTACATACTCAGCTTCGTGGGTGGATTGTGCAACGCTAGACTTGCTTATGGGATGACCAAGACACAAGGGACGAACCTAAAACCGACAAGTCCCCGACGTGGACTTCCTATCTAAGCGGCAACCAAGAAAAATCAGCATCCGAATAACCGCAAGCAAAGAGAGAGCGAGGAAGAAGCGTAATACCAAAGTCCAAACTCGGGGTAAACCGAGGTACCTCATGATGCGCTTCACCGCTTGACGGTGAGATGTGCGTGGGGGGAAGCCTGAAAGCGTCTTGCAGAGGCATACAAAGAAATCATGTCGGGTCTTGTCGCCGTCGAATGCGAAGAACGATCCGATCATACTCCGGTACTCCTTCCGATCGATCGCTTCTCCATCCTCATCGGCGCCGAGGGTCGTCGTGAGTCGACATGGGCGCCGAAAGAGGCTTGGCCTCGCCCATGTCAAACTTCTTCAGGGACGTCCTTTGTGTACTTGCCTTGATGCACAAATGTCCCATCCCGTGTTTGCTTGATTTGAAGGCCGAGGAAGAAAGTCAACTCGCCCATCAAGCTCATCTCAAACTCCCCGCTCATAAACTCGCAAACTTGGCATTCAAAGCGTGAGAAGAGCCACCAAAGATAATATCATCCACGTATATCTGAACCAAGAGAAGGTCACTTTGCCTTGCTTGAGGAGAAACAAGGTCTTATCTACCGATCCCATCCTAAACCCTTTCTTAAGCAAAAAGGTTTTCGCCTATCATACCACGCTCTAGGGGCTTGCTTAAGACCATACAAAGCTTTGTGCAACTTGAAGACATGGTTAGGATACTTGGGATTTTCAAAGCCTAGGGGTTGCCTAACATACACTTCCTCCTCTATGTAACCATTCAGAAAAGCGCTCTTGACATCCATCCGAAACAACTTAAAGCCCTTAGCGGCGCGAACGCTAACAGAATGCGGATTGCCTCTAAGCGAGCTACAGGAGCGAAGGTTTCCTCAAAGTCTATCCCCTCTTTCTGGCAATACCCTTGAGCAACAAGTCTAGCCTTATTCCTAACAACCACCCCATCTTCACTCTGCTTGTTCTTAAACACCCACTTTGTACCTATGGGATGACACTGGAGGTGGAGGAACTAAGACCCAGACTTGGTTTCTCTCAAAGTTCTCTAACTCCTCATGCATAGCATTAACCCAATCAGGATCGATAAAGCGTGTCCAACATCTCGGGGCTCAAAAGAAGCAACAAATGCGAGAATGAGCGAAGTGAGAGATGTGATATGACCTGGACCGCGTGACTCGGCCGGGTCAATATCGCCGATCATCGTCCGGCGCGGGGTGGCGACGCTGAATGTGTCGTGGAGCCTCTCTAGAAGAAGTCGCCTCCCCTCAACAAAGTGGTGCCTCCTCGGGTGCAGCCGCCGCAGTGAGGAAGCCGCTCGAACGGTCCCCAAGAAGTAGAAGTAGAGGGGTCCGGACCGTGAGCTGAAGTAGTCGTCGCAGGTTCGATAGGGGCAGCCGGTGGAGTCGGCCCGGGATCACCCCAATCGGCATCGTCCTGCTCCTCCTCCACAAAAATGCTTTCACCAAGCTCTTCATCACCTGCACGCTCAAAGGCGGGGGTTGTACAAGGCATAGTTTCATCGAATGTGACCTCGCAGTCTCCACAACACGGTTAGTTTCAAGGTTAAGTACTCGATAAGCTCTAGAATGCAAAGCATAATCAAGAAAGATACCGTCGGAGGACCTAGACTCAAACTTGTCTAAATTACCTTGTTTCAAGATGAAGCACTTACACCCAAACACCTTGAAATGACTCACCTTGGGTAGCCTCCCAAATCGCAACTCATAAGAAGTTTTCTTCGTAAAAGCACGGAGAAAGATGCGATTGGAAACATGGCAAGCAGTGTTGATTGCTTCAGCCCAAAACCTCCTACGAGTCCTATGCTCATCGAGCATCGTCCTAGCCATCTCAACAAGGGTCCGATTCTTGCGCTCAACAATGCCATTCTGTTGCGGAACATAAGGTGAGGAAAACTGGTGCTCAAGGCCCAAAGACTTGCAAAAGGTTTCAAAATGAGTGTTCTTGAATTCTGTGCCATTGTCACTACGAATAGCTCTCATGGCATTCTTAGGGAACTCATTTCTCAACCGAAGAATCAAATCTCGAGCATGTGAAAAAGCCTCATCCTTACTCTCCATGAAAAACACCCAAGAGTACCTCGAAAAATCATCCACGATCACTAACACGTACCACTTCCCACCTTCTGACCGAACCCGAGCTGGACCAACTGTGTCCATGTGAAGTAGCTCGCCGGGTTCCTTGGTCATGATTTGATTCACAGGTGAGTGAGAAGCGGCTACCATCTTTCCATGACGACAAGGGTGGCAAACAAGATCCTTCTCAAATTTCAACTTAGGCAATCCTTGGATTAAGTCAAGTGAGCTCAACCTAGCAAGAAGGTCAAAACTCAAATGACCAAGTCTCCTATGCCACTTCCAAAGCTCGAGAAGAGGATCCGCCACCAAACAAATGGAAGAGCCAAAAGAGTGAGAAAAGTCAGCTCGAAAGACACGGCCAAATGGGACAATCCGACAAACAAGATCTCCCCGAGAGTCAAGAACTCGAGAAAAGCCATGTTTAAAAACGCACTTCAAAGCCATCCTCAAGGAGTTGCGAAACAGAGAGCAAATTGAAATGCAAGTTCGAGACCAAAGCAACATCCTTGAGAACAAAGCTCTCGTTAACCCGAATGGTTCCACGAGAGACCACTTTACCTTTGCTATTATCCCTGAATGTGATGTACTCCTTGTGTTGCACGGGGTCGAGGCTGGAGAACCATTCAGAACTTCCGGTCATGTGGCGCGAACATCCGGAATCAATGAGCCATGTGTTCTCCGGGCCTCCGTCCCTACATCAATAGAAAGACATAGGATGAGCAAATGGCACACCACCGGGGTTAGTAAACCGAGAAGGATACCAAGATGCATCATTTGCCCTGAAAAAGTGTTAGGAAAAACACCAAACATGTCATGTCCCATTTGAGAGGAGCGATCACCACGAGAAGGAAAACGTGGTCCGCTAGAACTGTGAGAGACACAAAAAGCACCGCCACGAGGTTCATAGTCATATTGACCACGACCCGAACCTCGCCGTGCACGACCACCACGTGGTCTCGCAACCTGAGGCCTAGCACCTTGAGGCATTGCACCTCTAGGCCTAGCAGTGCGCCTCTGAACAGGCGGCACATGTACACCATGGGGAGGACGATACATGTTCCGGTTGTTCAACTCATACTCACGCTTCTCATCTCTCTTCCTCCTAAAACAAAACTCAACCAAGTGACCATCCCTATGACAATACTCACAATGGTACACCTCTCTCTTAGGTGTTTGGCTCACTTTCTTGTGGGTATGGTTCACTCTTGGAGGTGGCTTGGCTTTGGGAAGGGGTTTCTCAGAGATGGAAGGGAGTGTGTCAAGTGGGTTCCTTAGATGGTTCGGTTTTGGAATCCACACTTGTTTCTGAGGTGGAGCTTTTGGAGGTTCTTCAAACACTCCATCCTTGGTGGGAGGCACAAGTGGCTTAGGTGGTGTGATTTTGAGAAGCTTGGGAGTAGTGGTAGGTTTTTCACTCGGGAGCACACCACTACACTCACCAACTTTGCCATAAGAATCATCACCCTTCCCACCTGAAGTAAAGCCTAATCCCGGTCCACCAATTCTCCTCCTGAATTGGTTGACCATCATGCCAAGTTGCGGCTCACTGCAAGATACCCAACTCAAGATGGTCCGAAGGTATGTGTTTTCCTCCTCGGTGCGCACCTTGTCATGCCGGCAATTGGCAATCTCCAGCTCCAAACCCTCACAAAGAGCACACTTAGCCACACTAGTGCTATCTGAATTTGCCTTCTCAAGCAAGGCAAGCTTGGCATTCTTCTCTGCCAACTCAGATTGCAAGTCCGAGCAAGACTTGCACGCACCCAACAAAACAGGTGAAGCACGCACACTATCAAACTCGTCAACCAACTCAGCATACTTGGACTGCAGACTAGCAAGATCAGCCATGTAAACGCTACAGAACTCACACTCTGGCTCATCAGACACTATGGGAGTGTTCTTAACTAGCTCAAGCTCCTTAAGTGCATCTTCTAGCTTAGCCTTGTACTCTTTTCTATCACTAGCAAAGACGCTTTAAGCAACTTATCTTGACGAAGCAAAGTAGCAGTCAAGTCATCAACCTCAGCGACAAGAGCATCGACGGAAGGTGATACCTTAGATGGGTCGTCGTCGTCGTCACCGGGAGCATCGCCGTTGCCGCCCTCCACCTCGTCACCAAGTGCCATGGTGCAGAAGCCTCCGTGGGTGGAGTCGGCGAAGAAGCAGAGTCCGTTCAGCTTGTCCTCGACCTTCCTCTCGGACTCGTCGTCGCTCGAAGAGGAGGAAGCATGCTCGTCGTCGGAGTCGAGGTCGCTGAGGGAGGCGAGGAAGGCGCGCTCTTTTGCCTTGAACTTCTTCACGAACTTGCGCTTCATCGCTTCCTTGTCAAAGCCTCCCTTAGACTTGTGCTTGCCGGAGGTGTACTCGCGCTTATCCTTGTGCTTGTCGGAGGTGGACTTGCCGAAGGAGTGCTTGTTCCGCTTGGGACAGTTGGCGACGAAGTGGTCGGGGTCGCCGCATCCATAGCATCCATCCTTCGGTCCACCCCGCCGGCGATTCAAGCGGTTGTTGTGGAACCGCGAGAACCGACTGATGACGAGAGCCAGCTCATCGTCTCCGAGTACGTCCAACTGCTCCTCTGTCACTGTGATCAAGGAAGACAAGGCAAACATCGCAGAGGAGGGGTTAGCGGAAGAACTAGAGACACCTTTACCTGACACCAGCGCCATAGTCGGAGCAGAGGGGTTACGGATCTTGGCATGGGTCTGGTTGTCGATCTCACTCGACTTGAGCTTGCTGAATAGCTCGTCCACCGTGAGAGTGGCGTAGTTGGGTGACTCAACCAAGGCCTGAAACTTTGAATCCCAAACCCTCCGATGCAGGGCGTGTAGTAACTTGAGAGCCCTCTCATGATCATCATAGGGTAGCCGAGCCCCCGTTTGCTCGCATCTTGTTCACAATCGACCAAACCGAGAAAACATCGAATCGATGGTCTCACCATCCAACTGAGTGAAGTTCTCATACTCCCGCTTGTATGTTTCAAAGAGTCTGGTCTTAACTTGGGGAGTCCCCTCGTGATAGCTCTGAAGCTTCACCCAGATCTCTCGAGCGGTAGTATAGTGAGAAACTCGCTCAAACTCAGAAGGAGAGAGACTCGAAAAGAGAGCATTGCGAGCTTTGCTATTGGCATCGTGTTGCTCTATTTGCTCTTGACCAACACGAGCGGGAAGAACAACATAATTTGGATCCTCGCAAATTTCCCAAACTCGTGAGCCAAGACTCTGGATATACGCCGACATGCGTATCTTCCAGTAGGGGTAATTCGATCCATCGAAAAACGGCGGCTTGCCGAACCAAGCGCTCCATGTCGCCTTTCTAGCGGATCACGAACCGATTAAGGTGGAATGATCCTTAACCGGCTCGATACCAATTGAAGGACCGAAATGGCGACGGAGGGGGGGTGAATGGGAGCCGTAAAATTTCTCGCGAAATATTTAGGCCACTTGTCCCAAATTCACCCTTAAAAGCAAAACCTCGCAAACGTGTTGTCCTCGACCCAACTAGTGGGTGGGTGTTTCCAAGAAACACAAATGGGACTGCAAGCGGGAAGCAAATCCGATCTCAAACAAGCATGAAACAGTTAGCGTAGAAACACATTTAGAATTTCCGAGACCTGCAGATGGTGGGCTGCTCACCATCGCTGCTAAAAACACAAATACCGGAGAGAGTAACTACTACACGCAAATGAATCGGGAGCCCAGCAGCTCACTTCGTATTTGACCAAATAAAACAAAGAACTTAGTAATGATTAGCTCCCCGTTGATTGAAAGTGACTACTCATATAATAAATGGATCGGGTCATGCACAAGCTGATGCACTTTCTTCTCGAAATCACTACCAATGAAGCTGCCAAAAATAATGTGTCAAGTTGCAAAGAGAGAGTGACGTCTGCGGTTGCTTCTCATCACTAGCACAAGAACCAAGACGAAGAGACGGAAAGAAATTACTCGACACAAGAACAGAGCAAAGCGTAAACGTGTGTTGCTTTCGTAAAATTGACCGGCACCCTTTATAATTTCTCAACCTCGAAGGGTGAGAAGCAGTATTAGGATCGAGTGGGTGCTGCAGCCTACGACGAGAACCATCCTCTTGAACAATGAGACAATCGGCAAAGGGAACCGAGGCGAAGATTAAACAAAACGATCCGAGCAAGAGACAAACGATTCCGGAAAATCGAGACCTGGAGCAAATAGGAGATCGAGTCGGCGTCGCCAAGAATACGCTTGGTGACAGAGCACAAACACCAAGTAGCGCTGCTTGTCCCTATGCAAACCCCCGACCAGAAACTTCGAGAATAAGAGACGAATGCATTGCCACCGTAAGAACGTAAACAGAAACGAGCGGCCATAAAATCCAATGAAAACTGAACTAAATCTCATCGGAACAATCTCAAACTTTGCACAGGGGAATCTGAGACGAGGATTGCGACCTACTCCCCAAAAATCATAGCCCGAGATCAATCCAAGCTCCGAAATTTCAGATCACGGCCAAGGACGAAAAAAGTGCACGTAACAAGATGAACACGAAAATAGAATCACCAATAGAAGTGACGAATCCCCCGAGGGCACAAGAAGGATTCGGGCCTCCTTTCCCACTCCAAAAACTCAGTACAATCACCACGAAAAATTCAGGTTCTTGACCTCACTCCTAAGACACTAGCAGGAAAGGAAATACTAGAGAGAGAGAGGGGAAACGAAAATGGGAGAGGTGAAGGGGTAAGAGAGCTCCCCCACCATACTTATCGACCGGGACTTATTCTAAATTCCAGTTTTGCCCTTACATCACACCGAGCGTACTACCTAGCCCAAGGACATTGTAGTACAACTCCACCGAGCCGGACAGATATTTTTGATCCGACGGCCACCGCACCTTCTCACCGGTAGCTTCGCCTCGACGCGACCTCCCCCGATGCCGCCACGTGCCGTCCGTCCGCCTCGGGACCTCCGCTAGGGTTTTGAGGCTCAACCCGAAAAACCCGCCGGGTGGTTTTGAGGCCCAAACCACGAAACCCGCCTCCGTTGGTTTTGAGGCCCAAACCAACAAACCGCCCATGTCCTTGCGCTTGTCGGCCAAGTGCCAGACAACGCGATCCCGTCCGGCGATTCCGGGTCCCTCGCCTAAGTCTCGATCGTCCCGCCCTTTCACCGCTCCCGGTCCATTCGGGCGCGGCCCGCCATCACTTGACCTTCACCTCGCCGTCGGCCACCGCCTCCATGCTCGACACACGCACAACACAAGTCAAGGCACATGTGGAACTCGTGGCTTTCACCACCATCGGTAGCACCCCATCCGAGATGCTAGTAGTTGAATCAATCACTCATCATCACAACTGAACCACAAGTATAAACCTTGTGTTCGCAATTAGTGCATCGTCCATCGTCTTCTTTAATCTAGATCCGAACCATTGCTAAGAAATAAATAATAGGCCATCCCCGTTGCCTACAAGTAGTTGACTTCGTCATCCGATCCTTATACATACACACGATCGAGTATGGTTGTCTGAGTTAAGTAGGTAGGTGTCAGTTATTGGTATAAATTATATCGTCAGTAAGGCATAATAAGATGGAAATAGTAGCAATAGGGCATAGGCTTACATCGTAAGAATGTGGACAACAGTGACCTTGGCCCAGTGGCTGATTAATTAAACTAACTGTTGACGCTGAATTAGGTTAACACACTCGATAGGGAGCTAGCACGCTCGATGTAGGGCAAAACCGATTTTGAGATCGGTCGGCGCCTAAAGGATATCCACACCTGGACCTTGTGCCTCCAGCGATGAGCGCGATACGCAAGACACGTCGCCGAAGGAGCCTCGCCGGGAGCGCGATACGCAAGACACGCCGGCAAGGTCTCTTGAGACCCGAAACACCACACGCTCGGGAGGGACCCCGTCGAGCGTGCGGCGGCTATGGGCTGCCCTAGCCGGCCTAACCGCTCTAGAGCTTCGCCGTCGTCGATCCACCGTCCATGCAGCGTCGGCGAAAGAACGAGGAGAAAAAAGAGAGGAAGAGGGGGTAAAAGTTGTAGTAGATGTGTTTTTGACGATTGGATAGATGGGATCTCAATCGGCCATGATCTCCTTGTTTATATAGGAGGGGTTGGTCTTATCCCAAGAGAAAACATCTCCAAGGCTTAATCTCCATGTTTCCCACGTCCAAAGATTACCCAAAATCGATTTAGGAACAAATCGGTTCGGGATCCGAAAGTTAGATTCGAACGGACACTACCGGTGGTACCGGTCGCTCTACCGGTAGTACCGGCCGTTAGCGGTAGTACCGGGTAGAAGACCGGTAGTACCGGTAGTTCACTTTTACGCCAAACTACACCAATTTCCGTCACCCACCGGTAGTACCGGTCTCGGACCGGTAGTACCGGTAGTTCATTTTTGCGCAACAAAGATCGACCACCCAGTAGTACCGATCCTCACGGACCGGTAGTACCCGTAGTACCGTGCAATCTTCCAGGGTGCACAACTCTTGCATCCGGATCCCAAATTGAATGTTCCATATATGTTTTTTGACTATCTCGACGAGAGGAACGCAATGGTGAAGTCCATTTTCATTTTTGACAACTTTACAAGATCTGGACATTTTTGAGTGTCAACATATGCCCCCCTGTTTTCAGGTGAATGACACATGAACCTGAAAACACAATTCAAAGCCAAATAGCAACGATATCCATCTCATCGGCTACCCAGCGACTAACGGCGATGTACACATCGGCTATTTTTGTTCTAAGGGCGATACATGTATCGGCCATTGTTTGGAAAGCATTTTAGCTTCTTGCCAAACATTTGGAAGGTACCTTTTCAAGTATCTTCCGTTTATTGCTCTCGGGAGACTTTCACCTTGCAATGTCTTAGCATATATGAATTTCCAAATATCACTTTGATCACTTTCTTCTTAATGAGCTTGATCAAAGTCTTATTGCTAGATTCAGCTTGACCATTAACAAGGGAGTCCTCCAATCTCCTGAATCGGTCACATCATCGCCAAGAATCATATTAGACCGATTCGGATTTTAATTGAGTGAAATATCCGAGCCAACTCTAGGAAAGTTGGCTAGCCCGACTGGACCAGTCGGTTTAGCTGGCTGGATCGCCTGGCCGATTGCTAGAATCGGCTTAGATGGTTCCAACGCACCTGCACAGAGAAAATTTAAATCCGGCTTGGCCGACTCTCAGAATCGGCTCAGCCAGTTCTAGAGCACCTGCACAGAAAAAGTTTAAATCCTGATGCATCGGTCTTTCTTAAATATAAAACTTATGTCCACTGACATTATAGCCCGATGCTTATTGAACTAACATGTTGGCCATATAGTTTTCAAGCCTTGAAACATACCAAATTTGAAATTAGCAAAAGAAACTATGATATCAAGGCACTCATCAAACTACACACTATGTGATTCTTTAAAACACCAAAACATAGCAGCGGCTTACTGTATTATTAGTAAAGAACCACCACAGGCTTCAACATGTCATACTTCAAGGATTGCAACATAGTCAAGCCGAATAAGAAACTGCGTATTCGGCCTGAAGTTTGGTGTAAATGTAATTCTAATCGGCTTGATGTCTCAAATAGCATAATTATGAGAAATAATGATTATGCCAACATATTGACCCTTTTGCAAGCCGATTAATCATATAGTCATACCCATGAAGTAAAACACATATATCATGCCCCCGGCCTTAAAGCCATCAAAGAAAATTCTATGGGGACTTTTCTAATAGCACGATGGTTACAAGCATTCATCGGCTATGTTTTTATGCTAAGGGCGATAACAAAGTATCGGCCACATGAGTTCATTCACATGAGGATGTATAGCCGAAATAAAATATTTCGGCTTTTGATTATGGATAGTAATTTGGCAACCCTCCATAATATAAAGATCCACACCAAGGATCAAAATAAGAAGCTGAGGGATGACTATACATACCATGAGATGAATTCCTTATAAACATAAGCAGAGAAGACGAATGATGCAAAGACCAAAGATTTTGATGATTTGGTGCAAATCTCTAACTTCGCAATTGTTTCTTGAATCTTTTTCTCTCTTTTATCTTTGACGCACCACTTTCTTGAGCATCATCCTTGTGAGTTTGAACACTTCCTTTAGGAAACCATGCCAAGCCTTTTGCTTTTAGCTTCTCTGCACTAAGCTTTGCCAACTTGCTTTCTTGCCACTTCGGTAAACCGATTGAGCATATCGGTTTTATTTCTGTTTTGGACAGCAGCAAAATCTTTCTTAATTTTGGTCACTCTTATCTTTCTTTGTTCAGATTTAGCATTTAGAATATCAATAGATGATTCTCCCATGTCTTTGCCATCAATAGCCTGATTTTTCAACAATGTAATCGGCTTTTCAATAGTTGAACTCAGATCTGAACATTTGTTTTTTCGGCCATCATACTTCACACGGTAAAATTGCTTTACCTCTTTCTTCTTTGGCGAGGCTGCAGACCAATTTTGACCAAAACGGTCTTTATAAGATGATGATCTTTGTGAATATTTAGGAGCTACATATTGTATATATTGTGTTATAAAATATGATGGATCATGTGCCTCTTTATCAAACCAGCCATAAGATAAATAAGGATGAAAATATGTAGGTTGTGATCTATGAAGCATGGGAATTTGCTGCTCAAAAGGAGAATATACTGTTGCGTGAGATCTATCTCCTTGCCAATTCTTCTCTTGAGACATGCGTTTTAGAGGCAATCTTGATGGCTGAACTTTCTTTGATCGATTAGCAATATTTGCTTCACCGATCTTCTTATATTTGGCTAGAAGTTCTTCGAAGCTAAGCTTCGGTCTTCTATCTTTTTGCCTCTCATGACCTTTGCCTCCATCAACATTATGAGCACCCTTCTTTTCTCCATCTTGATAGACATACTCTAAAGAAGAATCCTCAGCCGATTTTCTTTGCTTAACTGGATCAATCGGCTTTTGCTCTAGCTGGAGAGATTTCACCTGCCCCCCGGTGTCTTTTGAAATTGTAGCGACATTGCTATCCTCTGAAACATGTCTAATTTGTGCTTCTTGGACAGCAACTTTGTCTTCACTTGAGGGCTCTAAATCTCTCTCATGAGCACTTGAGCTTTGAGCCTTATGTGAATTGGCTAATGTAAGCCGATTTGAAACCTGTTTGACATCAAGACCGATTGAATCCAATCGGTCCATTTGTTGAGCTCCAGAAAATCTCAATCGACCTTTATCAATGGCCGATTGGATCACATGACGAAACATATTGCAATTACAGGTATTATGATCATAGAAATTATGCCACTTGCAATATGTAAGCCCTTCTAAGTTTTGAAATGATGGCAAAGCATTGTGATCAATGATTCTAATAAAATTATTCTTAAGTAAGATATCAAACACATGATCACAAAAGGTAAAGTCAAAGGTGTACTTTGATTTCTTCAACCGATTCTTTTGTGGAATCGGTTTTAAAGCTACGCAAACGAAGGGATCAGATTTAACATCAATCCATTCGGCCACACCTTTGCAACTACTTTTGGAAAGCTTTAACTTTGATAAACCAGTACCATCGGCCTTACCATATGGCATAATCCGTTGGCCGATAGAATCTGAACTCATCTTATCTTCAACAAATATAATGCTATTCCTAATCGGTCTTTTATAACTATTTATAAGGATATATCTAATAGATGCAGAAATTGAAATAGCACGATCGGATTGGAATTTAAGCAAAATATTTATATTTTGTACCTTGTTGATCATTTCGAGAAGTGTACATCCTTGACTTGTATAATGTTGCTCTTCAACTCCAAAGAACGATCAACAACAAAAAAGCCGAATCATCCAAAGACGTATCGGCGGCTGCAAAGAATTAAAGAAGTCGGCTTAGCCGATTGGAAATCGGCTAGGCCGACTTGGGCACTAGTAGCAGGTGAGTCGGCTTAGCCGACTTCGAGGCAAGCATCAAAGGCAATCGACATGACCGATCAAGAGTTGGTCTAGCCGATCGGGCAGCGTATCGCAGAGGCAATCGGCCTTACCGACCGGGTAGTCGACTTAGCCGATTTAGAACAAGCAGGCAGCTCTCCCTTCTTGCTTGTAGGGGCTTGATCTTCATCGATGATGTGATAATCACTAGATAAGCATACAACCCCTTTAGCTCCCGAAAAGTCAAGTCCAGCTTGGTTTCTTGTGTTTCACACGTTTTTCGTAACAAGACTTGCTTTATGTCTACTATTAATCCACTTTTAGCCGATGACTTCGTAGTGATCGGCTTTTTTGCATTGGTCTTTTCAAAGTATTCATAAAATTGCTCCTCTAATTCAGACCATGAACAAATAGTACATTGAGGCAAAGATGTAAACCATGCAAAGGCAATACCGGTGAGGGATAAAGGAAAATTTCTTATTCTTATATAGTCTTTTTTACCGAAATCACCCAACTGTGAAAGAGATATATACTAATATGTTCCATAGCGGTTTTACCATCTTCACCATTAAACTCGTAGAAATCGGTACCCACCAACCATCGAGGATCTCTCAAGTAATCATAACACAACGGATATGGTCTATGATAAGCGGGCACCTTCCATTTAGAGGAGCCATATGGATTTCTAGCATGGGCTAAATTTTCATTGATTTGGCTAGATTTTAGAGCAACATATGAAGCCGAATCATGATCGTTAGTATGTATGCCCATTGCTGAATTTTTATTGATTCGGCTACAATTATTAGCAACTTGTGAAGCCAAATCATGAGTTTTAGCACTTTCGAATGTCTTGCTGAAGTTCCACTAATTCAGTTAGAGCTAGAAGTAGCATATGAAGCCGAATCGTGAGCATTAATCCCTGCATAAGGTGCTAAACTTTCATTGATTCGACTATGGTTATTGGTAACATGTGAAGCCGAATCATGAGCACTTGCACTTAAATACCTTTTTGAATTTTTATTAATTCGGCTTTTGAGTTTGGAGTAACATATGAAGCCGAATTATGAATAGAAGCATTGGTATATAGTGCCGAATTTTGAGAGCAATTGGCTAAGTAATTATCATTGTTATAGCCAATTGTCTCATTTATCGGCATGTCATGTGGTAGAACCATATATTGTGAACTTACAGCCGATGAATAAGAATTTACATGTTGTATGCTGTTAGATGCATTAGGACTCAAAGTATTCATAGTTGAAATCGGCCGTTGAACATAATGAGAACCATTAACAACATGAGAATTAGCCGATGTAGCATATCTACTATTATCATAACTAGCAACACCAACATGAGAGTTCATAGAACTTGCAAAATAATTATTAGGATCATAAGAAACATTTGCAAATTGTACCTCGGGGTGATTGTAGTAATATTGTGATGAAACACCTTGGTACTCCATGATTTAGAATTTGACCACCCTGCTGAAATTTCTAAAAATACATGCAACTTGTTGCAAAATACCAAGCAAGATAACAAGGGGTCAGAACCAGATGCAATCGGCCTTTTGGGCCAGACGCAACGGTAATGGCGATCACAAAAAGATAGATTGAAATCAATGGATAGGCTAGATCAGAGAGATCGGCTATATGAGATAGCCGAACCAATCTTCCCCAGCGGAGTCGCCAAAAAGTGTGTTGACGCTGAATTAGGTCAACACACTCGATAGGGAGCTAGCACGCTCGATGTAGGGCTAAACCGATTTTGAGATCGGTCGGCGCCTAAAGGATATTCACACCTGGACCTTGTGCCTCCAGCGATGAGCGCGATACGCAAGACACGTCGCCGAAGGAGCCTCGCCGGGAGCGCGATACGCAAGACACGCCGGCAAGGTCTCTTGAGACCCGAAACCCCACACGCTCGGGAGGGACCCCGTCGGAGCGTGCAGCGGCTATGGGCTGCCCTAGCCGGCCTAACCGCTCTAGAGCTTCGCCGTCGTCGATCCACCGTCCATGCAGCGTCGACGAAGAACGAGGAGAAAAAGAGAGGAAGAGGGGGTAAAAGTTGTAGTAGATGTGTTTTTGACGATTGGATATATGGAATCTCAATCGGCCATGATCTCCTTGTTTATATAGGAGGGGGTGGTCTTATCCCAGTAGAAAACATCTCCAAGGCTTAATCTCTATGTTTCCCACGTCCAAAGATTACCCAAAACCGATTTAGAAACAAATCGGTTCGGGATCTGAAAGTTAGATTCGGAACGGACACTACCGGTGGTACCGGTCAGGCTCTACCGTAGTACCGGTCGTTAGCGGTAGTACCGGTAGAAGACCGGTAGTACCGTAGTTCACTTTACGCCAAACTACACCAATTTCCGTCACCCACCGGTAGTACCGGTCTCGGACAGGTAGTACCGGTAGTTCATTTTTGCGCAACAGCATCAGCCACCAGTAGTACCGATCCTCACGGACCGGTAGTACCGGTAGTACTTCGTGCAATCTTCCAGGGTGCACAACTCTTGCATCCGGATCCCAAATTGAATGTTCCATATATGTTTTTTGACTATCTCGACGAGAGGAACGCAATGGTGAAGTCCATTTTCACTTTTGACAACTTTACAAGATCTGGACATTTTTTAGTGTCAACACTAACTATAATACATGCATCTCTCGTTGAGACGATATGTGCTCGGCCCTGATCCTGTTCACTATCTCGGACAGTCAACATGAGTCATGGGCAACGATGGGTGCCCTAGTAACTGCATCAGCACCCGTTATCTCTCTGTGCCTCAACCAGCCATATGCGGGATGTCTGAAACCTGCAGGCGTGCATACTGTTCTTACCTTGCAAGACCCTCCTGATGTCTTCCATTCCCAAATTAAAACTCACTCGACCTCTCTCATCATTTCCATCCGACCATCCCTATGCTAATTGCTACCGTAAGCACGTGAATTCACGTTCAATTGTCAACATGCCATGGCCTATTCTTGTAACTTGCATCTTCGGTCTGTTTTTAAAACGCTCAACTTTTATATTCTAAACAGTGACAAGAGTCCCTAGCTAGGCCGAGGAGTAGAGGAAGTCTTATATGTACATGAGCATGGCCGCGTGAGTTATGTAGGAGGGGAGAGGATACCAGATGCTGGTAACAAATGAACATTATGTTTGTGAGACTATACTAGACTAGTTGGAGAAGCACACTCAGAGTGAAATTCAGATGTATTAGCTAAAATTATTTGGAGGTCTATCATCTACTATGGGTTTATAAAGTTAATAAAGATTCAGTTGACTTCCTAGATTGGCGGTTCTCATCTTTTGTGCATTGAGATAATCTCCTATTTACAATGCCAGTATGACCGTGGGTCGGAGTAGCAAATTAATGCAAGTATGTAGTAGTACACAGTTTCTGAAACAGCTTGAAAATCTGCCATATGAAGTAGCATATTTACAATCAACCTGTGCAGACGTATATTGACTTGGAATATGCAATTGTTCTTGCAAAATTGTGATGATACCAGGCAATTTACATCAGTCATTAGGCTACATGCAGACTAACAAGCCTTCATGCTAAATATATTCATTTTTCTAGCACAGTTCCTTTTTAATTGAGAAATGTTAAATGACACTCGTTTGTTTTGGAGCAATGCAACACTTGAATTTTTTGTCCATCCAAGGATGACACGATGGCCTTCTGCAATGCCAGCAAGATTAGGGTGCGGGGTTCAGAGTTTAGGGTCTTACCAGAGTCCATCGTGTTTACAGGGATCACCAGCTGTGGACATGGTGACGGGTACAGGATTGAAGGTGAGGTGGTGTTGCTGCTAGGTTTCTGGAAAAAAGGAAAATGGTACGGGTTTACAGTGTTTGAATTATCTGAACTCTTGCCATTGTCGAGGCTGCTCCGCTGCAAGTACTGCTAGGGTGTAGCACCTTTCAGCAGCTCTGTACTGCATAGTGGCAGTTTCACCTCTCCCAATGTTCTCCAAACATCTAAAGCAAAGGAGGGGGACAACACTGAAAATCAGTGCATACAAATCAGGTCTCTGGTTTCAACTCTAGCTTATACACTGCTTGTACCCGTGCGTCGTCCTCTGTAAAGACAGTTTTACTGCAGCCTTGAGTTTTGTGGGGTAATTGCTAACATCTGATTCTGATCAACTACACAACAAAGATACTGTCTCCCCGCTCGTCCTTTTGGTGGCGACTCTCGCACTCGCCATTGCTAATCTTCGAGCCTGCACGCCAGCCTTCTGCCCTTTTGCTGTTGTGACCCTTCTTGTTTTCTAACTTGCAGAGCATTCTGCTTGGTAAGACCAAACCTCCCCTGCAACATCCAAAGTGAAAAGTAAATACAACTAGATATCTTCTTCACAAGTTAACAAATTTTTCATATACTTGCTCCATCTTAACAACTTACTTTGGCCGTGCATATCAGAACTTGTCCCCGTTCCTTTCGATTCTCAAATCGCCTTGATATTCAAACTGACAACAGTTGGGGTACACGGACTACAACAGTGATGCAGTGACATAAGAGGAGTTGGGACAATGAGTGGAGGAAGGTTGTAAGTGTAAATGGGCATGAAATATGATTCATACTATGAGCCGCCTAACTTCAGTTCAGTTCAATGAATATATAGCCTTCCTGGCTCCAAGTGTCAACATATTGTGGCCTATATTCTTTATAACTCGTGTGTCTTCCCTTTATTTTTTTTGTAACACTGAACTTTTTTTTATTAAAAAAGGATCACCATAGTTGCTGGGCCAAGGAGTGGAGGAAGTGATATATATACACTAGCATAGCTAATAAGCTTTCTTTAGATAAAGCAATCTCTGTTGATCTCGAACAACTACATCAGGTTGATACAATTGATCCAAGACACCAACCCTAGCCTCTGCACAGCTAAGCGGCACACAGCCTATGATTATTAAAGGATAACGACATGCCATCATGCTGTAGAGAGGAACAACACACAACAACTTCCGTTCTTATGAGAGGACATGTTGCCAATTTTTGGTAACAAATGAACATGCATGTACTGTGTTGTGTGACTACTGGACTAGTTGGAGAAGCACATTGAAGTCAAATGGTTCATAAGCTACTAATTTGCACATCTGCGATCATACGTATGCAAAAAAAAAACTTACAAGTTCTGTACTTAAGTTAGCATAGACTTCAAAGGAATGCTCAGTTACATCACCACTTCCATCACTTGTCTCAGAATTCAAGCCCACCTCTGGAAACATGATTTACACAGGTCAATTCAGGCTGCCCCTGAAAGTATAATTATCACAGAACGGTCCAGCCTGCATTTGAAAATGATATGTGGCCACCTGTGAAAAACTGAAAACTATTGCTGTTGTAGTGTCTTCCCGATACCTTCCATCCTCAAAGCTCTTAGGTTAATTGTATGCCCTTGACAATGAGTCTATGTTCACCTGTGCACGACACAGTCCATTCATGGATATTGTAACCTATCATCTTGACATCTTCCTTCTGTATGTTTAAAAGCCACTTGCTACAGTCACAACTCCGAAATAATGAGATTAATTGAGCCGAGGAGTGGAAGAAGCAGGAGCAGATCGATGTATATAACCTGTGGCCAGGTCATCTGAGTGGAAGCAGGAGGAAAGACTGTGAACACAAGGTTTATATTTGTAGTTCAGTTGTGATGATGAGTGATTGATTCAACTACTAGCATCTCGGATGGGGTGCTACTGACGGTGGTGAAATCCATGAGTTCCACATGTGCCTTGGCTTGTGTTGTGCAGGTGTCGAGCATGGAGGCGGTGGCCGATGGCGAGGTGAAGGTCAAGTGATGGCGGGCCGCGCCGAATGGACCGGGAGCGGTGAAAGGGCGGACGCATCGAGACTTGGACTGAGGGACCCGGAATCGCTGGGCGGGATCGTGTTGCTGGCACTCGGCTTCGACAAGTGCAAGGACATGGGCCGGTTTGTTGGTTTGGGCCTCAAAACCAACGGAGGCGGGTTTCGGTGGTTTGGGCCTCAAAACCACCCTGGCGGGTTTTACGGGTTTCGCCACAAAACCACGGCGGAGGTCCCGAGGCGGACGAACGGCACGTGGCGGCATCGGGGAGTTCGCGTCGAGGCGAAGCTACCGGTGAGAAGGCGCGGTGGCCGTCGGATCAAAATATCTATCCGGCTCGGTGGAGTTGTACTACAATGTCCTTGGGCTAGGTAGTACGCTCGGTGTTATGTAAGGGCAAAACTGAAAAATGAAATAAGCCTAGGTCGATAAGTAGGGTGGAGGGAGCTCCATCTCCCCTACCTCCTCCATTTGCATTTTCTCCTTTAGGTTTTCCCCTTCCTCTAGTTGCTTGTGAGAGAGAGGTCCGCTGAGTGATTCCACCAAATTAAATCGAACTCGTGTTGAAGGGAATGGAGGTCCCGAATCCTCCATGTTTCCTCGTGGGGTCGATTGATGTGTTGATTCGCGTTTTGATTGTTGTTCATCGCGTTCTTCGTTTCTCTTCTTCTACCCCTCTTGTTACCGAGTTGATTTCTTGAGTTGTGATCCATCTTAGCGCATGCCACTTGTTTCTACTTGATCCTTGCTGTGAGAAGATCCTTTCCACCGAAGGATTTCATCCGATTCCTCATGAGCACATAGATCGGGTCGAATCAAGGTGCAAAGACGTTTTTAGTGGTGTTCTTCGTTCCCCTTCGATTTCTCGTTGATTGGCTCCAAATTGGGCGATGACCTCTTAGAGGTAGCTCCCCTACTGCCTAGTGATCATGCTCACCAAGTTTCGTGATAGTTGGTGAAGATTTGGGCCACAAATCGAAAGATCGAAGTGAGGAGGCGATTTTCAGGGCGTTGTTCTTGTTTCGGTCGCGCCAACCGGAAGTTCTGGTCATCCACCGGAAGTTCCGGTCCAAAGTTTTATTTTGGTTTTGCGTTGTTTTTTTTGCTTGGGGGCTCTTTGTTCGGAAGTTACGGTCTCCGACAGGGGAAGTTCGGTCCCGGACCGGAAGTTCTGGTGCCCGACCGGGAAGTTTTGGTCGGCCGACAAGAAGTTACGGTGGAGGCCGACAAGAAGTTCCGGTGAAACTTTTCGGTCCCTCACCGGAAGTTCCGGTGAAACTTTCCAGTCCGCGCGCTTTTATTTGTTTCTTCTTATTTCTTCGAGGGCTTGTCTTTGGTCTTTCTCGATTGTCCCGCTTGTGCCTCTAGGACATCTCCTAAGGTACCCAACCACCCGTTGGCTCGTGGATTTATCGCCCGCGTGTGAGTTCATTTTGGGGGTAAAATTTGAGACACTTGGTCAAAAGTTTTGAAAGAAATTTTAGACTCCTATTCACCCCCTCCGGTCGCCACTCTTGGTCCTTCAATTGGTATCGAGCCGGTTAAGGATCATTCCACCCCTAACCGTTCGTGATCCGCTAGAAGGCGACATGGAGCGCGATTCGGGCAAGCCGCCCGTTTTTTCGATGGATCGAATTACCCTTACTGGAAGATACGCATGTCGGCGTATGTCCAGAGTCTTGGGTCACGAGTTTAGAAAATTTGCGAGGATCCGAATTATGTTGTTCTTCCCGCTCGTGTTGGTCAAGAGCAAATAGAGCAACACGATGCCAATAGCAAAGCTCGCAATGCTTTTTTTTAGTCTCTCTCCTTCTGAGTTTGAGCGAGTTTCTCACTATACTACCGCTCGAGAGATTTGGGTGAAGCTTCAGAGCTATCACGAGGGGACTCCCCAAGTTAAGACCAGACTCTTTGAAACATACAAGCGGGAGTATGAGAACTTTACTCAGTTGGATGGTGAGACCATTGATTCGATGTTTTCTCGGTTTTAGTCGATTGTGAACAAGATGCGAGCAAATAGGGCTCAGCTACCCTATGATGATCACGAGAGGGCTCTCAAGTTACTACACGCCCTGGATCGGAGGGTTTGGGATTTAAAGTTTCAGGCCTTGGTTGAGTCACCCAACTACGCCACTCTCACGGTGGATGAGCTGTTCAGCAAGCTCAAGTCGAATGAGATCGACAACCAGACCCATGTCAAGATCCGCAACCCCTCTGCTCCGACTATGGCGCTGGTGTCAGGTAAAGGTGTCTCTAGTTCTTTCGTTAACCCCTCCTCTGCGATGTTTGCCTTGTCTTCCTTGATCACAGTGACAGAGGAGCAGTTGGACGTGCTCGGAGACGATGAGCTGGCTCTCGTCATCAGCCGGTTCTCGCGGTTCCACAACAACCGCTTGAATCACCGGCGGGGTGGACCGAAGGATGGATGCTATGGATGCGGCGACCCCGATCACTTTGTCGCCAACTGTCCCAAGCGGAACAAGCACTCCTTCAACAAGTTCACCTCTGACAAGCACAAGGAGAAGCGCGAGTACACCTCCGACAAGCACAAGTCCAAGGGAGGCTTTGACAAGGAAGCGATGAAGCGCAAGTTCGTGAAGAAGTTCAAGGCAAGAGAGTTCGCCTTCCTCGCCTCCCTCAGCGACCTAGACTCCGACGACGAGCGTGCTTCTTCCTCTTCGAGCGATGACGAGTCCGAGAGGAAGGTCGAGGACAAGCTGAACGGCCTTTGCTTCTTCGCCGACTCCACCCACGGAGGCTTCTGCACCATGGCACTTGGTGAGGAGGTGGAGGGCGGCAAGAGGGATGCTCCCGACAACGACGACACATCTAAGGTATCACTTTCCGTCGATGCGCTTGCTACTGAGGTTGGTGATTTGACTGCCATACTGCTTCGTCAGGATAAGTTGTTTAAGCGTGCTGCTAGTGATAGAAAAGAGTACAAATCCAAGCTAGAAGTAGCGCTTAAGGAGCTTGAGCTAGTTAAGAACACTCCCATAGTGTCTGACGAGCCAGACTGTGAGTTTTGTAGCGTTTACATGGCTGATCTTGCTAGCCTACAGTCCAAGTACGCTGAGTTGGTTGATGAATTTGATAGTGTGCGTGCTTCACCTGTCTTGTTGGGTGCGTGCAAGTCTTGCTCAGACTTGCAATCTGAGTTGGCAGAGAAGAATGTCAAGCTTGCCTTACTTAAGAAGGCCAACTCAGATAGCACTAGTGTGGCTAAGTGTGCACTTTATGAGGGTTTGGAGCTAGAGATTGCCAATTGCCGGCATGACAAGGTGCGTACCGAGGAGGAAAACACATACCTTTGGACCATCTTGAGTTGGGTGTCTTGCAGTGAGCCGCAACTTGGCATGATGGTTAACCAATTCAGGAGGGGAATTAGTGGACCGGGATTAGGCTTTGCTTCAGGTGGAAAGGGTGATAATATTTATGGCAAAGTTGGTGAGTGTAGTGGTGTGCTCCCGAGTGAAAAACCTACCACTACTCCCAAGCTTCTCAAAATCACACCACCTAAGCCACTTGTGCCTCCCACCAAGGATGGAGTGTTTGAAGAACCTCCAACAGCTCCACCTCAGAACAAGTGTGGATTCTAAAACCGAACCATCTAAGGAACCCACTTGACACACTCCCTTCCATCTCTGAGGAACCCCTTTCTAAAGCCAAGCCACCTCCAAGAGTGAACCATACCCACAAGAAAGTGAGCCAAACACCTAAAAGAGAGGTGTACCATTATGAGTATTGTCATAGTGATGGTCACTTGGTTGAGTTTTGCTTTAGGAGGAAGAGAGATGAGAAGCGTGAGTATGAGTTGAACAACCGAAACATGTACCGTCCTCCCTATGGTGTATATGTACCGCCTGTTCAGAGGTGCACTACTAGGCCTAGAGGTGCAATGCCTCAAGGTGCTAGGCCTCAGGCTGCGAGACCACGTGGTGGTCGTGCACGGCGAGGTTCGGGTCATGGTCAATATGACTATGAACCTCGTGGCGGTGTTTTTGTGTCCCACAGTTTTAGTGGACCATGTTTTTCTCTCGTGGTGATCGCTCCTCTCAAATGGGACATGGCATGTTTGGTGTTTTTTCTAACACTTTTTCAGGGCAAATGATGCATCACTGGTATCCTTCTCAGTTTACTAACCCCAGCGGTGTCCCATTTGCTCATCCTATGTCTTTCTATTGATGTAGGATGAAGGTTTGGAGAACATATGGCTCATTGATTCCGGATGTTCGCGCCACATGACCGGAAGTTCAAAATGGTTCTCCAGCCTCGACCCCGTGCAACACAAGGAGTACATCACATTCGGGGATAATAGCAAAGGTAAAGTGGTCTCTCATGGAACCATTCGGGTTAACGAGAGCTTTGTTCTCAAGGATGTTGCTTTGGTCTCGAACTTGCATTTCAATTTGCTCTCTATTTCGCAACTCCTTGAGGACGGCTTTGAAGTGCGCTTTAAACATGGCTTTTCTCAAGTTCTTGACTCTCAGGGAGATCTTGTTTGTCGGATCGTCCCATTTTGGCTGTGTCTTTTGAGCTGATTTTTCTCACTCTTTTGGCTCTTCCCGTTGTTTGGTGGCCGGATCCTCTTCTGGGCTTTGGAAGTGGCATAGGAGACTTGGTCATTTGAGCTTTGACCTTCTTTCTAGGTTGAGCTCACTTGGCTTAATCCAAGGATTGCCCAAGTTGAAATTTGAGAAGGATCTTGTTTGCCACCCTTGTCGTCATGGAAAGATGGTAGCCGCTTCTCACTCACCTGTAAATCAAATCATAACCAAGAAACCTAGCGAGCTACTTCACATGGACACAGTTGGTCCAGCTCAGGTTCGGTCAGAAGGTGGAAAGTGGTATGTGCTAGTGATTGTAGATGATTTTTTGAGATACTCTTGGGTATTTTTCATGGAGAGTAAGGATGAGGTTTTTTCACATGCTCGAGATTTGATTCTTCGGTTAAAAAATGAGTTCCCTAAGAATGCCATGAGAGCTATTCGCAGTGACAATGACACAGAATTCAAGAACACTCATTTTGAAACTTTTTGCAAGTCTTTGGGTCTTGAGCACCAGTTTTCCTCACCTTACGTCCCGCAACAAAATGGCATTGTTGAGCGCAAGAATCGGACCCTTGTCGAGATGGCTAGGACGATGCTCGATGAGCATAGGACTCCTAGGAGGTTTTGGGCCGAAGCAATCAACACAGCTTGCCATGTTTCCAATCGCATTTTTCTCCGTGTGTTTACGAAGAAAACTTCTTATGAGTTGCGATTTGGGAGGTTACCCAAAGTGAGTCATTTCAGGGTGTTTGGGTATAAGTGCTCCATCTTGAAACAAGGTATTTGGACAAGTTTGAGTCCAGGTCCTCCGATGGTATCTTTCTTGGTTATGATTTGTATTCTAGAGCTTATCGAGTACTTAACCTTGAAACTAACCGTGTTGTGGAGACCTGCGAGGTCACATTCGATGAAACTATGCCTTGTACAACCCCTGTCTTCGAGTGTGCAGGTGATGAAGAGCTTGGTGAAAGCATTTTTGTGGAGGAGGAGCAGGACGATGCCGATTGGGGTGATCCCGAGCCGACTCCACCGGCTGCCCCTATCGAGCCTGCGACGACTACTTCAGCTCAAGGTCTAGACCCCTCTACTTCCACTTCTTGGGGACCGTTCGAGTAGCTTCCTCAGCCTGCGCCGGCTACACCTGAGGAGGCACCAGCTGCTGTTGAGGGGGAGGCAACTTCTTCCAGAGAGGCTCCACGATACATTCAGCGTCGCCACCCTGTTCAGACGATGATTGGTGATATTGACCAGTGAGTCACGCGGTCCAGGTCCTATACTATCTCACACTTTGCTCATTCTACATTTGTTGCTTCTTTTGAGCCCTGAGATGTTGGACACGTTTTATCTGATCCTGATTGGGTTAATGCTATGCATGAGGAGTTAGAGAACTTTGATAGAAATCAAGTCTGGGTCTTAGTTCCTCCACCTCCAGAGTGTCATCCCATAGGTACAAAGTGGGTGTTTAAGAACAAACAGAGTGAAGATGGGGTGGTTGTTAGGAATAAGGCTAGACTTGTTGCTCAGGGGTATTGCCAGAAAGAAGGGATAGACTTTGAGGAAACCTTCGCTCCTGTAGCTCGCTTAGAGGCTATCCGCATTCTATTAGCGTTCGCTGCTGCTAAGGGCTTTAAACTATTTCAGATGGATGTTAAGAGCGCTTTTCTGAATGGGTACATAGAGGAGGAAGTGTATGCTAGGCAACCCCCAGGTTTTGAAAATCCTAAGTATCCTAACCATATTTTCAAGTTGCATAAAGCTTTATATGGTCTTAAGCAAGCCCCTAGAGCATGGTATGATAGGCTGAAAACCTTTTTGCTTAAGAAGGGGTTTAGGATAGGATCAGTAGATAAGACCTTGTTTCTCCTCAAGCAAGGCAATGACCTTCTCTTGGTTCAGATATACGTGGATGATATTATCTTTGGTGGCTCTTCTCACGCTTTGAATGCCAAGTTTGCAGAGTTTATGAGCAGGGAGTTTGAGATGAGCTTGATGGGCGAGTTGACTTTCTTCCTCAGCCTTCAAATCAAGCAAACACGGGATGGAACATTCGTGCATCAGGCCAAAATACACAAATGACGTCCCCGAAGAAGTTTGATATGGGCGAGGCCAAGCCTCTTTCGACGCCCATGTCGACTACGATGGCCCTCGGCGCCGAGGGATGGAGAAGCGATCGATCGAGAATGAGTATCGGGAGTATGATCGGTCGTTCTTTGACGCGGTGACAAGACGACATACGGTTCTTTGTATGCCTCTGCGCACGTTTTCGGGCTTCCCCACGCACGTCTCACCGTCAAGCGGTGAAGCGCATCATGAGGTACCTCCGGTTTTCCCCCGAGTTTGGACTTTGGTATTTTGCTTCTTCCTCGCTTTCTCTTTGCGGTTATTCGGAAGCTGATTTTGCTGGCTGTAGCTTAGATAGGAAGTCCACGTCGGGGACTTGTCAGTTTTTGGGTTCGTCTCTTGTGTCTTGGTCATCCCATAAGCAGTCCAAATAAGCACAATCCACCACGTACGAAGTTGAGTATGTCATTTGCTTGCCGCTTGTTGTTCCCAGCTGCCTTGGATGATTTTGGTCTTGAGTTCTCTAGAGTGCCTTTACTGTGTGATAGTACTAGTGCCATCAGTGTTGCTAAGAACCCAGTACTTCACTCCAAGACCAAGCACATAGATGTTCGCTTTCACTTTCTCCGCGATCACCAAGAGAAAGGCAAGTGCGATGCGGGGTAACGGCAATTCGATCTTGCACGGAAGTGAGGTGCAGTGGCGGGGTGAAGATGCCACAGTGCGGTGAGGGGCAGTTGACAATGACGCCACAAGGGAGATGGGGTAGGACAGGGTGTGTGTTGGAGAGAATATAGTTGCATGTAGGGCGGGGGACCTGCCCTGTGGAGAAGAATACGTGTGCAGTGGAGAAGATAAGGTAGACAGAAAAGAAAAAATAAAATAAATAAAATGGTACTACAGACATTTTAGCATTTTCAACAACTAAGAGAAGTTGTTTTACAAACGTTTCTCTAAACACCGAAGCCACAAAATTGTTTCATCGGAGAAGGCACAACTAGAGCTCTGTCAAACAAACTCCACCCACCCAAGGCTCCAATTAGACCAGAAAAGATTTGCATGGACGGCTTGTTTGGCCAGCAAAGTCATAAGCCTTCAATCTGTCTACCTCTAAACTGGCCATGAGCCCATGACTACAATTTTGCTTGCGTCCCCCGGCCGGGATCTCACTGGTCGTGGATCGTCGTGCGGGATGCGAGACGGATTGCGTGGGCGCATGTCTATTGTTTGGTGGCCTTGTGAACGACGTTCTTTGGTGAAACAATGAACTTTGGCCTCGCTAATGATGGCCTCCTACTATAGAGCGTAACAAGATTCGGGGCGGCTTATTTGACCACCAAAGCCATAGTCTTCAGCAGGACGGGTCAGTCTTTGGCATCTAAAACTAGCCTTCTTGGGTCTACAATGCTGCGTTCCGCAGCAGGGATGGCTTGGAGCGAGAATACCCAGAACTTTTCGAGGCGTGTGCAAGTTGTGAAATTTGTCGTGAATGCATATGCGATCTGCGGCGCGCCGAGATAGTCCTGTACACCGTCGCGCATGCATCCCGTCCCCTCGCCGCCTCCTGCTGGGCCGAGCGGTAGAAGAGAAAGATGCAAACGAGTAAATTGCCTTCTCCATGCAAGCCCTCCCCGATGTCTTCCGTTCCCAACACTTTGCTTTTCTCATTTCGACTGCTGTCAAGCGACGACTCGAACCCATCCTTATCGATCAACTACATGACGGAGCGATGACTGTCCGTACATCTGATCTATGTGGCCGTCGAATCTTCACTAAATGATGGATGCACAATGAGTCCAGGTATATATGTGTATAAATAGAGCCAATCTGATGGTAAGTGCACGCGCGGGACAATAATAAGTGCACAGTAATGCCACTAATGGAGAACACATGCATCTTTACTGTCAGTTCCGTAAGTACTTTTACTATTAGATTTTGAGCCAACACGCGACAGCGCATTATCGTCGGCACTATCGCACGCCTCAATCAGCCTATGATTTATGGCAATTGTGCCATCGTTCTGACAAGAAAGGGGCTGTGCGTGTGAAGCCAGTCTGGGTTAAACCGGGCCGAGGGATGTATAAAGATCAATACGGATGCAGGCTTTGATGCTAGAAGCAAGCGGGGTGCTACTGCGTGTATTCTCGAGAGATCACGGGGGGAGTTCATTGCAGCCCAGGCAAAGTGGTATGAACGGGGGTATGATGCATGCTATCTAGAAGCGTTGGCGTGCGTGGACAAAGATGATTTTTGCTCGCCAAATGGGGTGCAAAGAATTCAACTGAAACGGATCGTCTTCGCTTAGTGCAGCTGTGGAAGAAGAAGGCCCAACGCTCCATTCTAGAGCCAGTATTGAAGGAGATGAACGATCTGAGTCTTGCCTTTCATCAGTTTTTTCTTTTTCCTATATTAGCGTAAAATGTAATAAAGTAGCGCACTCCTTAGCAAAACAGTGTCGGAATCGCATCGTTTGGAGGTGTGGCATGTAACTCCGATGTGCGTGTATGATCTCATTTCTTCTTCCGAGGGCCTCGGCCGGGTAATATATGAAAGGCAAGCAAGTCACAAAAAAAAAAGATGGTAGATCGGATGGTAATAAATTAGAAAAAAAAAACCATAAATGTATGAGTTAGAAATTATTTCTAAAATACGTAGATTTAATGGGTAGAATTTGTACTTTTGCTACCCCTTTATCGATACAGACGTAGACGGCTACTCACCGGCCACGGCTCCCCGTCGGGACAAGAGCAAAAAAGGACGGATCCAAGTAGAATACGATCATCCTAGTTAGACGAATAGAAAGTAACCTCCAGAATCGAGCAGTAACACTTCCTATGAATCCGACTAGGATTAGAAACCATAGCTCTAGCTCTTTTTCCTCTTATAAAAAAGGAGCCGAGCACCCTCTTTTGTAACAGGGCGAACAACACACAATCATACATCAATCCAACGCAAAAAGGCCAAGGCCGACTGGAGTAGAGCTTTTACTCGACGACGAGGGCTCGAACCAGATAAACCGCGGTGTGTCTTTGCGTGAAACCGCCGAAGTTCTAGCCGTTCGCCGAGGGCCCGAATCAATCGCTACGGGAACCCGTGGCGGGCTATCGGTGGTCAAACACCGACAATGGCGCGCCAGTAGGGGCTTTCGGCGAAATCAACGTCAAAGGCTCGACGGACCTGCACATGATGATTTTTCCGACGGGATCAACCTTCGTTTTTTGGAAGCTTGGGTCCGCGAAGGGCGACGAACAAGGAATTCTCCATGGTCGACTACTTCGAGGACCCAAGCCGAAGATACAAGAAATTTTTTAAGACTCAAGCTCACAGAGGAAGCTGAAAACCCAAATATACAAGACAAGCCGAGTTCTTTTCACTACGGTTTCAACAACTCGGCACGAATATATCGTAATATCACTTTCGAAGGCAATGGAATCTTACGACCTCGACCAATGGAACATCTTCAAACAAGATAAGTACTCTACCTTCCTTCCTTTTCAATACGGTAAACCTCTAGAAGAAGAAGAACTCGACCATCCACCCAATATACACGAAGAAGTGTTCATGATAAGGCAACCTTTAGTACCACCAGTCCAACCCGACTATAGATCTTCAGAAGAATCAGAAGCCGATATTCCAGCAAATTCTGTCACAAGAGAAGGAGAGACTGACAGCCAGAAAGCAGCAAGAGAAAGAAGAAACAAGAAAAAAGGAGGAAGAAGGAACCGAGTTCATGAACGTAGAGAAGCATGGCGCAAATATGAAGAAGAGCTAGCCGAGTACAATCAAAAAAAGAGCCGAAAAGAAGCCGAGGAAAGACGAATCTGCGGCAAGGACACAAGACTTAATCCTATCAACAAGATACAAGAGTTAATTAATGAAATTGACGCCATACAACGACCAAGTGAAGAACAAACCAGGCTTAGAAATCTACTCAGAGATACCGCGCAAAGGATACAAGACGACCGAGTACCTCCTCGACACATACCATCCGAACAGACAAGTCAAAGAACTCGGAGGATTTCCGCTTTTCGAAAGATTATCAACTCTAAATTATGGGAGAAGAGCTCAACCTCATCACGATTGGACGTAAAAAAAAGGGGGAAAACAGGGGGAAGATCTCCAACACCACCTAGAAGTCCCCCCCAGGGATTATTTCGAGATACGACGGCCCGAGGCGATTCCGACTACGCACTTAAAAAGTACCCGACAGATTCCCTTGCTTCAGCAGAAGACTACTCACAGTCAAACTACCTCACAAATTTAAACCATCCAATCATTCAAAATATGATGGCAAGACTGAGCCAATGCAATGGCTTAGGATTTATTCTCAATCTATAGAACTAGCCGAGGCGATGACGACATAAAAGCCTTATTTTTTCCAATGGCCCCGAAACATTACCACTCCAAAGGGTTCGATAAGTTACGACCCGGATCTATCAAAGCATGGGGCGACCTCCAAAAAGCCTTTTGCGAGAATTTTGCGGGGGATACCGATCCACCCAATAACGCAAGCTGAGTTGAAAGGTTTAAAGCAAAATCCGTGAGAAAGCCTCGTAGACTTCTATAGAAGATTTGGGAAACTTCGAGCACAAGTACACGACATCACTGAGAGAGAAGTAATAGAAGCATTTTCATACGGCTTAAAAGTAAAATGGATGTTTCACGACTTTTGCAAGGAAAACCCTCGGACAAACGAGGAGTTCAAAAAGAACAGCTTGAAAAGATGATTACAGCGAGAAGAGAAGACAAGAGAAAGATTTCTAGACAACGTAAACAACTCGAGAAAGGAGAAACAACACGCATGTAAGAAACAACTCGAATGATCAAAACAACACAAGATGGAACAATCAAAACAACTCGGGTTATCAAGACAACTCGAGATACCGGACAACTCAAGATATCAAGACAACTCAAGAAGATAGAACATTCAAGACAAATGACAAAGAATTCCACAACAAAAGAGATATTTCGACAACATGGTGGCATCCACCGAAAGAAAGAAATTCTACCCAAAGAAGAAGATTTGAAGACCTCGAAAACATAAAATGCATCTATCATCCAACAGAATCCACCCAATGGGAGAGTGTCGCATCTTTCAAGAAAAAAATATATGAGAAAGGACAAACAAGACAAGGAAGAAAACAAAGAGAAAAAATAAGAAGACAACACAACCGATAACGGTTTTCAAAATCCAAGAGCAACAATATCGTAATATTCTCGAGTACCCGGTTCTAGGAGCAAACAAGAAGATAAGCTTGCTTGGCGAACAACATGGCAGCAGAGCCCAAGAACACCCGATATTTAAACCGGTCACAATATCCAATTCCGGTTCTCACGGGAAGACCAATGGACAAGTGTTGGGAACGCATGGCTATATCCATTAGTACTCGGACCAACAATTGCCGCCATAACAAGAACCAAAGTACTCATCGATGGGGGGCAGGACTCAACATCATATTTGCGCACACCCCGAAGAAAATGGGAACAGAAATTCTCAAAAATAATCACACCTACAAGCGTATCTTTTTATGGGATAGTACCCGGGAGACCAGTTATGCCTCTCGGACAGATTACACTTCCAAGAACATTTGGAACTCCCACAAATTACGTGACGAGCTCATCAAATTTGAAGTTGCAGATTTTGAATCATCATATCATGCGATATTAGGAAGACCAGCACTAGCAAAATTCTTGGCTATACCACACTATCCATATCTACTACTCAAGATGCCAGGGACCACACGAGTACTCTCTCTCTCGTGAGGAGACCTAAAAAGAGCCTACGAATGCGATGTACAAGCAATACAAATATCCTCAAAAGTACAAGGTGAAATCAACTCGGCAAAGAGCGTAAATAAAAACGTAAGAACTAGAGATACCAAAAAAAAACAAAGTACACTCACCACAAATTGAAGGAGAGGGCACCAAAAAATTGATCTAGGGACGTGATCCATCAAAGACCGCCACAATCAGCGCACACCGCCTATCAAATAGGAACTCACGCTCACCAACTTCTTACGGGACAACAAGGATATATTTACCTGGAAACCAGCAGATATACCCGGAGTCCCAAGGGAGTTGGCTGAGCACAAAATTGAAGTCAACAAAGGAGCAAGACCGATCAAACAAAGACTACGATATTTTTCACCAGACAAGAAGGAAGCAATAAAAAAAGAAATAGCCCGACTACTAGCAGCAGGGTTCATTAAAGAAATCTTACACCTAGACTGGTTGGCAAATCCTGTTCTGGTACACAAAAAGAACACAGATGAATGACGTATGTGTGTCGACTACACGACCTCAACAAACATTGTCCAAAGGACCCTTTCGGATTACCAAGAATTGATCGAGATAGTGGATTCAACAAAGGGATCAGCTCTATTATCCTTCCTAGATTGCTACTCGGGATATCACCGTTTGCACTAAAAGAAGAAGACCAAAGCAAGACTTCTTTCATTACACCTTTCGACGCTTATTGTTACAAAACAATGTCTTTTGGACTCAAAAATGCAGGAGCAACATACCAAAGAGCAATCCAGACTTGTTTGGGAGATCAAATTGGAAAGAACGCAGAAACATATGTGGATGACATAGTCGTCAAAACAAAGAACCCGGATTCTCTGATTGAAGATTTACAACAAACTTTCAACAATCTCAAAAAATGGAAGTGGAAACTCAATCCCAACAAATATGTATTTGGCGTATCATCAGGACAACTACTCGGATTTCTAGTCACCAAAGAGGAATTGAAGCAAGCACAAAACAAATCAAGGCAATAACCGACATGGGCCCACCAAAGAGATATCAAGGATCTACGTAAACTAACAAAGGTTGCATGGCAAAGCACTCAACAGATTCATCTCTAGGTCGGGGAAAAAGGCTTACCTTTTTTCAAATTACTAAAGAAAATGCACAAATTTATCTCGAACCAAGAAGCACAAGAAGCCTTCGACAAGCTAAAAGCATACATCAAAGACATCTCTAGTATTAGTACCACCAAAGAAAGACGAAGACCTCATGCTCTACATTACCGCAACTACTTCAAAGTGGTTAGCACAGCTATTGTGGTCGAAAGAGAAGAACAAGGACACATCTACAAAGTACAAAGGCCAAGATACTACATAAGTGAAGTACTCACAAGATCAAAAGTGAGATATCCTCACGTGCAAAAACTACTCTACGCAATACTTATAACCTCAAGGAAACTCAGGCATTATTTTGAAGATCACAAAGTAGTCGTCGTAACAGATTTTTCACTTGGAGACATCCTAAGAAACCGAGACTCAACAGATCGAATTTTAAAATGGGCGCTTGAACTCGAGCACTCAAGATAGAATTTACACCAAGAAAGGCAATCAAATCTCAAGCATTGTCCGACTTCATTGCGGAATGGACCGAAGTACAACAACCTACTCCAAACGTCATCCTAGACCATTGAAAAATGTACTTCGATGGATCTCTAAAACTAGGAGGGGCAGGAGCGTGAGTACTACTTATCGTATCCGATGGAAAACAACTCGATATGTTCTACAAATTTTATGGCAAGCTACCAACAACGAAGCGAGTACGAAGCACTCATCCACGGCCTACAAGTCGCAACATCACTTGGAATCAAAAGATTACTAATCTACGGAGATTCAGCAGGTAGTAGTCAACCAAGTCAATAAAGAATGTGATTGCACCAAGGAAAACATGGATGCCTATTGCGCAGAAATCGAAAAGCTTGAAAAGAATTTTCAAGGTCTAGAAATACATCATATATTACGAGATTCAAATGTTGCAGCCGATGTGTTAGCCAAACTAGGCTCGAGATAGGGCAAAAAGTACCCTGGAGTTTTCGTAAAAAGAATTAAACAAACCATCTATCAAGTCGACGAAAAAAAAGAAGACGAGAAGAAGAAGATGTAACAAGAGCAAATTCTAATGATCAACACAGATAACTCAACGTGGATGCAAGTATTCATAGATTACATCAAGGAAAAGAAGTTACCGGAAATAAAGCGTAAGCAACTCGGGTCATCGAAGAAGCAAAAACTACGCCTTAGTAGGAGATAATCTTTACAAAAAGAGCAAAGATCATCAAGCGTATTATTAAAATGCGTATCAACAACGTAGGGGAAAGAAATATTACTAGAAATGCACTCGGGTGCTGTGGGAATCATGCATCTTCAAGGACACTAGTCGGAAAAAGCTTTTCGATCAGGATTCTATTGGCCAACAAATTAAAAAAGACGCCGAAGAACTAGTCAAATACTGCAAAAACTCGTCAAATGTTTGCAAGACAAGCACACGTTCCACTCACAATCTAATATGCATCCCACCAGCGTGACGTTCTCATGCCGGGGGCTTGATCAAGTCGGGCCACTTAAGAAATCCAAAGGAGGGTTCGAGTACATCTTCGTGGCCATCGACAAGTTCACCAAGTGGATAGAATACAAGCCATTAGTAAAATACAGCTCAGCCAAAACATAAGAGTTCATCCAAGAAATTATGCACAGATTTGGGATGCCAAACAGGGATAATTACGTACCTAGGATCACCATTCACGACCAATGAATTCAAAAGTTGGGCTCAAAACTGCTGGATTCAAAGATTGATTATGCATCGGTAGCTCATCCTCAAGCAAACGGTCAAGTAGAAAGAGCAAACGGTCTCATCTTGGCTGGATTGAAACCAAGACTATATGAAGACCTCAAAGATTACGGAGCAAAATGGATAGATGAACTACCCAAAGTAGTCCGGGGACTAAGAACTCGTGATAAGCGAGCAAGCAACCGGCTACTCACCTTTCTTCTTTGTATACGGATCGGAAGCCGTATTACCAGCCAGACTTAATATGGACATCCCCAAAATTGAGCAATATAACGAAGGAGAAGCAGAGGAAACCCGGGAGATTAGAAATCGACAGCCTTAGAAGAAGTCGAGTCAATGCAACACTACAATCAAGCAAGATACATGCAAGGACCGAGAAGATATTACGACAAAAGCGTTCAACCAAGAACCTTACAAGCCGGCGATCTAGTTCTCGGGAAAATACAAAAAACAGATGGAAGACACAAACTACTCAAATTTCCATGGGAAGGTCCCTTCATAGTAACAAAAGTAACAGGACCAGGATCTTACGAACTAATGACTGAAGACGGAGCCCCAATAAAAAATTCATGGCACATCTCTCAATTACGACGATTTTACGCCTAGATAACAAAGACATGTACTACTTCTTCCAACAAAGATTCATTATACAAAAGAAAGATTACAGTATCCCAGCTTCTTTCCAGAACTAGATCCCGACTTCTAGAATAAGGAACCAGAATAAGGACAGCACTCAACCTCCCGGGCAAACCCCGATGAGAGCAAAAAACGCTCGACCCTCCCGGGCAAACCCCGATGAGAGCAAAAACGCTCGACCCCCTGGGCAAACCCCGATGAGAGCAAAAAAAACCGACCCTCCCGGGCAAACCCGATGAGAGCAAAAACGCCGACCCCCCTGCAAACCCCCCGATGAGAGCAAAAATCGCTCGACCCCCTGGCAAACCCGATGAGAGCAAAAATCGCCGACCCCCCGGTTGTTTTCACAATACCGATGAGAGTACGGCTAAAGAAGGCAACACTCGCCCTATCCTAGCTCCTTTTCAGGACTAGATGAGAGCCAAGAGAAAGCTCGACCTGTCCCGACTTCTAGATAAAAGGAACTCGGATGAGGGCTTACGGTCCGAATTATTTGTTGAAGTGCAAAATGGCTACAATCTAGCCTGAGCCCAACTATTCCGGGTTGTTTTCACAACACCGATGAGAGTACGGCTAAAAGAAGTCAACACTCGCCCTATCCTAGCTCCTTTTCAGGACTAGATGAGAGCCAAGAAAGAGCTCGACCTATCCCGACTTCTAGAGAAAAAGAACTCGGATGAGGGCCTACGGTCCGAACTAATAATTGAAGACGGCTACAATATTAACTATTCTTAGATGGATTCACAACACCAAAAGGAGTACAACAGATAACAAAATATTCAAACATTTCAACTCAGCAACTAGATATTTGGCCAAGATTCAAGAAAAGAATTTCTTTTTATACAAAATCTAGGAAGGCATCAAAGTTTCATTACAACAAAAGTTTACTACTGATGATCATCACCATCATCAGCACGCACTGGCGTAATCTCTACAAGATCAGTAAACTCCTGAGCTAAGGGCAGAACAGCAGCTTCAGACTCCACGAGTGCTTGTTCATCCTCAGGAGTATGGGTCCCATCCATCACTCTATCAAGAAGAAGGTTGGGATCAACTACTCGGATGCGAGCCAAGACACCCTGAACGCCAAGCAACACTGCATCCTTGGCAAAATTGATGGTCCACTCGGTCAGTCGAGGAAAGAACCGAACCTGTGTCGGACCAAAGATCTTCGTGCCTCCCTCGGATAGTGGCAAGACCTTGCACGTAACTTCGGCAAAGGTTGACCACCTGTCTTCTCCGAAGCCTTCTCGACGGACGGATAAGTCTTCAATCGATGCCTTAGCCTGCAAAAGATCTCGATCAGCACCACGCCTAATCAGTAGAGCCCGGGCCGAGTTTCTTGAAAGATCCTCCTTTACCTTCTCCGAGTCATTGCGAAAGGTTTTTACTTCAAGCTTCAAAGCTTCAGTTTCTTCGAGTACTTCTTCTTCAAAGCTGCAAAAGGAAGAAGAAAGAAGTCGAGAAAAAAAAAACAATGACAAAATTATACACAACAAAAAGCATTTACAAGTAACTTGAAGATCTCAGAAGCCTTTTTCTCGGATTCAACAGCAGCAACAACCTGAGCTCTCAAGGCAGTCTCCGAAGACTGACGTCCTTGACGTTCCTCATCAAGCGCCCGGCCCAGAGAGAAGCCGCCTCATCCAACAACTTCTTTTGGGACTCGACGAGCCAAAAAAGAGGTCGAAATCACCGACATACTCCTGCACATAAAGTAAAGGAAGGATAAGAAAAAGACAAGACAGAAAATAAAGAAAACAAGTCATCCTACCTAGAATTATTCAGTAAAAGGCTTGAACCCGGCCTCAAGTTTCTTAAGGCGAGAACTCGGATTGAAGTCTTCTTCCAGCTCCTGCATCAACTTCAAATCACGAACAGAATCCCAAGGAGCATAAGAAGGAGACAAAGAAGGAGAATTCCCAACCCTAGAAAAAGTCAAGGGTTGGGCAAGAGGCAACTCTTACGCTACAAACGCAGTCGACTTCGATCGCCTCACAAGAATAAAAGAAAGAAGAAGTCCCAAAGCAGCAGAAGATGAAGCCACCATCGGACAGAATCCACAATTGGATGAGGATCGAGCACGATTACACGACCCATAGCTCCAACACTCACTGTCTTCTCAGAATCAGAAGTCGGAGCTAAAGACCTACAAGAATAAAAGAAGCTAAAGACAAATGATACCAAAAGGAAGAAAAGAAGTCAGCACTTACCTAGGAGCACGACGAATAGCAAGTCGAGGACGAGGAGGCGGAGGCGGCATAACCACATCCAAACCCACCAACAACCCGGCGGTGGAAGGAGGAGGGCCCGGCAAGGGCCCCAAGGCCGGAGAAGGAGAAGAAGTTACACGGGGGCTACAAAAAGCCAAGTCAGAACAAAAACAACAAAGAAGTATGTATACCAAAGCCAAAAAGACAACACTTACCGACGAAGAAGAGGAGAATCATCAACATTCTCAGCCTCATCTTCAAAAAGAAGAACAGATACACCGCCTACCAAAGAGAAGAATCAAGACTACTTTCCAAAAAAAGAGCAAGCAAAAGTAAAACCAAACAACCTCTCACCTATCAAAAGGTTACCTGATGGCTGAGGGGAAAGAGAAGAACGCGCCCGCTTCTGAGCCGCTGAAGAAGAAGAATCTCCCGTAGCAGGTCTCTTAGCACCGGCACGAGTGACTCGAGGAAGGGCCACCGGCTGATAAGGAACATACTGAAGAGAAGGCTCCATCAAAAAAATACCCAAAAAACAACTCGGTCATCAATTACCCGATGACCAAGACCAAATTGGAGGAGCGGGGAAGAGGAGCAATCTCCCCATCAACATAAAGGGAGGCATCGGCATCAAAATCCCTGCCAAAATGCTTCAAAAAGAACAAAAGACAAGTCAGTATTAATCAAAAAGTACTCGGAAAACAAAAATTCAAACAAAAAATATAACTTACAGCGGGAGGAGGATTGCTGGCCGAGTACTCAAAGCCAATCATGGGAACCACCGACGCTCCCTTCAACATCTTCTGGAGGCGCACAAGCACCTCACCATTAGACAACTCGGTCGTGGCCACCATTCTGGAAGGATCCTCAGCATCAGAGTACTCGAAGCCAAAATGCTCCCGTGCCTTCAAAGGCTGTACTCGGCGACGAAGATAGCTTGCCACAATGGCGAAACCAGACAAGTCATTCTGCTTCAAGTAACTAATCCTATCAAAGAGGGGTTGGAGAAGAGTCAACTCGACAGCAGTAAGCTGCTCCTTCTCCCACCGATCATTAGGAACAGGCGGGACCCCCGAGTAGGTTTGGAGTGCTGGAGCACCAGCACCACCATCAAGATTACCAGTATAAAACCACTCGGACCGCCAATCCTTCACGGAATCAACAAGGTCATACTCAAAGAAGTGGCTCGACTTACGCCCTTGCCGGAATTGGATCCCACATCCACCAAGGGTGTGGAGGGAATCATGCGGGGCTGCGGCTTGAGACGGAAAAGAAAATGGAACAGATTGAGGGAGGGAGGAATGCCAAGGAAAGTCTCACAAAAATGGATAAAAATAGAAAGATGAAGAACCCCATTCGGGGTAAGATCATGAAGAGAGATGGAAAAGAAGCGAAGAAAACGGTGGAGGAAGGAACAAGCCGGCAAACAAAGCCCGGCACGAATAAAAGAAACAAAAAGCACAATCTCCCCTGGGCGAACAGGGACACGATGCTCACCAGGCGCAACCCAACCGGAGAACTCCTTGGGCTGGATCATACCCAAGTCCTGCAGCTCGACCAGATGTTTCTCCTGAGTAGTAGGGGCGGGGAAGTTCTTCGCGATGGCCTTCATAGCAGCAAACTCGGGATTCAGCTGCTCGTCGACCTCCTCCTCAAGAACAGGCTTCTCAACTACCGACTTCTTGGAGGCCACCTTCTTCCTTCCCATGCAACGAATCAAGCACCCAAACTAAGAGGGGGAGGCGTAGCGGCAATGCAAGACCAAAGATTTGGGGACTTTTTCTACGGCGCTAGGGTTTCAGGAAGCAAAGGCAAGGTGAAGAAGAAGAACAGTAACCGCAGCTAATTTATAGACCGGTCTTAAAAGGCCCACTTAAGGAGCAACGGTAAAAAGGCCAACGAATACAAGGCGCAGTAACAAGAAAGGCCCAGTAAACCCTTAAATCACGGGATAACGGTCCGTATCCCGTTACCCACCAACGGTAAAGTACTATGCCGTTACAAGGAAAGATAGCTTTGCCAATATTGTCATAACAAGTCGACACAAAAGAAGATGGCCACCAACAACTCCAGTCGAAGGAAGCCAGTCAACTTCTGAGCCAAAACAAGTCTACTAAAAGATATACAGTCTTCATATCAATCAAAAACAAGTCGGCTCGAAGGCGGACAACCATAAACACAGGACAAAACAACTCGGATCATTGCGGGATCAAATATTCTTGAATATTACAGGATACAAGGTTACAAGTCTTACAAGACCCATCGAATTCAGAAGAAATCCAAAGCAATAGCTACAAGGAACCCAGTGGAATTCTGCCATAGAAAACAATTACGCAGAATCCAAAACCGTCCTCGTTACAGACCCAGACTACCTCTAAGGCAGAATGAGCCGAGCAGATCCAAAGCAACCTTGATACACTAACACGGTGCATTCAAGATTGCCAAAAGGAGCACCGATCGATCAAGCATCACATCGGGCCTCTCAAGAACAAGTCGGATCGAACCCCATGTGAACAAGAGAGCTCCAGCTGCGTCGGGCGGCGGCGATTCGATCCGCACCGCACGCCTAGAAGATCTGACGGCTCGTCAACCTTCCCACGCAGAGCATATGTCCGGGCAGAGTGGAAAAGACGAACTAAGAGTGCAAAATGACCCAAAGATAAGGCACATCTCAAGACTTCTTCTACCTACCAGAACGAGCCTCCAATCACAATGCTACTCCGGGATTAGTCTGCCTCTAATCCCTATCTCAAGAATTCTTCTACCCACTAAATAGACCATACTGGAAGAACAAGAAAGAAGCCCGGGGGCTGTTCAACCTCGCAAACTATCATTGTCACAAGAACAGGAAGAAGCATACTATAAGACTCTGAAAACAACCGAAAGGGAAGTGCAATTTATAGACCAAGATCGGTGTACATAGACCAAGTCCACCAATTCGTAGAAGCATTGACAAGGACAATAAAAGAAGGCGATAAAGAGAGCAAATGAAGAGTATATTCCAAGCATATCCCAAAGACAAGTAAAAGCCTTTATACCACCAGCTGCCAACGCCCAACCATAAAAGTAGACATAAAGGACAGTAAAAGCAAAGTCACGAGCCGTTGTCCATTTCCTACACAGAAGAACTCGAAAAAAGTTCGGGGGCTGCAGCTAAGGAAGAACTCGGAAAAAGGTCGGGGCTGCAGCTAAGGAAGAACTCGGAAAAAGCTCAGGGGCTGCAGCTAAGGAAGAACTCGGAAAAAGCTCGGGGGCTGCAGCTAACTTAACGAGAAAAAAGCTCGGGCGGCGGCAAAAGAAGAAGAACCCGACTACTTTTTAGGAAAAGAATTCAAGCTTGGGGGCTACAATCTCAAAGCCATCATGTTACTCTGGACCCTCCAACTCTTTGTTCCAAAAAGCAAGAGGCTCGGGGGCTACACTCATTGAGTGCGCCAATGGGCGCACGTCAATAAAAAAAGCCACCACCCGGCTACTTTTGAGGAAAAGAATTCAAACTCAGGGGATACAATTTCAAAGCCATCATGCTACTCCGGACCCTCCAGCTCTTTGTTCCAAAAAGCAAGAGGCTCGGGGGCTACACTCAATGAGTGCGCCTATGGGCGCACGTCAACCAGAAGCCATCGCCCGACTTCTTTTCTGATAAAAAACAACTCAGACGAAGGCTCGGGGGCTACAGGGCATACACCCTCAACTTTTTCTTTTTTCTCAAGACCCTCCAGCTACTTATAAATAAGTAGCAAGAGGCTCGGGGGCTACACTCAATGAGTGCACCTACGGCGCACGAAAGGGAACAATTCTTCAGCTAGACCACTTCGAAACATCACTCCAGAAGCAAGGCGCTCCCCGAGTTCTACTTCGAAATGCTCGGAGGCTTGTCGATACAGGACGTAGACGGCTACTCACCAAAGACGGCTCCCGTCGGGACAAGAGCAAAAAGGACGGATCCAAGTAGAATACGGATCATCCTAGTTAGACGAATAGAAAGTAACCTCTCAGAATCGAACGTAACACTTTCTATGAATCCGACTAGGATTAGAAACCATAGCTCTGGCTCTTTTTCTCTTATAAAAAGGAGCCAGAGCACCCTCTCTTTTGTAACAGACGAACAACACACAATCATACATCAATCCAACGCAAAAGGCCAAGGGCGACTGGAGTAGAGCTTTTACTCGACGACGAGGGCTCGAACCAGGATAAACCGTGTGTCTCTTGCGTGAAACCGTCGAGTTCTAGCCGTTCGCCGAGGCCCGAATCAACTGCTACGAGAACCCCGTGGCAGGCTATCGGTGGTCAAACACCGACACCCTTATCTCGAGCTATGTCTCCCTGGGTGCTAGGGATGAGCCAGGATTGGTGGAGGGACGAGCAACCTGCAGCCATGGATGCATGTCGTGCTTGACCTTGACCTCGCTGTCATCAGCCCTGTGGCCTCGCCGCGGCGCGTCGGCCCTCGTAAGGCACAGGAGCTGCGCCTGTGCGCATCGGCCTGAGCCCCATGTGTCGCGCTACCAGCTGCTCGCATTGGCCCTCCTGCCATCCATGGCCGCGCCCGTGCACTGCACATGCATCCTGTCCTCCACGTCCTTGAGCGGCTGCGGATCGATCACAAGGCATTAACGTGGACAAGTAAATTGCTTTTTCTGTGAAGCCCCCTTCCTGATGTCTTCTGTTCCCAATAAGATTATTGTTGGAACTGCAGGTAGTGCAAGCTCTTCTAGTCTTGTAATTTGATGGCTGGATATTTCTAATTAATGTAAGACTTTTAGTATTTATTATTTTTTCTAGCGCGTCTAGTAAGGATTAACATAAAGACTCCGTTAGTAATAGTAAGATAAAATGCAAAGAACTAAGGAAGTAATTTTAGTCATGCGGTGGCATTAGAGGTAGAGCAAGTTTAATAAACTTGACTATAAGCCAAGCCAAATTAACAATAGACTAATCTATAACTCTATATTTTTAACCCCTCTCTAGCCTATTCTCTTGATCCTTGATCCTGATTGGTTGGAAGCTTAAGAATGATGTCAGCTGACATCATCAGAGGAGTTACCTCCACTAAGGTTCATTAATCTCCCACGAGCTATTTCTTTTGAAATAGAAAAAATGTCGTAGCACCTAAACCAAGTATCGTAATTAGAATAAAATTGCACCAGGGTGTTCCTCACAATAAACTCTACAAAACAAGACCCCACATAAATATATTTTGATAACTTTTTTGCAAAAATTTAAACTATTTCTACGCAAAAACCCGCTTGTAAGCAAAATATGCGTATATATGAGATTTGGGTGATGCCCGGTTCAAATAATCTATACCATGTCCATGGATACAACCTCCACAATTGACCTACTACATCCATATATATATATATATATCTATTAATTCATAGTTTCGGCCATTATAAACTTCTTATATTTTTACTTCATATCCGCAGCAACGCGCGGGGCATCCTACTAGTTAATATATGAGAAAAGCCATATAACAATATACTCCCTCTATCCCACGAGCTTTGTCGTTCGGCAACCGCGACAGTGAGGAGGGCACGATTTTCAAACGACAAAGGCAGCAAAATAGAGAGAGTAGTCTCTTTTTCTACTTTAAATACTGTTTTTTATTATGCATGGACCCACCATCTCTTTCTTTATTAGTTTAGTTTATCTTCTGTGGTCCTTGGGTGAGAGCAGAGGCGTGGTGGAATGTCTTTCTAGTGGCAGCACAGGTAGTGGTGGACCTCCAAAGTGTATAGAAAACCGTGCAAACGCTCAGCGCCGGACCTAGCGACCAACATCTTCTCTCTTCTCGTTTCTCTCTCCTCCACATAGATATTTGTTGATGTGTCTTGGCAATAAGCTAAGCTAAGTTGGTTTATTGTACCTGCTCTTACACTTGGATTAAATCCAAAGGTCTGAGCGGATAAGGCTAGCGGGGCAAAAGGCAGAGTCGGAAGTTCAGGTTCAGTTGCAAATAGCAAAATGATTAAATAGAGAAGAAATATAAGAAAATTGCAAACCGGCCAGTGAGTGTGTCTAGATTTTATAAAATGTGTCTTGTTTCATAGCAGTAAAATATGCAAAGCTCGTCCTGCAGCGACGAAATCGAAGCCAAGCCCACTCCTCCCGCGGCATAGACCCTCCCTCGTGCCTAGAGAAATCTTGAGTATTATATACAATTTATCTTCCTTGAATATTATTGTATTCGAGTGAGAAGCCACGGCCAGATCTGCTGGTGCTTCAGTTCACTGATCGAGCTCACACATCTGGCCCCCTTTCTCTCAGCTGGGCCTCAACCAGACATGTCGCAGATGAACTATTAGCAGGCGAGCATATTGCGCTGCCCGCGCAAGCCCTCCTGATGTCTTCTATTCCCAAGACCCCCTCACCATGCATTTCCATCGCTGCGCTATGAACTCCGATCTACGCGTCGGGAGCTTGTCACTGGATGCTGGAAGACGGGGAGTGATCACTGTGGCATTTATACGCAGTCACCAAATGACACTGCAAAAAGAAGACCAGCGGGCGTGTTTATATACGTATGGAGGCAGTGAGGTACCAAAATGCTTCTAGATAAAATAAGCGTGCACATTGATGATGAGCCTGCGGATCGTGCAGGATGCAAATGTTTTAATGAAGGATGCATGCATGCGTATCGTTTGGTGGGACCCATGATGCTGGTGAAACATTAAGGTGCGTTTGTTAGCGCTTCGTGAGCAATTCTTGTGTGGGGGTACGTGGCGCTATGCTATGTGTCAGAAGTCTCAGAAATCCTACTGAGACAAGCCAAGTACAACTCATTCTTTGATTTGCCCTAGCACGGGTGAGGTTGGCATGGCGCATGGCGAGGCCACGAGGGGGGGGATTGGCTGGGTGAAGGTGGGATGGTTTGGCGAGTGGGGCGGTGCATCCGCCTGGTGGAGAAGAATGCATGTGCTGTGGAGAAGCTAAGGTAGAGAGTGAAAAGAAAAAAAGAATAAAGAAAGAAAGGAAAAATAAAAAATAAAAGGCTATTATAGACATTTTATCATTTGCCACAACTAGGAAAAATTGTTTTATCGAATGTTTCTCTAGCAAAATTGTTTCATCAGAGAAGACATAGCTATTGCTCTATTTAAATTTTGGCGTGGCTAAGGCCCACCCACCATCCGCAGTACCTCATATGAGGCTATCTCGCACCGGCGTCCGAACCGCCGGGCCCGGGAAGCGCCCGTCACCCGATTCCGGACGAAAAGCCCCGCAGCGGCGTCCGGGATGCTGGCGCGGGCCTCCCGGAATCCGCCAAGCCCGCACGCCAAAGCCGGGCGGGGTAGCGTCGGGGAGCGCCGGGCGCTGGCCCTGACGCTGCCGTCGGGCGGCGGAGGAGAAAGAAGGGAGCCGCCGCCGGAGGTAGAGAGGAAGGAGGGAGCCGCGCCAAGCCGCCGGAGTAGCCGCCGGGGGGGAGGAGGCGCGGGGAGAGGCAGGCCACCGCGAGCCCGCTGCCGCAGGCCACCTCACGAGCCCGCGCCAGGCCGGCCACAGCGCCTCGCCGCGCCGGCACTGCGCCAGCGCGAGCCCCGCCTCGGCAGCGCAAAGCTCCACCGCGCGCCCAGCGGACCCAGCCCGCCGGGGAGCCATGGCGGCTGCACGGTCCGTCTCGCCGCCCAGCGCTGAGCCGCTGCCGCCAAGCGCCGGAGCGCCATCACCGGAGCCGCCCGCAGTGCGGAGGAAGGGGGAGAGAGAGGGGAAGGGAGCGCCGTGGCGGGGTCGGAGCGAGCCGCCCGAGGCGGGACCGGCGGCGCTGGCCGCTGGCGCGTGGCTCGCTCGCTGCGCCATGCGCCTCGGCTTCGCCGACGTCGCCTTTGCCGCCCGACATCGCCATAGCCGCCTCGGCCCGCCAAGCGAAGGGCGCGGAAGCGCCGCCGCCGCCGGCGCACGCTGGCAGCCCCGCGCCAGCCGCCGCCGGGCCGCCTGCGGCCGCGAAGCCGCCGCCGCCTCGGCCCCGCCTCGGCGGCCCTGCTGAAGCCCGCCTCGGCCCGCCCGCCCGGCGCCGCCCGCCAGCGAGCCCCGCCGCCCGCCGGGCTTCAGTGCGGACGCCGCCGGGAGCCCGCCTGGCGCTTGGGAGGGAGGGAGGGACGGCCACCGGCTGCTGGAGAGAGAGAGTGAGGAGGGAGGAAGGGAGGGAGGCGTGGGCGTCGGGAGAGAGACAGAGAGAGAATGGGGAGGGAGGAAGGGAAAAAAAGAAAAAAAAAGGTGATGTGTGGGTCCCACGTGATGTAGAGTAGGAGTATAGATGATGGACGAGTGCGGGAGAAAGCGATATAGAGAGGAGAATCGTGCTGACCAGGATGGAATATTCCTTTTAGAGGATGGATTTAAAGGACGACGAGTACGGATAGCCTGAGAGCCATACCGCATGCTGCCACGGCGGCAATTATTATTTCCCGTGGCGTGAGTCCCCCCGCGGATTGGCCTCTCCATAGTGCAAGAATGCAAATGGGTTGGTTTGTGCATGGCGGCGGCTTGAAATTGACTATCCTGATGCCTCCAACTCCCAACAAACAACATTGCTCCTCTCATGCGTGCTTCTTAGAGGACCATATACGTACGTATTAGACTGCTACCACTAGTGTGCAAGCACGAAGATGAAGAAACAACAAGGGATCACACATGAGTATGTATATGTGTATCTATCTCTATATAGACGAAGACCATCGAAGCAAGCAGATCAAGCGCTTTTCCGATATATATATATACACACACACACACACACACACTGCACCACCACCAGGAAAGCCCGATATGCTACGCCAGCAATCAATTAACTAGCTAGTCGCTATAGGTAGGTCGTATGTAGTGGCAAAGCAGGCGAGCGTGAATTGTAAATGCCCTGTCATTTTTCATGGTCATGTGTACTTGAAATCAAATCTCTGCAGTTAAATTATTAGTATCGACCGATCGGATCGAGTATCTGAAGACTTGAAGTTGAAGCCTTGAAGGTGGCTTCTTCAATCTGAATTGTCATTATTGGCAAGATATTTGTAGGCTGTTGAGATTTATGCTAATAGGAGAAATGCTGCCGAAATTTCAAACTGATTATGCTTTTTTTTTTTGTCTGTGCTTGTACTGAACTGTTAGTTTGATTATAACATAGACCAAACCAAAATAACTGAAACAAAAGTGTCTCGATTTTCATCAGTTTTGCAACTACCCGATCAGTCGATCACCAGTTTTGCATTAAGTGAAGGGCAATGCTACGAGACACCCTTTACTTATTAAAAGGTAATATCTCAATTAAATCTGAGCTCGATTCTTTTAGATAAATAACTAATAAGAAAGGAAAAACAAATATTGCCAAATCCTCTCTTCATTGCCAGCCGCAGTGCCTCCTTGCTGTGAAGTTTGTCCACACTCCACAATCGATCAACGAGCACCTCTGTGGGATTGGATGGATCGGAATTCAGAATGAACCGCCACCCGTAGTCGGCATTTCGGACCAGCTGACCTGAGTCCTCCGACAAACGCACAGGGTCCGCGCGTACTGTAACTCCTTGCCTCGACGGATCCCCATGGTTGCGGCGGCCGTGTCGATATACGCAGCGCGCAACAATCCTCGAAAGATCGGTTTGTGCGTGGCGCCGACCTCAAATTAACTATCCTGATGCCTCCCACCCCAGGAAACTGCGGGCACGCATTATTAATGTTCCTCTCGTGCGTGTTCTTAAGTAGCTAGAGGACTGCCTGCTAGTGTGCAAGCACGAAGATGGAGGAGAAACAAGAAGGGATCACGACATCATCGCTTGGGTATCTCTATTTATACATAATTAAGAAGACGAAGCAAGCAGATCGACCATAGGAGTATACACACCTACAAGTATGATGTTGGTAGTTGGTACAGGTGTACTACTAGTGTGTGGCAAAAAGCAGGCGAGCGTGAAATATAAATGCCATAGGAGATAGGAGTATATATACACAGCTACGAGTATCATGTTGTCCAGGATCATGTGATCCAGATCGAATCTCTGCAGGTGATCGAAATGTTAATATCGATCTGATCGAGTATCATGCGTATTATTGAGTCATTGGTCAGTTACAGTTGCTGTATGACTGCCGATGCAATGAAAGCCAACTGTATAAAAAAAACAACAACAGTGTGCATGTGAACCACACGTCCACACATGAAGTCCCATCCACATGAAGTCCCATCCCCTTCTGAAACTACGAAATAATGCATATACAAACTAACTTGTGTCACACAGTTCTGTCATACAGGTTCATTTTGATCTTAGAAACACAAAGACGGCCGTATCTGTATATGTCCAGTGTTGTATGGCTTGTGTTATATAAACTACTTCCAACCCTTCGCCTCCCTTCTCATGCATGCATACCCCACAAAACCGCCATCGCACACCTTGAAGCTAGGTTCTTTGCCTTTAGTTTTCTCAACGTGGATGTGCTATATATAGGTACATGTCTCCACAATTTGTTTAGGAATAAGTGGAGTCAGGAAAATACTCCTTCCATCCCTACTGCATCTTTGACTACGTGAAATCTCCCTTTCCATGAATAATCATCTCATTCGGCTTGGTGGCATGAATTGCGATAGCAACAAAGCCAAGGAGCGAAAGCATCTAGTCATGCGCCAACAGGTGTTCACGACGGTTATCAAATCATGACTAGTCCACACGATGAACAAGGATACTTTTACAAAGTTTCAGCAGACAAATCATGCTTGGAGAGAAGCATTTTGTTTCTTTTTTTTGACCGAATCGGCAGGTAAGCTCCCTGCCTAATATTTTTTTTTGTTTTTCCATTAAATGAAAGAATGGGTTACAAAAGTATGTACAAAAAAGAGTGAAAGTACAACAGAAGGGGTGGAGTGCAACTCCAAAAAAGAGAAAACAAAAATAAGAAACTATTGTGATCTCTCCATGCTTTGAGTCTGAGCTGCTCCAGGCCCTTGGACTTTGTACACACTAAGTCCAACTCATCTTTGAAGTTTCTTTTCCATAGATTTAAGTCATTATTCCCATTATCAAAGATGATGGAGTTTCTAGTTCTCCATATGATCCAGCAGCTCGTGATAAAGATTTCTCTGAAAATGGAGTCATTGAAGGTGCTTCTTGCCTCTATGATCATGTCCAGTGGTGCCAGATTCAGGTTCCAGTGAATCCCAACTGAGTGCCAACAGCTTTGGCTAAAAGGGTAGGAGAAGAAGAGGTGGAAGCAGGTCTCTTCAATTTCAGAATTGCAAAGCACACAGCTATAGACATCAAGAGCCATATTCTTCCTGTTAAGAAGGTTTCTTGTGTTCAGTCGATCTCGCAGGAGAAGCCAGAAGAACTTATGCTACCGAGGTTACTAGAGGACCATAACCAGGTAAAGAGGGGAGAGGCTTCTGAGTGCCCAATCAAGATGTTGTAAGCCTTCTTGCTGCTAAATATAGACCCTCCCCATGAGTATTGCCAACTGTCAACAACATTTTCTGTCAGGTTGGCATTTTGAACTATCTCCTGAATTTGTTCTAGCTGATCATCAGCCTCTGGAGAGAGAGGGAGTCTAAAAATTCTCTCAAGGTCTTGTTCCTAGAAGAATCTTATGGAACATTTGGGCTTCTTTGAAAAGGAAAACAATTGTGGAAAGGTTTCCTGGAATGGAGTTCCAGCCCAGGAATCACTCCAGAAGAGACAGGTTGTACCACTCTTAGGAATGCAGACAACCAGATTATTGAACCTTTTGAAGAGTTTGATGATATCTTTCCACCAAAAGGACCCAATTGGGCTTCTAGCGTGAGGTGGAGTCTGTGTATTTCTGTAGAACATGGACCAAGTGAGATTTACCCAAGGAATGTCTCTTTTATTATAGAACTTGTCTAAGTGCTTCATTAACAGGGCATTGTTCTGCTTTTCCAAGTCGATCACTCCAAGTCCTCCTTGAGCCTTTGGCTTGCAAGCATTCTCCCATGCCACCAAACAACTGCCTTTTCTGTTGGTGTCTCCATTACTCCAAAGGCAGTGTTTTTCTGTATATGTCTATCTGCTTTATGATTTGGGGTGGTATTTTAAGACTGCACATGTAGAAGGTAGGGAGGGCTGACAGTACTGATTGACCATGATAAGTCTTCCACTGTATGTGAGCAGTTTGTTGATCCCACATAATCTCTTTTCCATCCTGGTTAACAAAGGTGAAAAATCATCAATAGTTGGCTTGGTAGTACCAAGGGGAAGCCCCAGGTAGGGGAAGGGCATTGAACCAACTGTACAACCAAAGGTATTTGCAAGGTGATGACACTTCTCTGCTGTCATGTTGATGGGAACCAAGAATGACTTGTTGAAGTTGACATGCAGTCCTGTGGAATCAGAGAATGATCTCAGAAGGCATTTCAGGTTGAAGAGTGATCTTGCATCTCCAGGCATGATTAAAAGAGTGTCATCAGCATATTGAACAATGGGGTAGTCTCCCCCAAAATCCTCACTTAGGGGATGCTTTATGATCCCATTGTTCCAGGCTCTGTTTGACTGAAGGAGGTCTGCTGCCAAAACAAAGAGGAGGGGTGAAAGGAGGTCACCTTGCCTAACTCCTCTTTTGCATTCAAAGTTTTTGCCAGGGATACCATTGAGAAGAACAGAAGAGGTGCCAGATTCCAAAATATTTTGGATCCACTTTATCCACTTAGCAGGGAATCCTTTGTGCTTCATAACTTCAAGAATAACCTGGTGTTCAACTTTGTCAAAAGCTTTCTTAAAATCCAGTTTGAGGATGATAGTTTCTTTCTTGGACTTGTGATAAAGATGCAGAAATTGGAATGCCCTGGCTCTAGGAATCAGAAGAAGCAGGTTTAGTGTGATTTTTTCTAGTAAGTGTGGAATTTATACATAGCCAAATTGCATGCAGAGAAAAACAGAAGGCTTGTAATTTAGGTGCGTTTGGATGGACTAAAAACCAAACTTTAGTCCATGTTTTGAATATCAAATAGAAGGTCTAAATATGAACATATATATCATTATCATGGACCAATAAGAACTAATAGATGCTAATTGATGGATAGAACTCGTTATAATTTTTTAATTATTAATTAATGTTTATCCTATTATCCAGCGACCAGACTAAACTTTAGTTTGGTGAACCAAACATATATCATGGACCAATATGAACTAATAATAGATGCTAATCAATCTGCCCCAGCGTGGGCGAGGTTGGCATGGCACATGGCGAGAGGTGCGGGCCAATGACAATGTCGTGCACGGAGGAGGGGCATTGGCCATGTGAAGGTGGCATTTTACGGCAAGTGGTGGCCGACGGTGGCACCGCAAGGGTGGGCGGGCGGGCGTCGGAGAAAAGATGACATGCAGGTAGGGCGGGGCATCAACCCAGTGCAGAAGAGTGCACGTGCTGTGGAGAAGATAAGGTGGAGAGAGAAAAGAAAAAAGAATAAAGGAAGAAAATAAAACAGTTTACTATTTTCAACAACTAGGAGAAGTTTGAGAAATTGTTTTACTCTAAACTGTGAAGCTATTAGAGCCAGTAAAATTGTTTCATCAGAGAAGACGTCGACATTGCTAGAATATGCCGTTAATTTTCGTGTGGTTAAGGCCCCATACCTGCAGGATTTACAACCGGCGATCGACCTCTATTCGATTTTCTGATGGATCAGCACGAGAGCGATACCGCATGCCGCCCCGCTTGCTGCTCTCTGATGTACTATGGCACCGAGTGTGAGGCATCAACCAGCCACACACGGCAGAGATTATTGTTGCCCGTGGCGTGAGTCCCCCGGCGGATTGGCATGCATAGCCCATGTAAGCGGGTCAGTTTGTGCGTGGCGGCGGCATGCCTCCAACTCCCAAGAAACAGCGTTGCTCCTCTCGTGCGTGCTTTTTAGAGGACCATACACGTACTAGACTACTACTACTACTGTGTGCAAGCACAAAGATGATGGAATAAGAAGGGATCACACATGAGTATTTATGTGTATCTTTTAGAGTTTATGTATATGTATGTGTATGTATCTACTTCTATACAGACGAAGACGATCGAAGTAAGCAGATCAAGCATTTTCTCGAGATATATATATATATATATATATATATATATATATATATATATATATATATATATATATATATACACACACACACACAAACACACACACACACTGCACCAGTAGGAGCCGGATGCTACTAGCAATCAATAATTAGCTCGCTAGTCGCCACGGGTACGTAGTGGCGAGAAGCACGAGCGTAAATTGTAAATGCCGTGTCATGCTTTCATGGTCATGTGTACTCGAAATCAAATCTCCGCATGTCAATTATTAGTATCGATCAATCCGATCGAGTATCTGAAGACTTGAAGATGAAGCCTTGAAGGTGTTACTTTTCTTCAATCTGAATTGTCATTATTGGCAAGATATTTGTAGGCTGTTATCTTGAGATTTATGCTAATAGGAGAAATGCTGCCGAAATTTCAAACTGATTATAACAAAGACCAAACCAAAATGACTGAAACCAAATTAAGTTCCTCGGTTTTCAGTATCGTAACTAATTAACCGATCAGTTGATCACTGGTTCTCCATTTAAGTGAAGGGCGATGCTAATGAAAAAACAAATATTGCCAAATCCCCTCTTCATTGCCACCCGCAGTGCCTCCTTCCTATGAAGTTTGTTTGTCCACAATCGACGATCAACGAGCACCTCGGTGTGGATTAGAATTAGAACGATGGCAGTACCGCACGCTGGCCTGCTGCAGCACTTGGGTACCAGCTGTGGTTTATATGTTTATTAACCCGGCCGACACGGCGGCGATTGTTGCCCTGGCGTGTGTCCCCCGGCCCGAGCAAGTACAGGGTCGGCACGTTACTGATTGCCTCGACGGATGCCCATGGTTATCTTGGGTGGCTGCAGCTGGAGTACTACCTCGCTGGCTCGCTCGGCAGAGCCGGCTGTCCGGCAATGTCGATATAGGCAGCGCGTGAACATCGTGCATGATTGAGTGGCGCCGTGGCGGCGGCCTGAAATTAACTGTCCTGATGCCTCCCACTCCCACCAAACTGCGGCATATGCGCATTATTAGTGCTTCTCTCTTGCGTGTTTCTTAGTAATTAGCTAGAAGGACCGTCCGCTAGACTACCACTAGCAGTAGTGTGCAAGCACGAAGATGAAGAAGAAACAAGACGAAGGGATCACGCTTGTGTATCTCTCTATTTATAAGTACATACGAAGACGAGAAGCAAGCAGGTCGAATATCTTTTCGATGTTGGTTCAGGTGTAGTAGTGTAGTGGCAAAAGGTAGGCGAACGTGATCGAAATATAAATGCCATAGGTGTATGATGTTGTTCACTTGTCATGTACTCCCTCCGTCCCAAAAAAATGACGTTTTGGGTGTTCGTGCCACAAATTTGACTTGATTTACAGAAAATACGTATAATATTTATATCTCCAAATAAATCTCTAATACTAAAAATTACGGCCACCAATCGTCCCCAACTCCCTCATCGCTTCACCCCGCTTCACCCTCCAACTCCCATGTCAACGGCTGCCAGAGCAGCGCTCATCATTGCGCCTGCCGCCTGCGTTCCTGTGCGCCGCGCCAGCCGCCAGACGCGACGACGGCCTGGGGCCAACGGCTGGGTCTGGTTGTTGTAAAAAAAAAAAAAAACCGGCTGGGTCTGGCCGCTAGCACCAGCAGGGCATCTCCATGCCAGGAGTACGCTAGCTTGTACTCCCTCCGTTTCAAATTGACTGTCGCTGTGGGATACGTGCCACAAGTTTGACTCGATTTATAGAAAATACGAGCAATATTTATATCTTCAAATAATTTTGTTAAAAAACTAGATCCAAAGATCTTTCCGATGATACTAATTATGATACTAATCGATGATATTTAATATTTATAAAAATTGCCGGTATTTGCTTCTCGGAAAACGAAGCGACAGACATTTTGAAACGGAGGGAGTAGACTCGTGTAGTGCTCCAGCAGCCAAGCTACGGCTGCTACTGCAAGCACTGTGCTGCGGCATGATGTCCGTGCACAGTGGCACAACACAGCGCAGGCAAGGCTCAATCAATCACCCCGCAGCGCACGCAACCAGTCAACCGGACGTCCTTCCTGCTTGCTCGCTTCCCCGCGCGCACGCGCAGCACGCTTCCCCACGAGCACGCGTGCTCGCGGCAGGCTCCTCCACCTCGATAAACCTGCCTCCAGTGCAAACAAAACTCGACAACTCCCCAGCGTACACACTCGCGAGAAAAAACTCAGAGACTCCACGACTTCGAGCATCAGTGCCCGGCGGCGGAGGCACCGTTACATCCGGCTTCACCACGGCGGAGGCTGCGCGGCATCCCGACGGCGGAGGCTGCGCGGCATCCCGACGGCGGAGGCAGCAAGGGCAAGGCGTATCGGCTCTCTGACCGAAGGGCGCGGGCGCGGGCGCGGCGTGGCCAGCAAGGGTGAAGGCGGCGCGAGTGGCGTGGCGCGTACGACGCGCCGGCACGGGCGCGGCTTCACTACCAGCGGCGCTCGGTCCCTTTCCCCGGCCAGAGGCACCCGGTCACCTCGCCACGACGGCGGCGCGCGGCACAGCGAGAGCGGCGCGGCTCTTCCAGGCCTACACGCTCGCTCGACGCCGGCTCCGGGGACTTCACCGTCGACCTCCGCTCCAGCCGCCGCATCGTGCTGCCCGCGGGGGAGCTGCCTCGCCGCCTTCAGCGACCGCCTCACGGGCCGCCTCGACGATCGCCGCACCTCGGGCCTCGATAGCATCCGTCCGGGCCTTCGTCCGCTGGAAGTCCATCACGGGGGTCCGTCTTCGACTCCGTCTCCGCCAAGTTCCCCGCGCAAGACTTCAATACCAGCCTCGACTGCCCCGCCCAGGCCGCGTCCCAAGTCAACGAGGTACTACTACGGGTGCTCAATACTTTGGGTTTCTGGCTGCTTGCATCTGGTTTGATCCTTGGAACCTAAGCACACTCCATCAGAACACATGAATACATCGTTTAGTAAACACGATACCCAACCTAGCCATATATATCTAGAGAATATGGAATTCGGTGGGCCTTAGCCCTTAGGTATGATTAATTCTTTATAATGGCATTATACGAGTAGTATTACTTCTTTATAATAGCTTGAGCTGTAGTTTTTTCTCTGTTAAGTGTACAACACCTTAGGTATATAGGCCGAGCAGCAAGCTGCTCGTGCTCTATTTTTGGTCAGTCAAGCAGTAGATCAACCCTTGAAACGATTACATTTTCAATGCATATTGTAGGTACTAAGTTCACAAAAATCAGTCCCATGTGATGCTTAAACTTACCATATTGTCCACATAATTTGAAAGGGCTAATGGAATTGCTGTTTTTTCTGCTAACTCAGACAGAAATAGCACTTGAAATCTAGAAACTTTTCCCTCCAGAAAATGATTTGGAAGTGCCATCATATATGGTGATTTGAGAAAACATCGTATATGTAGATGACAACACTTGTAGCCCTTTTGTTACAATAAAATCTTGATCCATCGAACTTACTTACATATATGAGTATCCTGTTCGTATCATGTTCTTACTGGAAGCAATTTCATTGGTACGTTGCATTGACATTAAAAAACAGTAAATCCTTCCTGTTTTTGTTGGGAAGAACAATCTTGATGCTTTGGCAATAAGGAATGTCCAGATTCAGTGGAGGATGATCACTATCCCTGCTTAGTTTTTGTAGTCACTCCTATTTTGTTTCAAACCAGTTCAGTTAAACGTCAGTTATGAAGAATTGGGCCACAGCCTCCCATGCAGAAGAATTAATACCGTAGCGGCTGCCCTACCTTTTACAAGTTGTATTACCAAAGTAATGCCTATGTTTACAATAGATTTTCACAAGATCTGGCTAAAGGATTAGGTTAAGGTGAAGAAGGCTTTTGCAGTTATGATTGATTGTTCTAAATTATTGGGGACATCAGCTTAGATATCTCAGAGATTGCACTCTGTACCTGTTCATCTTCAGAATTTGATGACTGAACCCAAAAGGGTTACTGTAGTCTCAAAGTTGCATCTATCTTGCCCTTTCTAGACATATTGATAAGGATCTCCATGTCTGATTGCCTCAAACAGTCTAGGTTTCTGAACCTAGCTATTTATGAAAGAGATTCAAAGTTCAAACCAATTCAATGTTCAAATTGAAAGGCTCCTGCACATGAAAAATCTCTTTCCTACTAAATTACATAGAACTCGCAGAGACCCACACACCTGTTATTGCAGAAACCAAGTGATCCTGTTATTTTCATTCTCTAGGATTCTTAGTGGTAACTTATTATATGTGATGTATATATTCCTAACATGGCTTTTACAAATTTGGTTAGTTTATCTGAAAAAAATTTGGTTGGCTTATTATTTGAACTGAATTTTTCGACGACATTTGAAATGAGCTGATCTAGCAGTAATGACCAATGAGGATCCCTTTAGTGTTTGACATCTATGTTTCAGGGTTTCTCTGCTTCAGCCCTGATTTCATTTGTGTGTTAGCGTGCTGACTGCTCACATTTTACTCAAAGATTGGTTAGTACTTTTTGTTGGAAGATTTTCTGTACATAAGTACATTACACAGTACTATTTTCTCCTTGTTATACATGTATTAGATGTTTCATTCATTTTACAAAATTTTAACATGGATACAAACTAAGCAGAGTTATCCCCCGTTGTGTAATTTTAATGTGGATACAAACTAAGCTGAGTTATCCCCTGCTAAGTCAGTCCTCTCATTTCCATTAATGGGGTCATTGTTATATATATCTGTACTATACTAAAATAGCTTGAAATAGCTCCTTGATTTCTGGCTTGTAACAGCTGACAAAGCATATGCTTTGCTTACTAGCGTTAGGTGACTAGCAGTCACAATGAAAGGCTACTCAGCAGTCAATGGGAATGGTTCTTAAACTATAGTTTAGATTGTTATGATCATTGTTCGCAGTGCCGATTCATATTTTAACACAATCTATCTATCTAATCAAATGGACTGGAATGCATTCAATAAGCTACTTAGGATTATACTGTTCTTTGTACATTCTAATCACCACAGATGTTTTCTCCTTATTCAATGCCAACCAAATTAGGGTATTATTATTATTATTTACTCAGTGCTTGAGACTGGAACTAAATTGCTTAGTTTGATTGGGGTCTATTTCTATTATATTGCAGATCTGTACAATGGAAAATAATTGTTCTCATGCACCATTGGAAGACAAGACTAACACCTCCAAACAAGGTAAAATAGTGCAACATCATATTGAATATATTGCATCGTATATGTACATGTTGAACTTATATATTATTTGAAAATTAACTACAGACGATGCTAAAGAACGTAGGAGAGAAAGGGATAGAGCTCGATGGCTTGCACAGGACAAGAAGAATGCAATTAATAAGAGGCGTCGTGAATGCTATCATAAAAAAAAAAGAGCAACATGCTACCGATTCTACTAATTGTAACAAATCTAACATATTGAGTTATCTATGCATGCAGGAATTAATTAACATGCTTTTTTCACATATTTATGCAATGTGCAACTATTTTATAGATGACGAGGATGCATCAATTAAGGAAAATGTCGATCCAATTGAAACAGATGATTGGTTGCATAGGAATGATGCCTATCAGACACACAAATATGTTGATGATGACTTGTTGATTCAATTACCATGTAATATTTTATATCTCCTATAAATATAATGGTGCAAAAGTCAATAAAGCTAATGGTTGACTTTATATCATTACATTGATAGATGAACCAGAAATGGAGACTAGAGAGAAGGAGAGCACTATTGATTTCACCAATACCCCTACTCCTTCTATTGATAAAACATGTGTGCAAAGTACATCACGAAGGAGAGACTACAGTGGGAAGTACAAAAATATGACGCCTGGACAAAGGGATGCAAGGCGTGTGCGGCAAAGGCTGTATAATAGTGAACCCAAGCGCAAGGAGGCATTGAAGTTATCTGACAAAAAATTTAGAGAGAAGCGGAAGCACATCTTACACCCAGATTCTATCGCCATGGAGAACCCACTCTATATTCCTGAGGTTGTATGGCCCACTGCAGGCACATCTGGAACTCATGGATCCACATCGAAATCCATTGACTGGGTTATCCCAGAGTCCAGTGCAACACCTCTTTATATTCCTCCACCTCATGAGGAGGCCGATGATGAAGGATATGATGAGTTACTGCTTGGCCATAAGATACAAAGATCACATGTTTCAGCTGGACAAAAACATGCATTGTTAGTCTGTCGTAACATGATGTTTGAGCATCGTATTGGTTCAAACACAAGGGCATCTAATAAAGATGGTGGTTGCATGGCTGAAAACCGAGCGGATGTTAACACACCCTTGCCTCAATCAGTTGTGACCAACACCGGTAAATTATTAATGCCTTGTATCCCATTTAGGTGACCTATATACCAATATTATATCTAACAAATCCATGGTCATTCCATGATTAACAGAAAGGGTTGGACCCAAGATCCAGGCTACATCAGCCTCAGTGACAACGCCACTGTTTGATGATTGTGAATGCATGGCTGAAGAACACCTAAATCATAACACACCCTTTCTTCATTCAGCCCTAGCCAGCAACGGTAGATACTGATGCCTCATTATGCCATTTAAGTCACTTATATTATTATATACTACCTACTCAACCATGATTATTAACTCATGTATCTTTGATGGTCATAGATGATGAAGGAGATATATTTGAAGAGGATGAGCAAGAGGATGAGGGATACCTTTTTGCTGGGCAAGGTATTTCTTTGAAATACCGAATAGAAATAAAATCTTCCACTGTGTAATCTGAATTATTGGGACTTAAATGTCATTTCAGATGAGGAAGATGATGATATTGTCCAAGACAATGACCTTGAGGAAGACATAGCTTCTATCCCTGAAGTACCTGACCAATATGAAAAGGTGTATAGTAACATGCCTACAGATACCCATATGCTAAAACCTGTCGCAAATTGCAAGCACTGCAATGCGAAAAGGTTTGAGCATGAACCACCTGGATTCTGTTGTCGTAGCGGAAAGATTGAGCTCAAAGAACCGAAGATACCTAATGAGCTTATGAGGCTTTGGTCAAGTAACGATTCAGATGCTAGGCACTTTCGTAACAACATTAGGTTTTTCAATGGGCATTTCTCATTCACTACTCTATATTGTCGCCTCGATAGCGCTACCACAAGCATGAGCAACAGTGGCATATACACCTTTCGTGCGCATGGTCAGATCTATCACAACATAAGGTCTTTTGGCAGAGAAGATGGTATGGAACCAAGACATCTTGAGCTTTACTTCTATGACGACGATCCAAGCCTTGTGCATCGCTATCAACGATGTCGTGAAGAGCAACGCCAGAAAGACAAGGAAGTCATTGATAGGCTTGTGGCCATCCTTCGTGACAACCCATACTCGCAAAATCTTAGGAGTTTGGGCCAGGTTGAAGATCTCGAGGACTATCATATTGAACTAAACCTTGACAAGAGAATGGACCAGAGAAGATATAACGAGCCATCGGCTTCAGAGGTGGCTGCTGTTTGGGTCGAGGGAAATGAACTTCTTGGTCAGTTCCAGAATAGTGTTGTCCTGCATGGGAAAGATAGAAGCAGTCATGGCATCCGCTCATATCATGGATGTTATGATGCTCTTTCATACCCTCTATTCTTCCTGAAGGGTGAGCCTGGGTGGCACATGGATATTCCAAAGAAAGGAGTTAGTGTAAAAGAAGTCGCTGAGTATCGTGCCCTACAGAAGGCTCGTAGTGGGTCAGAAGACGAAGAAACAGGTTTGTTATTCTTCTTATTAATACTTCACATACATGTATCTCCATGGTTAGTCTGTAAACAACTCTAATTCGTGCCTATTTTGTGCAGACTCCCCTGGTAGACTATGTGTGTCGGTGCGTGACTACTACTGCTACAAGTTTCAGATGCGTCCTGGAATATTTAACCCCATACTTTATGGCAAGCGTCTGTTCCAACAGTTTGCAGTTGACACATATATCAAGATTGAGAGCTCTCGATTAGATTATATACGTAACCATCAGGCGGATATTAGGGCCGACCTGTACCAAGGATTGATGGATAGCTGGCATGCCGGTGAAGGTAGATCAGAAGCTGTTGGAAAGCGGACTGTGATGCCTTCATCATTTATTGGAGGCCCACATGATATGAGGCGTCGGTACATGGATGCCATGGCTTTGGTACGGAGGTTTGGTAAACCAGACATCTTTCTCACTATGACATGTAACCCGAATCGATGAGATCAAGCGTGAACTCTACCCCGACGACGCCGCCGGGATCGTCCGGATCTCGTTGTTTGGGTCTTTAAAGCAAAACTAGAAGAGTTAAAGAATAGGATACTGAAAAAGGATATCCTTGGAAAGGTCCGGGCGCATGTGTATGTTGTGGAGTTCCAGAAGAGGGGTCTACCACACGCACATTTTTTGCTAATCATGGATAGAAAGTACAAGATCACATGCCCAGAGCAGTATGATCTCCTCATATCTGCTGAGCTCCCCAATAAGAAGAAGTATCCTATCTTGTACAAGATGGTTACTAAGCATATGATGCATGGCCCATGCGGAGTGCTTAATCGTGATTGTCCATGCACAAAGGGTCGTGATTCCTGCAAGAACCATTACCCTCGCCCCTTCTGTGATGTCACAGTACAGGGCAAGGATTCATACCCAGTTTATAGACGACGCGAAGATGGTCAAAAGGAAAAGGTTCGTGGCCACGAGCTTGACAATAGATGGGTTGTGCCTTACAACCCGTATCTTCTCCGTCCGTTCGATTGCCACATCAATGTTGAGGCATGTGGGAGTATCAAGGCAGTCAAGTATCTATTTAAGTATATCTACAAAGGTCATGATCGGGCCTCTGTGGCAGTGAGAGAGGCTGACAAGGAGGACAATGAAGGAAACATCGATGAGATCAAGCAGTACAGAGATGCTAGATGGGTAACCCCTCCAGAAGCCTTATGGAGGATATACGGTTTTGATTTGAGTGATAGGTACCCTGCAGTCTTGTCCTTGCAACTCCATCTTCCAGACATGCACATGGTGTCATTTCACCGACGCGAGGGGCTTCGACGAGTGCTTAATCGTCCTGATGTTGAAAAGTCAATGCTTACAGCATACTTTGAAATGAACAGAACAGATGAAAGAGCTCGAGGTATATTGTACCGAGACTTTCCTGAGTTCTATACATGACAAGCGCAGGGCAAATTCTGGAAGGAGAGGGTACGTCGTGATACGTTACGACAAATTGGAAGAATCGTGTCTGCCAATCCGGCCGAGGGGGAGCGTTACTATCTTAGAGTTCTCTTGAACAATGTGGCAGGTGCAACCTCCTTTGAGTGTTTAAAGACTATTGACGGCGTACTCCTACCGACCTTCCGTGAAGCTGCAGAAAGAAGGGGCCTAATTGAAGAGGACAACACGCTAGATGAGAGTCTTGCCAAGGGAACCGAGTGGATGATGCCATATGCACTACGAAGGCTCTTTGCAACAATTTTGGTATTTTGTGAGCCCAGTGATGTGTTTGGATTGTGGAACAAACACAAGGAGGCAATGTCGGAGGACTACAAATGCAATAATCAATCCACCTTCATGGTGGAGCAGATGGTCCTTATAGATATTAGAAAAACGCTACAATCAATGCGAGAAAGATATAAAGATGTACCCACTTCCTGATATCGATGACACATATGATGCCTCTTCTAATATTCCCAGAGAGATTTTTGAGGAGACTAGCATAGATGTTAATGAGGATGATGTGGCTCTTTCAGACACCCTTAATGAGGAGCAGCGGGCTGCATACAATGAGATTATATCCTCGGTTGATACCGAACATGGGGGTCTCTTCTTTGTGGATGGTCCTGGAGGAACCGGGAAGACTTATCTCTATAAAGCCCTTCTCGCTACTATACGTAGTCAAAAAAAGATTGCTGTGGCAACCGCTACATCTGGAGTTGCAGCCTCAATATTGCCTGGTGGTAGAACCGCCCACTCACGCTTCAAGATTCCCCTCACCATCGATGATGGGGCCTTCTGCACCTTCACGAAGCAGAGTGGTACTGCCAAGCTTCTTCGAGCATCATCTCTCATTATTTGGGACGAAGCCAGCATGACAAAGAGGCAGTGCGTCGAGGCACTAGACAATAGTCTCCGTGATATAATGGATCGACCTGAGCTGCCCTTCGGAGGGAAGACCGTGGTGTTTGGTGGAGATTTTAGACAGGTTCTCCCTGTTGTTCGGAGAGGATCGAGGGCTCAGGTAGTCGGTGCCTCACTGCGGATGTCGTACCTTTGGGATTCCATGCGACATCTAAAACTGGTGCGCAACATGAGGGCAAAGAGCAACCCGTGGTTTGCTGATTACCTGCTGCGTGTCGGTGGTGGTTCTGAGGAGGCGACTGGTGATGATGAAATCCGTCTTCCTCACGATATATGCATACCACACACCGAGGAAGATAGTGATCTTGATACTCTAATTGATTGCATATTCCCTAACCTCAATGCAAATATGTCAAGCAGAGATTATATCACCTCTCGAGCAATATTATCTACGAGGAATGACTGGGTTGATATGATTAATACAAAGATGATAGGTCGTTTCCATGGGAATGAGATGGTGTACCATAGCTTTGACTGTGCGATGGATAATCCGCATAACTACTACCCTCAAGAATTTCTTAACACTTTGACACCCAATGGTCTACCTCCACATGTATTGAAGTTAAAGGTTGGTTGTCCAGTCATATTGCTTAGGAACATTGACCCAGCAAACGGACTTTGTAACGGTACTAGGCTTATCATACGAGGGTTCCAAAAGAATACCATAGATGCAGAAATTGTGTTGGGACAGCATGCTGGAAAGCGGGTTTTTCTGCCTCGCATACCCCTATGCCCGTCGGATGATGAGATGTTTCCTTTCAGTTTAAGCGGCGCGCTTTCCTATCCGGCTCAAACCGCAATGACCGTCAACAAGGCACGGGGCAGACTATCCCTAATGTCGGGATTTACTTGCCGGAACCAGTGTTCTCTCACGGGCAATTATATGTAGCGCTATCAAGAGCCACGGCAAGATCGAACATTACGATCTTGGTCATGCCGCCTCTTGAGAAGAATGTGACCAAGGAAAAGAGAAAGGGAAGGGGAAGGAGAAGAAGAAACTAACAAAAGATATATTCACGAAAAATATCGTATAAAAGAGGTTTTAACTCTATAAAACAGGTAAATGTCTCATGCATCAAGATATATGTTTTTCAAGGTAATAGTACTTTGCTTTGAGAATTAAGAAATGACTTATGTGCAGGATACTTCCAACTACAGCTTCTGCCATCTGAATGCTTCAGTTGTAAAAGTTAATGTTTTAGTTTTGCATAAAAAATTGTACTTTATTTTTAACTATGTATCTTTGTTGAAGACTTATGTAATATTGATGTTCCAAACATATCTTTCATGGAGAACTATATAGTAATAATACTGATGTTCTAAACATCACGACTAATGTATTTATTTTAGGTAACAATATACTCTATCTATTTATTGGAGTCATCTTATCAAAAAAAAATTCTCCAACAATCGAGACATCTAAGCCGGGGACCACATTTTTCACGTCATCCTAGGCGCATACAGATCCTCTCACTGCCCCAATTAATACAACCGCCTGCATGCGGCTTATCTCACTGGTGGAATTAATTCAATTGTCTGTATGCACCACTCCTCCTTGGTCACTGCGCATAACCCTAAGATGACTTTAATAAATGGATGGAGGGAGTAATACACATTATACATATATTATTATGATATTATGCGTTCCCGTTGCAACGCACGGGCATTTACCTAGTTTGTTAAAAAACTAGATCTAAAGATCTTTTCGATGATACTAATTGTGATACTAATCAATGACATTTATTATTTATAAAAATTGCCGGCAGTCTTTTCTTGGGAAGCGAGAACGTCATTTTTTTTGGGACGGAGGAAGTACTCCAGATCAAATCTCTTCAGTGAATTAAGTGGTCAGTATTGATCTGTTCGAGTATTATTGGTATATTGAGTCATTAATGGTCAGTTGCAGTTGCTGTATGACTGTCGATGCAATGAAAGCCAACTGTAAATTAAGTAAAAAAAAAAAAAAAAAGTGTGAACCATCTCTCCTGAAACTGCGTTATATATATATATATATATATATATATATATATATATATATATATATATAGTTATTCTATACTGTACCACTCGGTATTGAATAATAATCACTACCCGAGCCCCAGTCACCGGACCGAGCCATGGGCGCTCCTCCGTCCGTCCGTTTTTTTTTTCTCCCTCCTCTTTATCCTTTTTTTTTTTTTTTTTTTTTTGAATTTGCAATTTCTATTCAGATCTCCAGATCGTGAGGAGGACCGGACGAGACGCCGGTTTCCCAGCTCTTCGCCCCCCCGCCGCCGGCCCCTAGCTAGCTCGCCGCCCCTCCGCCGCAGGCGCTTTGCTTTCGCCCCGCTGCCGCCCCCACGAGCCTTGCTCGCCGCCCCCCGCCGCCCCCACGAGCCTAGCTTCGCTGCTTCCCCCTCGCCTCAGCCAGCTTTCGAGGCGCATTCCGCGGCCTCCGGCACCTCCGCGGCATTTCAGCTGCCCCCTGCATCCTCGGCGGTGGTCTCCGTCGGGCTAGCTGCTTGCGCGGTAGTGTGTGCGCGGAGTCGGCAGCCGTTTTTCCTCACCGAGGTACGGGTGGCTCGGCGGTCTCGCTGAGAGTCTGCGGGGCAGCGGCGGTTTCTCGTCGCCTGTGCACCCCGTTGTATCTACCGCGTCCGGCGTCGCTCCTCATTCGTGGATCTGCCGGTGCTTCTCCTCAGCATCCCCCGCCGGCCCCAATCCTCAACTAACCCGTCGCCGTCAACCCTTCTCAACCCACTACCCGCATCGCTGATGCTGCTCTTCAAGGCCTCAACCTTCCCCTGCCAACCCCCATCCTCAATTACCCCGTGGTGAGGTGAGAGCCAACGTCAGTTTTAATATGCTACAAATATATTATTTAGTTCTTGGTTCAGTAACGACTACAACTACAAGCTAGCCACGTCAAGTTGTAGTTTTAGGCTTCAAAATTCTTTAGGAACATTTTATTGATTTATTACCACTGGTTGAATGTGATACATATCATGTTTTTAGAAGTAAGATGATGCATTTGCTTATGAAATAGTTATTATCAAGCTAATTTCAATGTTGTAGGATTTCTGTGTCAACAATTACAAGAGTCATCCTTTACACCTTTACCATGTTTGATTCATTGATCATAAGTTACTGGAAAATATCTTTGTAAGCTGGTTTTTTTCTATTTTGCTGCTGGTCATTGAATCTTTATAGTTCAAGTTTACCAGGTCTAGATGTTCTTTGAAGGTTTATGCTCTACCGAATATGTAAATGTTGGTTCTGTAGTTTTTGTCTGTGTATCTGATCTGAAAAAGAATCATTGCTTTGTTAGGCTTCTAAAAATAGCAAATTTTTCATCTTCTAGAACGATCAGTGGTTGGATCTTGCTTTATTCAGTGAGTTTTTCTAAAGCTTAGTAGTCTTCAGACCGTTTCACCAATGATCCAGGAAAAAAAAATATAGTTATCATTCATTAGTGCCTGTCAAGCAGGAAAGCGCTAACTGGTTATGCTAGGTAGATATTTGAGAGCACACAGCACACAGCAGGCTTCTGAAAAATATTCCTGGGTTGTATTTGAGAGCACACAGCACATGTAATTTTACTTTACTAGCCTTTTTAATGTGTTGGAGCTACTTTGCTCTCCACGGTGTTATTAATTTGATGATTTTCCATTTAGGTGTGAGGTCCCTCCACCCTCATTTGGTTTTTCACGCTGTTGCTTAATTATCAATCTAGGCAAATGCTTTGTTGTGTATTCTCGAATTGGGTTTACTAGATATTTATCTATTATCTATTGTTTGATATATTTATATTTGTTTCAGTCTCTAGCTAGATGTGTATTTCAGTTTGTAATTCTGCCTTGCTGGTGGTCTGCAGCTACTACTCTCAAGTAACGAGTTTGCCTGAATCCCAAGGCTTCAATAGTGTTCCACCAGATTCGCTTCCCAAAATATCCCATGTGTGACATTCATAGCAGCATTGGCATATTGTGTGCTTAAAGGTGATTATGCATTGGTTGCTGGTCAGCTTCGAATGTACTTAAATTTTAGCTCTGAATCATGTCTCCTTCCACTGAATTCATTGTTTGTTCTACTTTGTTGGATTAGGGGCACTGCTTTTGTATTTTTTTTTCCAAATAATACAGTACTTGTGCTTTAGGAAACAATTTTTTATAGTTGACAAGTGGTTCAACATAAGAATTTGTTTAAGGATGCCATGACTATACAGTGTTATCTATGCAAGGGTGCACTGTTGGGTTTCACAAGCTCATCTTAGAGAGGGAACAATCAGACTTATTTGGTTGTAAACAAATGAATTCATTTGTTCCTACACATTGCTGCCAGACACATTATGTTTATTGTTAATTTAAATCATAAATGTTTGTGAGTTGGAACCTAAAAAAGTATTGGTCACACCCTGAAAAGTTCGAGCCTGCAACTGAATTCAATCTTCTTAGCTTAAGGAATATATCAGCGTTTTCATTTTTCATCTCAGAAGTGCTAAATGATTGTTGCTAAGACCTAATGAGCTATGCAATATTCAACTATCATATCCTGAAAATTTTATTTGATAATTTGCTTTCATGTGAACTCTCAGCTTATAAATAATATTTGTCTGGACCTACTCAGATGGGAAGTTATATTGCAATATGTAATATTTTAACACAATGAGTTTTTAAAGTTCTTATCATTGTCAGGAGTCTAGGAGTAGTTTCCTAATGGTGAACTTCTATTGGTTATCATTTCCTTTTCAGCATGATATTTTGTTTGCCCAATGGGTGGCAAAACATGTCATGTTGCTTTGGAGTGCACACTTTAGAGTTCAGTCTCACACCCTAAAGATTGTTCATGTGAAACTATTTCATTTTATGCTGGCACTCTCTTTTGCATCTTTACTAATTTTCTGCATCCATCATACTTGCAGATTCATAAGAGTTTGTGCTATCTGACATCTTTAATTTTGCTATAACAAATTATGTAGGTTAGCAGTCATTCACATGCATGATGATCCATATCTTCTGATGGCACTGTTCAATGAAAACTGGCGAATGTGGGACCTAGAGCAACATTCTCCTGCTTGTCTGCATCACTATATTCACTGTTAAGAAAGAGTAACAACCTTAACTTTCTATTGTGTGTTGTATCTGCATGACAATGACATAAGAAGTACCCATGGTGCTAGCAGCACTAGGAAGTGATTCCCTAGTGCAATTTATATGGGCCTATGGATGAACCATAGAGCCATTAGTTCATCTTTTGCATACCAAGACTGAAAGGTAAGAAGCTAGAACCATCAGTAACAGTAGTAGTAGTACTTGATTCGTCACTACAGAACTGTGATCCAAGATAGGTGCCTTCTTTCCAACAAGTAATCATGGTGCATATGCATACCCTACAGTGTATGTCTATTTTTTTTGGCTAATAAATCCATCCATCTTACTTGAAATAGTACTCACTTGGGTAGCCAATGGAATGATAATAATAATTGGTGGTGAGCTGTTTAGTGAGGCAACAATGTCACAAATGATATAGAGAACAGAGGAAGACTTGCTTTAGGTCAAGTTCTGGGAAGTGCAAATGTTTGATCATAATTACAAACATTTGAGGTTTTTATGGATCACTCTCACTCACTTCATTATGCAAGATAGAGACCTTTTGCATGTACATATGCATAATTAATCTAATTCTGTGCTTGATTAAGTGTGCATGATTAATGAATAATAAAAGAGCACCATACAATTAAAACTTAAAGTAGCACATATTTAGGAGATAAGTACGGACTGAACTACTATGCTTTTTGTTGATTTCTAGTGTGGAAACTGTTCTTTACTACTCAATATTGGTTCTTGCTGTTGAGAGTCCGATCCAAAGGAGCTGAATAATGAACTGGCACACACATTGTGCACTGTCAAACTTAGCAACTATTGCAATACTATATTGTGAATGAAGCGAACTGCATTCTCAGTCTAAATCTACCAGCCTGGAAATAATTGTATGATTACCTTTGATATGCACTACAGCAGAGCTTCCAACTTTCACTGTTGATGAATTTGTAATAGTAACAAGAATAAAAGTGGTTTTAATTTGCACGTGCTGCTATTCTTATTCTTAGTCTGCTGAAGTTCATATCAATGCTATGCTAGCTAAGCTCAAATGGAGCCAGGCTAAGCAGTTCAATTTTTATATGGAAATCCACTGTTTATCTTGAAGAATGTTTTATAATTTTTTTTTCACTTTTGTTATCTAAACTATAAGGTGAATGAGCTGAGAATGCCACTGTGGAGGAGCTGAACAAGCAAGTTGGCCAAACAACCAGGGGCGGAGCTCTGTGGTGGCCAATCTGGGTTCTGGCCCTTGCTTGCCTGTGATGAATTCTAAAGATGCACCTATGTAGGAGAAAAACAACCACGTTAGTACAAGAAGGTAGCTGAGAAAAATAGGTCAGTTGATAAAATCTGTTACAGCAAGACCTATTTTTCTCATGATGCCTAGCTACCTTCTTGTACTAAGTGCTCAGGTAGTTTGGTGTGCAACAGTCATGCTAGCTGTTCATAGGTATGCACAAAACACAGACCGCATGGAGTAACAAGCCAGCAACACATCACCAGTTAACACAATATACTCGGTTGCTAATGTTTGGAAATCCTTATTCTAAATTACTTATTTATCATGAAGACAGATGCTGTAGTGCTTACTATAGAAAATTGGACAATAATATTTATTAATGGATTAGCTCCCCTTGGTATTTGGTCACGCTCCACCACTGCAAACAACCTAGATTTTAACTAAAATCCGATAAGTATAATCTGAAATAGTTCTTAGCAAAGCTGAATTCTTCTTTTTCCGTGACAAAAATTAAACCGTAAACTTTAGTGGTGCACGAAATCATTCCATAATATTTTTGGTGTAGTTTTCTGGGCAATGCTTGTTTAGGATCTCCTCCTGTCCTCTCCTCTTGCTATTTCAGTCACTAACATGGTGAGGCGTTTCTTTGCAGGGATGATGAGATTGGTCCTGCCCTATGCAGCTATGCTTCCACATACCCCAGTGATGAGCTCACACCCGCCAAAATTCCATGAATCTCCCAACCCCCGTTGACTCTGATTTGGACATAGTATGCAGAGCAGCCACCACATAGGTTCTAAGTGAGATGAGGTACTACTAGTATTGTAGTCATAAGCATCATTTCTGTGCATAAGAAACTAACTTGAAAGTGGACCCCATCGAATTCTACTCTCTCTGTCTGTGTTCATGGATGCTTTCGTTTGATCTTAGCTTTTGTTTCTCACAAATTTTGTTGACAACCAAATGCTTAGTCCTTCAACGAAACATTACTTCAAAGTTCAAATACCATTTTTCCAACAATAATTGTCCCCAGGTGTTCGTCTATTGGAGGACTCTAAAAACTAATTGGAGCGAAGGTATTTTGGGTATCCGGTATGTAGTTGCTGCCGTGATATGTCATGTTTTTTGGTGCAGTGACATTCCAATCTTAATTATCTCGCCTCTAGTCATACTGAATATTTGGGGGGGGGGGGTTGCACTCATGAGCAGTTTGCCTTTGATGTTTCTATTTCAATGTGCAAATGTATGCTATTATCAATTCATTATGGAAGATTCACAATTTATATCAATGATATTTTTGTAATTTTGTTGCAAGATCTCTTAACAAATATGAAGGCTGAGCTGTTGCATTACCTCACTTTCCATCAAGAGAACCAGGCCCACAAGATACTGACAAATTTTCTTTAATTCTGCCTTGAAGGAGTCAATTTTTAGAAAGTTGTGATCAGCAAGGTCACTTTAGAAAGTTGTGATCAGCATCTTACAATTGTTCTGCTCATGACCAACACCGTCATGTTGTCGAATAGTGTGGAGGAAATATTTGTGGTTTCAATATTTAATAAGTATAGGCTTCACCGATTCGAATCGCAAGTTTGTGTCGATCAAAAGGAAAGTGTGTTTTCATTATCATGGATCAGTTGCAGCAATTATAGAAAGTATATAATTTCACTAATCCTTGGCAAAAGAAGAGAAAATAATCTTAATCACAAAACAAGTAAACATAAAAAACCTTAAACTAAGGTAAAGTAACAGGACGGTCAATCCTGCCTTTCTATATTTGCAAATCCTGTTCGTATGGAAAACCAAAAAAACAGTTGAAAAACTGTTTCCGTGAAAAAAGCAAGAAAAAAAGAAAAATGAAAAAACAGAGAAAGAAAGTCTAGTTGCAAAACCTGTTTGCGTGAAAACATAAGAAAAACAGATACCGCGTGAAAAAATGAAGGAAAAGGTGGTCCAGATTGCAAAACCTACTCACGTGAAAAAAAACAAACGGAAAAAAAAACGAAGACAGTCGGAGGTATACCGACATACCGTGCCTGTGGTGCCGCGGACATACGATGGGCGGGCGATGCCTGGTCTCGTGCGGGCGACAGGGGGCTGCATGCGCGGACGGACAGAAGGAGTCGGGTACTGAATATTATTTAATCCTCAGGGGACTAATTAGCGCATCCCTATATATATAAGGTGAGGCTATTCAGTAGCCGGCTACAGAATAACTTATTCTGTAGCCAGGCCAGTTTTGACTACACCAGGTGCCGAGCCAACCGAGCCAGCCAGCACCTTCGCTTTCCTGTTCAGGCTGAGCGTGCGGGCCGGAGCTAATTACGTGAAAAAGCCAGCAGCTGATGCATGTGAGCGGAGCAGCACAAAGCAGTAATTGCGGCGGATATTTCGAGTAATTTATCTTCACGCCCTGCCATGCATGCATGCAAGCTTATATAGATGGGTTACCAGAATATACATGCCTTCATGGTGCCATACATGCAGGCGTGTATATGTGGGTTACGAGAATATACATGTAGCTGGTTACTAGAATATACATGTAGCTGGTTACGAGAATGTACATTCTGGTTGGCCCAATATATATTTACAAGAAATGGGTACTATAAATATAATTATTTACGAGAATTTTGGTTGATGATAAAAATTAATAAGAATGGTTGAAATTACCATAACATCAGTATAAGTTAGATAATAGTTACGAGAATAATGTTTACGACAATATTAACAATTACAAGAATTTCTACTAATTCTATTTATGAGAATTCTACATTATGAATTTTCCTCGGACCTAACTTACCACAATGGTGTAACGCCAATTTACCATAATTTGCTTCATGGACTTACCAAAAAATCAAATTGCTTCATTGATTTACCAAAAAATCAAATTTTTTCATTGATTTATTTACCAAAAAAGAATGATTACATCAATGGCATAATCAAGTTACTACAAAAATGAGTCTCCTATCAATGAAACGAGCACATGCTTGTTGGTTCAAAAGAAAAGTACTACAAAATGGTGACCAATAATTTATCAAAAACCTTCATATATGTACTCCCGATTTACAATACATAGGTTACACCAATAGAAACCAGAGGTGCGTGTAACTGAAGATACATTTATCCAAAAAAAAAATCAAAGGTACAGCAAATGAAAACAAAGCCCTCTATTTTTTCTTATACCAAACACGATCTCCGAAGGCTAAGATTGTGGTTAGTGGACACTTCTTAATCTCTGAAGCTTAGAAATCAGCAGATCTGGGTTGCCTCCGTTTACAGGCGATGTACGTGTCTTGCTGTGGTTGAAGATGCGCACGCACAACGACATGAATCCAAAGTACCATAGTTGAAATTACCAAAAAAAAAAAAAACTATCACACGAAAATGAAGGGCGTATCCAGGATAACAAATTCCAGATGAAACAAAAAAGTGGGAAGGGAAAAAGATACGGCAAAAAAAGATATGCCGATGATTCACTGCTTCGGCCAGCCAGACGGGAGCGTGCTCGGCGGCGCTGCTCCTGTTGGCTGTTGCCTCCACGAGCTCGCCAAAGCTACTGCTGTTGCCACCAGCCGCCAACGATGTGGCCGCGCAGCCGCAGATAAGGAGCCGACCCCGCCGCCGTGTCTCCCCAGCACGGACACGGATCCTCCGCATCCCGCCTGGATCAGCGAGATCATGGGAGGGCTAGTCTGTGCACCGCCACCAGAGCTCTGTGTCGACGCGAGGAGAGGCATCGCTGCTCGCTGCTCCGCCGGGGCCGCCCATTTGAGCGAGGCAGGCCGCCTCGCCGCCAGGAAATCCCGTGCGCGCGGGTCGAGCCGCACCGCCGACGCCGGACCACATCATCCGCTCGAGGCGGGGGCGCACGGGGAGCAGCCGGAGCAGCCACGGCCGCCGGTGATGGAGGAGGCGCCGCTCAAGCGTTGCCGACCAGGACCGTGCGGATGAAAGTTGAGGGCGACGTGACGTGATTAACGGGAGTGCTATTTATGCAATCCAATTTAATAATATAATAAATAAATGACTACATTAATTTGACAGCCAGGCATGCCACACGGGTCCATGTGCTTGCCGCTGGGTGGTCTGGTCGACCGAATCGGTTGGTCCGGGGGTCTGGGTACAGAATTGGGTATTCTGTGGCCAGCCATAGAAAAATACATCTATATATATATATATATATATATATATATATATATATATATATATATATATATATATATATATATATATAGGGCAGCGCTTATTTGGTCCCCCCTGGTGCCAAATAGTTATTCAATACCTGCACCCATCCGGCAGCCTAGCACCCCGCACAGTGCATCTCCGATCAATAGCAGGTGGCCGAGACGGACTAGGCCCATTTTCTCCGTACCTTTTTTTTTCTCCGTGCAGTTTTTTTTCCTTTTTTTTCCTTCTTTTCTCCGTGCAGTTTTGTTTCTCCGTGACTTATGCCGATCTTTTTTTCTCCGATTTTTTCTCCATGCATTTTTTTCTCTATGTAGTTTCTTTAGGTACGTGATTTGAAGAAATAATCGTGTGTAATAGATTACTTTGTCATGTGTTGAGATTTTTTTATTCTTCATTCACCAAGTATTAGAAAATGAGTAAATCTTTTATAGTTGCAGCGAATCGTGCATCCAAAAGGTGGTATTGAAAAGTGACTTCCTATTTGATCAGCAAAAAGTTTCCATCAAATCGATGGAATTTGTAAATCTGCACAAAATTGTTGCAAAGCATTCATGAAAACATGGTAGAACTCATTTTAAAATCATGATTCAATTGGAACAGACTTTATATTCTAATTATTGACCTACTGCAAGGACATTGTGTTACATTTGCATATGAAGAAGGCTAAAAAACCTAAATCGTTTGCACATGTTAAAACTGGACACATGGATCCTAAAGCAAAATGTGGCACCCTCTACAAGGACACCGGAGAACACGATCATTCAAATCCACCAAAGATGGCGGACATTGATGTTTGCGCACGAAGCTAAGGGCGATTCATTGGAAGATAGCGGTACGTCGTCAGTCGTTGGAAGCCCCAATAAGACATTAAAGTATGGACCTCCCTCCTGAAGGTTATATAAATCAAGAAAGGTATCAGAGAGTTTCATGGTCATGAATAATTACATGCGAAGTCTAGCAGTAAATGATTTCATGTTTGAACTTACAAAGACACAAATTTACTACTTGACACACACTAGAAATTAATGAAATAAGTAATATATGAATCATAAGATAATAGATGGTTTCCACTCACTATGAAAAATGATGTGTGAACATAAAGACTTAGTCCATTATCAAATGATTTCACGTGTGAACTAAAAAAAATATAATTTACAATTTGACATGTAAATAACAATAACAGTCTAAGCCCCAGAGTACATAGAGAATACGAATTTAACAATACTGTGGTACAAATAAACTAACTATTAATCCTCCAAAGTTTGATAAAGAGAATGCATTAATTTGATTGCAAATTAGATAATCTTAACTCTAGCAAGGGGATGGTGATGTTGCGCAAAATTAAAAGCAACTCACGTAGATTTATAGTCATGCAAAATAAAATATAGGGTTGGGTACAATAAATCACATCATCCAGCAGCTTGTATAGGTGCCGGCTGTGATTTTACTACTGCAGGGTTTTGATTATAGTTGTGGGATGTGAAATAGTTGGCTGACGTGCTGAATAGTAATTCAACATACTAGGAGCTAATAAATTATATTTGTAGCAAATAAAACAACATATGCTACAATTAGGAGAAACTTAAAACACTAAAAATTTGAAAAATTACATAACAAATTATTCAGATGATTGTCCAGCAAGTAGATCAATCATGAACAAACTTGGAGGAAAATCCATTCATAACATTGACTTGTCTAGTTATCCTACAACTATGCTTGTAGCAAATAAACATGATCTGCTATGATTAAGAGAAACTTAATGTCAGGATTAGCATCAATTTTTCTGTAAAAAGCCATCAATTGGATTAATTTTTCAACTAAGGATATCAGTATCTGGATTATAAACTCCAACCATTCTATCCAATAAGCTAAGCCTACCATCTAATCATTTCAGTAAAATTCTAAATGATGTTGTAGGCATAAATTGAGTTTGATAGGAAAACCAATATTGGCTAAAAGGCATGGATAGTACATTACAGAAATTAACTAGTCAGAGAATATATGTTGCAGCATGGAACTACCAGATATTATCTGAAATGAAGGTTACAGAATTACAGAAGGCAGATGCTTCACTGAACCAGATGGCTCATGTATGCAAAAATTGTATGACCCAAGTCATTACAGTAAAAAAAACATAAGTGTGTAAATATATGTATAAACAGGATATCAGAAACATAAATCTAATTTATTCTCCATCAGACGTAGACGGCAACAAGACCATGGAAAATAACATTGTGATTGGTGAATACATATTCAATAACTGAACAACTAAATTGTGGTTGCTTTTGCATCTTATTCAGAACAGAAAAGGATATCAAAGCTTGCTGCAGCCCAGAGGAGGCAGGGTCAATGAGGGCAACAAAGTAGAAAGACAAAATTATCAGGACCACACAAACATAGACAAATGATGTCTCAATGGACCACATAAATTTAGTGGGAACAAATAGAACAAAGAAGTAAAATTAGGATATGGGAAAATAAGAAATAAAAGTTGAATCAATCCTATTAGACGTGCTAGGAACTACTGATTGCAAGAAGCAATGATTCCATGTATGTACTAAACCACGGATGCTGATTAAAATAATATTTTTGGCACTAAAATTAAACTATCCTGTAGGAATTGAACCCCCATCCCAACATGCATGCTTCTCACCCTGAAGCTAGTCACCAATATATGATAATAAAGAGTAAATCACATGCAACCATAAAAAATTGTCCACAAAAATGTAGGTCGGCTGTGCATCAAAAACGAACCTAATGGAAACCAAAAACATATGCAAATTGGAATTGGAATAGAAACAACCGTAAAGAACGTGGGTAGAACCTTCAACATTGACTGGCTAGGCGCGCAGCAAAAAAAAAAAATAGTTAGGCCAGGCCTGGGAGCCTAAATGAAAGGGTGCGCTTGGTAGCCAACCAGGAGTGGTGTTGGTACTGAATATTAAGTTTGCAAGAAGGCCAAGCACAGTGCTAAAAAAAATTAAGTGCTCAAAAAAATGAAGGCCAAGCATGCATGTGTTGCTGTGATATTCATCCAGATGAAATGCATGCTGATGGCCACTATATACTCTTTGGAAAAAATAAAAGTCACATGTTTTCAATTAACCAAGAGAAAGAAAATAATTATCAACTACATCATAAATCAGTTAAGCACATATGGCAACCTATGTTCTGCTGCCTATTTTCTCACCAAATTTGTACTGACATGCAAGAGGTAAGGCTAGCTTACAGCATATATGTTCGTCAAAATAAACTGAAACTAAAAAGTAATTTCTTTATACTAAATGAAAATAATGTACCTTACAGGAGAGGGCTACAGAATGACTAATTGACGTGCATGGAGGGGTGCTCACTTGATGGATCAAAAAGGAAATGCAATATTCAACAGGCCAACTGACATTAAGAAAAGTTTTGTAATAATAAATTATCTTGGTAGTCATTCCTAACCGAGAAATACAAACTCAGCACGTAATGAAAATAATTCCAAATTGCATTGCATATTTCCATCCAAGAATACTTTATTGAGTAGATAAAAACTCATGCATGTTAAAAAGATAAGACAGACCCATTCAAGAAAATCATACTTGACCAAAAACATTAATTCTAGTACATAACTAAATGCAATGAGCATTATCTAAACAAATTATATATCAACTAATCTCTTGGCTTGCAAGTTTGATTTTGGTGGTGCAAGAGTTTTCAGGTGGATTGTAGGCAAAAAAATCAGTTTGAGAAAAACAAAATAATTGATCACTTGAAACATCCAATTTTTTGAACCATAAATTTTCACTGTGAGCTCACACCAGAATTGCAGTAAAGTTTGTCATGATTTAAGAGCACCAAAGGACCCTCTTGTCCAGGCAGCACAAACTGCTACTACATCTTGAAGGCAGAGATGCCACTGCTGGCAATGAAGCACTGTGGTCAGTCAACAAAAATAGCTACCCGCTATAGTAAACTGCCGCACCATGTCCCACACAACCGCCTCATAAGTAGCTGCTTGCTAGTGCAATGATTAAGAAGACTGAAATTAAATTCAGTAACAGAACAAGAACCGATAGAAATTCAGTACCAAAGTTGGCTAGAAGTAAATAACTTACAAAATTGATAATCAAACTCTAGGTCAGACATCAACAAGAAAAAAGAAGGTATTAGAATTTTGATGAAAATGAGCAAAGAAAGATGTTATGCAGTATGGTAGGAGCCAATGCCAACAAGATGCTCCCATGAGAAGCTTAGTATGTATGGTATTCATTGCTCTCTAGTTCCTATAACTAGTATATTATGTTTCAAAAAGAAAAAAATTGTCTTTGCACCAATTTGTATTTCCATTATATAATAATAAAAAATAGTGATGGCATCGTTAATCTAAATGAAAAGAGATTGAAAATACACGAGCACACATTATAGCTCAGCAAAACAAGTAGCATTCATGTTCTAATTCACAAGAAATACAATTAACTGTGCATAAGTTATAGCCAGGAAAATGAGCAGTGCAACAATGGGTAGTACTGACCTGGTCTTGCATGCTATCGAGAATCTTGCGCTTTGCCAGCGATGCATGTGGAGTGGATTGAGTGATCCCACAAGTCATTCAGATAGGAGCTGGTCGATTAATCTCTGAGTTTGAATAAAAATATGTTATACTTATACCAATCTGAAAATGGAAACTTAGTAAACAAATCTAATCAGTCATAGTTTGCTGGAATAACCACATCTGAGCATTTACAATCTGAAAAAAAGCGGGTTGGACATCTTATTCAAAATTTGTTTTAAAAAACATTAATCTCTAATTATGCTCCTTTAGCAGCATACAACCAAGATATCAAAGATGTTAGCAACATCTCCCACAGAATGGATAGGCAATAATTACCATCCCCCACAATAAACAAATCAATGGACAACTCAATAATTTACTATATTAATCTCATATGACATCCGGATACCATTTACAGCAATGGAATCATGAATCAAAATTTCCAGCAGCAACATAAAAAACAAAGATTTAAAAACCTAGTCCAAGGAATGAAGGCTTTAGTCGTGTATTCAATTATTCATATGAGATAATATTGTAATTCATGTACTAGCTTCCATCAGGTAGATAGAAAAGCATTCTGGCATATAGTCCTGATCCTGGAGTCTCTAACCCTACAAATTGTCACAAGCTCCTGAAGAGAAGCCATGGACACGTCTCCCCAACTCCCCTCGTCCGTTCGATTTCCAGATCTACGGCTTACAACTTCTGAAGCGGATTCTGCCGGAAGCGGCTTCTCCTCAACTTATCTGGCTTCTCGTCCGAATTCAGATAAGCAAATATATACTACAGCTTCCGCTTGTACTTCGAGATTCTTCGGAAAAAAAAAGAAAAAAAACCTCCCGCTCGCTCCCCGAGCCGACGCGCCGCCTCCCGCTCTTCCTCTCTTTCCCAGGCGAAGGCGCATCGGCGAGCAGCCCTCCGGCGCGGCGGCGGCCTTGTGGCTTGCGGTGGCCGTGGGCGGCGCTTAGCCCCATCCCTCTCTCTCTCTCCAGCGGTCGGGCGGCGCAGCCGGCTGGACTGCCGTGCTTGCCGCCCTCCGACCCTCGTCCGTTCGATTTCCAGGATCTCGGACACAACTTCTGGCGGATTACTGCCGGAGGCGGCTTCTCCTCAACTATCTGGCTTCTCGTCCGAATTCAGATAAGCAAATATATACTACAGCTTCGCTTGTACTTCGAGATTCTTACGGAAAAAAAAGAAAAAAAACCTCCCGCTCGCTCCCAGAGCCCGGCGCCGCCGCCTCCCGCTCTTCCTCTCTTCCCAGCGCGACAGCGCATCGGCGAGCAGCCCTCCCGTAGCGGCGGACGGCGGCACTGCGCGGCGGTGGCCGTGGAGCGAGCGGCGGCAGCGCTAACCCCATCCCTCTCTCTCTCTCCTGCGGTCGGGGCGGCGCACCGGCTGGACTGCCGTGCTTGCCGCCCTCCGACGAGGCGGCGCATCGGGCGCGGCCGGTCCTTGCTGGGGCCGCAGCCACGGGCGCCCCTGGTGCGTGCTCTCTCTCTCCCTCCCTCTTGTTTCTCTGATTTTCTTTTCACACTGAATTGGATTCTTGTTCTAGGGTTTGGCTGTTGGTTACATCCAAGATTTATTCAACAAATACATGAATTTCTGTTGTTACTTTCTAGCTAGGTTTATCCCTAAAGTTATGCCCTCATCTGTATTCTAGGATTTTTTTCAGATCTGCAACTTCTATTTTTATGAGTTCTAATTACATTACAAATATCTGAAGATGGAAGTGCCACAAAATTCTGTGTCTATGCAATTTCTGACAGTTAAATATTGATTTGGACACATTGTACATGGTTCCCATTCCTGCTCAATTTGTTTCCTGCCTCATAACAGGAGATTAAGAAAAATAACCTGTGTCTTGCCTACGTGTCTGCAACCAAGAAAATAAAGGTGCCCTGTTATATCTCTGTTCTTTTATAGAGCAGGTCAATACAGATTTATTGCCTCAAGATATTTTCAAACCCAATTATGACATGGCTACATTTTCTAGGTTGGGCTAGCTTGCTGATCCAAGAAGGAAGACTTTCTCAATCTTGGGGAGAACACCTACTGGCTACATTTTCTAGCTTGGGCTACCTTGCTGATTCAGGGAGGAAGACTTTCTCAATCCTAGGAACTACACCATCTTAAGTTCAGTTCATTGTTTTGGTGAGTTATCCTCTTCCTCTGGCCTTCTTGATAGTTTAGATTATTTCATAACATATTTAGATGTTGGATACTGAAGTATATGTACTTCCCTTTTCCCGTGTTCAAATCAGATTCCTATCTGTTCAGAAGGCAGGGGCTGCAAAGAAAATACTTGCCTTTTCATGTCTCATGTATATTCCAGTTTCAAATTCTTAGTGCTAGATGAGAACTGATGCATATTGGGTTCCTGAGAGCACCTTCAGAATACATTATCACCTCGTTGTGTGTGTTTTCCAATCAGAAATGCTTAAGTTGACCAAAAATATTAGAGCTTCTCTTACCAATTTTCTGAAATTGTTGTCAAATGCAGTGAAAGATATCAATTTTGCACATTATGATCCTCTTTGATTTAATTGTGCCTTTCAGCGTACAAAATTCACTGCTTCGGAAATATGTTTCAGCAACTGTAGTTCTTTTCAGTTGTGTTATGCTAATTGAACTCTTGTGTATTCCATCCAGTTTCTGATAACAAGCACACTTCTGTTCAAACATTTCCCAGGGTCTTCACTATTTGTCTCAAGATTTGAAAATGTTGGTAGCCCCACTGTTTAATCAAATCTATCTAACCTATTTTCTTTTCTTTTGTGCCAACTAAACAATTAGGATTCATTTGTAGTGCCTAAAAGGTTACACAGTTTGGTCAGCAGGACCCTAATAAATTCTAGATAGACTAAAAAGTTATCTTGGTAATTTCAATTCCCCATGCGTTTTTTTTTAAGTTATTGGGTATTTTCATATGTCAATTTAGAGTGACCCACTTTTTGAACCAGATCGTATTTCACGTTAAAAAAACATATACTTAGCAGTAACCACTACAATGTACTTATGAGTTCCTTCTACTTCTTTTACCAGAGCACTGGAATTTGTACAGCCATGGTACCCTTTCAGGATTATGGAGTTTCAGATTTTTCCTTTTTGTCTCTGTTTTCTTAGGCGAGGCTCAATTGTGCTTCCCCATTTCTATGAACAGTATAGTCTCTACACAATGTTTTCTTATGTATCTACTACCTCCTCCTTTCGTACACAAAAGCAAGCTTATTCATTTATTATGTCCTACTGGCAGTGGAATTCCAGATATTAGATTTTATAGCACGAGGATATATAACAATGATGGTACCCTGTCATAAAGTGTAGTGGATTTTAAATTATCAGGTTTCCTTAATTTTTGGGTCATACAATTAGATCCAATGTAAATATATATAGTCAATCTGTAAAAATCAATGATAGCTCAGTCATACAAAGTGATAGGTGGAACAGACGACACTTTTAATGATGCTGTTAAATAAAATTTTTTATCAAAAAGATGCATATGGGTATATTTTAATATTCACAGCTAACACTACTAATAAGGATATATGTTCAGAGTCTTACAGTTTTACTCAACATGTTGAGTCTTATGGATGTTTTTTCCCCTTATAATGATTTGTGTCACATGCACTGCTCCTTTTTATACCAAACTGAAACTTGCACACCACTGTTTCTTTCAGCAAATTTTGACAAAATATATATGCAGTCATTGTAATGAATTTTAGTCAACTACATACCTTTAGAATATGCGTCTCTTTTGGTCATTCAATCTGGAATTTCATAATATGGAACTTTTCAGAATATTTGCTGGGTATATAACTGCTAATTGTATATGCACAGGTTGGTGTTGGCTTCGTAGTTTTTCAGCAACTCAGCGGGATAAATGCTGTTGCATTCTATGCAGGCTATATCTTCAGTTCTCCTGATAATCACATGTTTCCAAGATTTTTTTGTCCATTTGTAACAGTCCTTGATTAAAGTTTCGCTTTTTATCATACATTTAACATTTCCTGAAAAACTTGGAACCAATTTGGTTGGTATTATTCAACCTGGAGATAAATTGCTTTGTTTATAATCATAATCATTTCAGAATCCAATTTGTGTTCTACCTGAGCTGACGTATACAAACAAAAATCATTAGCCACAATGTTTTGTGAAATCCTTTACATGGTATGGCGGAGTCAAAACATTCAACCCATAACTCTTGCTTCCTCCATTTGCTATTACATTACAGTTTTGAGAATGCAGGTGCCATTTTTATGCTAAAATTTCCCACTGATTTTTTCTCTGCCTTTGTTCCCAGCCCAATGACTATGTAAATGCTATATTGGTTCCACAAAGAAGTCAAGTTTCTTTTTACATGTTCAAAATTTCTTTGCTCAAAGAATGTTTCATGCTCTGCGCATCTCTATTTTATTAAATATATGATGATCCCTATATTTTTAAGTATGTGCTACAGAATTACCACTACATCTATAAATTCAAAAGGTACTCATCTGGATTTTTTTGGATGAATCCATATTAGCCATATCATACATGTGAATTATGATGTACCTGAGATAAACACTCGACTCCATGTGTTGTTCATTGTAAGATCTAATTTGTTTTAGGGCTCCATCTATCCCAATTTCCAGTTGCTAATAAATGACATCCTGCTCCTTGCGTCTATTTTTGGTTTTTAGGCTGCCAACGTGGAATATAAGAGACAGCTGCTTCATGGGATAAAGAGTAGGACAGATTTGGAAATCAAGGTATTCTAACTTAGATCTTAATTCTGCCACCATGTCCATTATTGAACGCGTGTTTATACTATATGTGCTGCTCTACTTGCATTTATTCAGGATTCTCTATACTAAACGAACTAACAGTTCAAGTAGTGCCTCCCATTATGCCCCAGAGTCCACCCACTGAAGCTGTTCAAGCACCTACAAATGGGGCACCAACAGGAAAAGAAGACAATAAGGGTGATAGGTACACTGCTGCTGCTTCAAATAGCATAGCAAACCACAACCAGCAGGAATTCCTCCAGTTAGCCCTGTCAAGAACAAAGACGATCATGAACCTGAGCACTGTCATAGTTGCCAGGTGTGCGATGTATAATCAAATGAGTGACTTCTTTAATGACCTTGCTTTACTTCTTGGCTGCCAATAAATATATTTCGTGTTCATAGCAGTATAGTTCTGGCTTCAACAATATTCGGACTGCAAGTTATGGCAAGTAGTGCCTTCAAGCTCCAGCCATGCTGCTCTGTCCAGCTGTGCAACTGCACTTAGAAACTAACTTCTATTCTATGTCATGTTACTATGTACATGTCTACTTAAATACTGCTTCAGTTCTAAATCAAATTATTTCGTGCATATATTTTGGTTTCTACTTTTACTTAATATCTATAACCTGAACCAAATATATATCTTTGATTCATAATAGTCATTAATTTCTTGCCATTTTGCCCACGAGGCGCGCAGGAGCGCGCCTTGTATACTAGTATCTAAAAAAATTAAACATCAGCTACGTTTGGAAGCTGATCCACTCCGGTCTTTACCCTAGCATGTGGCTGGGATGTGGGATCCCTCCAGTCCAATCCCATGGGGCCCCCGCTGCCTAGCCTGGATCACATGCCTCCATGGCAGCTCGGCATCGCTGGAATCTGCCATGAACTACTTTCAAATCAACCTAAATCTACATCGGTTCAGCCTTTTTTTAGATCAACATAAATTTGACAGCAGTAGATCCAGAGGTCTCAAAAAAGCTAAAATTCATGAGCTATGCTTTATTTGTGTGGGGATTCAATGCATTAACCCTGCAGTTTCTCAAAGTTGCAGAGTTTCAAAGGCTCAAAGAATGCCTTAACTCACCAGGACATCTTCAAATGTTTGAAAACATTGCAGGCGGCGAGGGAGACCTCAGGCCACGGCTCCCGTGTGCTCGTCTAGGTGCGGCAGGTGCGAGACCGGTGAAGCAGCACCAGCGCGGCGCGCCAGAGAGGGACAATCTGAGAAATAACATTAATAAGCAATACAAGGACAATAATAGTATTAGTATAAATTGAAACACGTATGGACCTCTCCTGCAAGCTCTCCAAAACGACCTTCTTCAGGTTACTCGGCACCCTATCAACAGCACGCTGAGCAGCATGAGTCCTACAAATGAATAGGAAAAAAAATGATCCATGACCTTTTGGGGAACACTTACAACCAGGGGTATGGTTACATATAGGGGATAAAAGAACCAGGTTTTTTTTAACAGCAAATTTGGACAGAAAATATAAATTGGAAGAGTAAACTGATATGCCTCAAAGGATTCGGATTGGTAAAAAATTTGGTAAGAAAGTTTGTGCGGAAATAGTACCTTCTCTGTGAGTGGACCTGGGAAGTAGCTGCAGCAGGGTGCCTGAAAGGGGAACGCCTTGCATCTGCAGCATACCAAAAGGAAGAAAGAGGAAAAATAATAAACAACAGACGTGGGAATATTGACTAGGGGAAAAATCATATGAGCTTTTAGAACAAGATGAAACGCTTTAATTGACAAAAGGATAAGCTGAAGTGCAGTGAACTAAAAATGGTTATTTATGGTAGAAAAAATTTATAAACCAAGTATATCTAATTTTTTATAAAAAGGAATCATAAAAGATCAGAAAGGCTTTAATTAAACATATCTATTTTTGTCTAATAATTTAGAAAACAGTAACTTCAAATTATAACTGGTTAGATTATAATACAGCCAACAAGCATAGCTGCTTCTACTGCTACAATTTTATATAAAAAAAACATAGAATAAGACTCATGCTCTTGGCCGAATTTTGTAACGTTTTCTCCTTGTCCAATTTGAAGTTCCTTGAATTGTTGTAAGCTTATGTTCATGGAGACATGGACTATTCAGAATGTTGGAAATAAAATTTATCTGAACCATGCATATTTTCTGAAGCAATTGGTGGTGACAAAAACTGGTGAAAAGATTAATCTTGCTGCTCTAGGTAACTTATAGGATACCATATCCTTTCTTAATTAAGCATGCTGCAATTGTGGCTAATTTTGTCTCATTTAATAGTAACTCTTTGCACCTCTATTTCGTGGAGCCGGTGTAGAAGCTGTACCAGCAGAGGTGGGCAACCCATCGTCTTGTCGTAAGGGGACCTCAAACCTAAATAGGAAATAGTCACATTAACATCATCCTAGAGGAAAGAGGAGATCCAACACAAGAAAGGGCCACTGAAAAAAAAAATGCACTGACCGCTGTTGAGTGCTCTCAAATACAAGCCTTCTGGGGTTGTTGGGCATCTTATCAACCAGCTCCAAATGGTAACTGAAGAAATTGAAACAAAATCTATTTATAATACAACATCCATATACTCTACATCTTAAATTTACAAACTTGGTCCATATAACAATGTAGTTGCAACTCTTGCCTAAATGAGAATCTATAAAATAAGATAAATGTAGTGTAATAGGAATAAGAAAAAAAAAGAACCTTTTAGTTGATGAACCAGCACCTTTTCCAGCATGGGCATTATCTATAAATACAGAATAAATATAATTTAATTATGGAACTATAATCAAGACATAAGTAAGAACATACATGCGTAGTCTGAATAAAAAATCAATGCAAAGTTGAATCATTGTATATGGTTGTAAGAAACAAATTAGATGGACGCATAATGCGAAACCAAATACATGATCGAATAATGAATTAATTGAGTTTAGAAGGATTTTAAAGCCTTAAATATGCATAATGCATACCAAATTAAAGCAAGATACATGAATAATAGAAGAAGGGTGAAAAAAGGAGGAGGCTTTTACCTGTATGCCATTATAAAAGATGGTCTTTACCTACGTACCACTAAAAAGTTCGACCACACTTATATGCCATTCACCTAAACTTTTTTGTCGCCCAAGCCATTCCGTCCAGTTTTACCTCTAACGGTGTCAAACTATAGCGAGAAAAGTCTAAAATGCCCTCATTTATTTTATCCTTTTTCTTTTAATCTTTTTTTTCTTTCTCCCTTATTTTATTTTTCCCCCTCTCCTCTGTCCGATCGGCTGGTCGGCTGGTCAGCTTCTGCACAGGTCCGCTTGCCTCCATGCCCGCGTGTCCGACTGCGGCAAGACGAGCGCCGCCGCCGCCGCCGCACTGCACCATCGCTGTCCTCGCCTTCCTGCACCTCCTCTTCTCCTCCAAGTAACGCCAGACATGCTGCAGCTCGGCACTTCTGCTCCCGCTCTGCGTGCATCCATGGCTGAGACAACGACCGTCCGAGGAGGAGCACAAGCCGTCGAAGTCATTGTCGTTGCCGAGCCAGCTGTGCAGCTCGGGGACGTACTCGGCTCGACCGCTGGTCGCAATGCACGCTCGCAGGGTGACGCCTGGAACGGAGGTGCCAGTGGCCACGCATGAGCTGCTGGCTCTGGCACACGCGTACCGCGTCGGGTGGCTGAAGCGCGCCGCCAAGGCCGCCGTGTCGGCGCAACTCACTGCAGACCGTGCTGTGGACATGCACAAGCTGGCCAGGCTCGGCGACGCGCCGCTGCTGTACATGCAGTGCGCGAGCCTGGCCGCCAAGGACTTCGCTGCAGTCGAGGTGTCCGACGGGTGGCGCCGCCATGCCACGACCCGGTGCTAGAGCTGGAGCTCGCTCAGCTGCTGGAGGACGCGAACAACCGGTGGGCGCGGGCGCAGGCGTCACAGGAAGCCTACCGGCAGCTCGGCTAGGCCATGCGCTCCCTCGACCGCATCTTCGCCGCTGCACCGACGACAACGCGACCGGGCGCTACTGGGCGAAGCTCCGCCCGCCACCGTGGACCCTCGCGTGGGAGTCTGGTTGCCTTGGCGCGCTGCTATGGCCATCGCTGCGCTGGCCGTCCCCATTCCGCCCCGCTTATTAGGTCGTCCGGGGCGGCCTGGCCAGACCCCAGCTGCGCGCCCCTCACGCATCGCGACGCCACCCGACCCGGTCCTGCACTGTTGTTCGGCACGGCCGCCGCCACCTCGCGGGCTGGCCCCCAGCACCACCGCTTCTTGCCGCTGCAACACGATGCGCGGCTCCACGCGTGCCCCGTGCCCAACCCCATCCTGCATCCCCCGTGCAACGCCACCAGCTCGCTGCTGCGCCGCCGCCCTTCACCACTATGCGCTCACGCCAATGCTAAGCTCGTCTCTCCGCGCGGCCTCTGCACAGAGCGCGCCGCCACTGCTCTGCGGGGCGTTGCGCAGCTCTGCGTGCTGGCATACGGCACCGGCGCCCAGTGCCGCCAGCCGGTAATTCGCGGGCGCGGCCCCGGCCAGGTGCGTGCGGGATGGCACGGTAGCCGCCGACGGGCACTGCCTCGGCGAGCGGGTGCAGGCGCGGCCGTGTGTGCGCGGGTGCGGCCCGCCCAGCAAAGGCGCTCTCCCCCAGGCGGGGCGCGACCTCCTCCTGGGCGGCGTGGCGCCAGAGCGCCCCTGCCTTGGGAGATGGAGAGAGAAAAGCGATTGTGTCAGAGAGAACGCGAGAGGATAGGGACGAGAGAAGGGCATTTTGGACGCTTTTCTTTGTCGGTCCCACACGTCAAGGCTTGCAAACGGCGAAAGAGTGACGGAAGGCGAACGGAATGGCTTGGACGACAAAAAAGTTTAGGTGAATGGCACATAGGTGCGGTCGAACTTTTTAGTGGCACGCAGTAAAGACCATCTTTATAATGGCATACGTGTAAAAGGCTCAAAAAGGAGACCTGACGGACCGGACGACTCCATCCAAAATAATGCAGCTCGGTCTCAGAGAGGTCAATGGCCGTGGACAACCAACAGACGAAGAGCAGAAAGAGGCGGGTCGATTCCGCCGCCCGGGGAGGCAGGCAGGGCAGAGCCGGCACGAGCGAACGTCGGAAGGCGCGGGTACCCCCCCCGTGCGGTGGCCATTGGGCGTCGGTTTCGCCTCCTTTCCCCACCAAACTCCGGTCTCCGGGGCCACGAGCCCCACGACTCGCGACAGACGAACGCTACCGCTGGGCGGGAGCCGCCCGCCCGCGATGGCAGCCTGGCAGGAGCAGGGAGGATGGCGCGCGAACAAACGGAAAACGATTCCTTTCTTGCTCCGGTCCGTTCTTGGCTTCCCGCTTCCGCCCAAAGGCGCTGCGAGACGTTAGCGGCGCCAGCAGGGGACGGCGCTACAGGTCTGCGGGCGCACGGCGCCGGGGCGGCACGCAGCTGGCCGGGAACGCATGGTGTTGGGCGACGCCGGGGGAGGAGGACACCGCGGCGCGCACACGGGCGCTGGTGGCGTCGGCGAGGAAGAAGGACGGGCGGTTTTGCGGAGACGGAGCGGAACCTCGACAAAAACATGGGTACGATTGGGAGCTCCCGTCCGAGCTGCGCCGCTTTTCCTGTGGTGGGCTGGGCCTGTAAGTGAGCGTGACGGGCCGAGCGGTAGGATGGGCTGCCCAATAAGACGATGGGTACTAAATAGCTATTTAGTACCCAGGTACCATATAGGGATATATATAAACTACTTTGAACCTTCGCCTCCCATTCTCATGCATGCATACTCCCACAAAACCAAGGGAAAGTTGAAAATATGCTCCGATCCCAGCCCACACCTTGAGCTCCTCCTAGCTAGGAGGTTCTTTGCCTTTAATTTTCTCAACGTGGATATGGTATGTACGCCTCCACAATTTGTTTTGTCAGAACAATACCCCTTTCCGTCTCCCTATTTTATCTTTGACTAAGCAAAATCTCCCTTTCCATGAATGGTCGTCATATTCGGTTTGGTGGCTTACTTCTCCATGTGGAAGACATCGATTGTGCATGAATCGCCAGAACAACAACGCCAAAGGAGCAAATGCATCTAGCCATGCGCTGGTGCTTCTTGAGTGGCTTGACTAGAGCTACCAATATTGGTGGTCACGAGAGTTATGAAATCATGTCTAGTTCACATCCAACAAGGATAGTTTAGAAAGTATGAGTCAGGTGTGTTCGATTGAGCTGTGGCTTTTGAAAAAGCAGCTGTGGCCTGTGGGTTGTGGCTTTTGAAAAAAGCTGCCACAGAATATAGGCTGCGGTTTTTGAAACAACTCGTTTGGTTAAACAGCGGTGGTTTTGGGGTCTTCTACTCTCACTTACAGGTGGACCCCATGTGTCACGGGCTTCTTCCTCTCGCCACCAGACAGAAGCCCGCGCTTGCCGGAGATGACCACGCCCGCCTGACGGGGCTGACCGTACCCGCACGCGAGGCCACAGCGGAGCTAGTCGTCGGCGTCTGCGAGGCCACGTGACGCAGCTACCCGCACTCGCGCCGACGAGTCCGAGCAGAGCGCAGCTGCTCGTTCGCCCCCGCAAGGCCACGGCGGAGCTGCTCGCCGGCACCTGTGAGGCTGCGCGGCGGAGCTTCTTGCGCCCGCGAGGCCACGGTGCAGCTACCCGCACTCGCCCGATGAAGCTGCGCGCTGCAACTGCTCGCTGGCACCTGCGAGGGCGCGCGGTGGAGCTGCCCGCGCTCGCGTCGGAGATGGAGCTGTGCTGGCCGAGGAGAGGGAGCCGCGGGGGTATGTGGAGCGCTACCACCGGTCGGAGAGGGAGTCGCACCGGCCTGGGAGGACAAGGGAGCGTTGTGGCTGCCGGCCAGAAGGAGCGCGAGGGAGAAGCCGCGGCCGCTGTTTCGCACGCGGACGGGAAAGGAAGAATGGAAAAAAGAACCGGTATCTTCTACGTAACAAGTGGCCGGTGGATAATTTTTTCACCAGCCCAAAACAAATGGGGGTGGTTTTAGATTTGTATTACAGTGAAATCTACTTTTAGACAAAAACAACCTAGTCTTTTGGACCCTTTGGTTGGCGCATGCGCCGCTGAGAGCCTCTAGCACTCGGTCCATGTTTGCGCCGCTGCGAGCATGCGGTTGGCCGTCACCAGCGCCGCGTTGCCACACTACTACAGATTTGGACATCAGTGGCGGTTCAAAACCCCCATTCACCGGCGGATTTTGAACCGCCACAACCAAAGTGGCAGTGATGGGGTTCGACATCACCGGCGGTTCTTTCAAACCGCCCGCTGATCATAAACTTTCACCGGGCGGTTTGAAACATGAACCGCCAGGTGTTGTTCAAAACTTTCACTGGCGGTTCGTAGCTGAAACCGCCAGTGTTGATGTAACCAACACTAGCGGTTCATTCTAGAACCAACCGCCAAGATCGAGTTGATCTGCCGCATAGCCACACAAACAATCCAGTTAACATATGTAGGCTCTACAACATATTCCATTCATGACCAAGTCAAGAGGTGATCACAAGTCATACATCAACATATGTATTACATTCATTCTTTTATCACGAACACCAAACTAATAATTCAACTAATAACCTTAGTCACAAACGTGAAGATAAAATATACAAATGGAAATCTCACAAGTGACCTTAGTCACCAAACTAATAGTTCAACAAATGGTGCTAACTAGATATTCTTGGTGTCAGCAGTATGAGTGAATATCTTAGGTTCCTAGAATTTGTCCATGTCCTGTACACACAACACATTAGAAGCAACCATCACTTGTTGAAATAAATAAAAGAAATCACAAAGAAATTTTACATATATGTAATGCCGAAAGAAATCAAGTAACAACAATCCTTTCTCAACCCTATCACATATATTTAAGCATTTCCAGGAAATACACTAATTCAAACTAAATATTCTGTCACCAGTTTCACAAAATCACATCAAGTAAATACAACACGAATAATGAAGTTCAAATATTTACTCTGGTCTGTACTGAAAATTTAGAATTAGAAAAGGAAAACAATTCAGAATCTAGAACATTAAGGTAATGTTGGTGTCCATGATCAGGGAGGCATTGACCACCTCAGAACTACATTTTAGAATTGCAAATACAAAGCTATGTCTCTTGGATATTCAGGTGTGATTGCATTACTGAAATAGAGGGGTTTCACTGCAGGAAGAGGATAAATGCACATCAGCTAAAAGTCGACTACAGCAGAGCAGCAGCTACCTTTATCCTATTATCTAAAATATCTAGCAAAATCCATTAATCCTCACATAGGTAGCACTAATGTCAAGTGCACATCAGCTTTTCCAGAACATGCATATCAAGTTGACATTTAATTTGAAGGTCCTAGGAGGGAAGGATGGCAACAACACTGGGACAAACTAAAGCATTATACCATGCTTGCACTCTCCAGTTGGTGTGTGCATATCACAACTTCAGCCCAAAAGCAATATTTCCCATATAGCAACAACACAAGGCATTACCATCACTAGCTTGTGCAGTGGCCAAAAGTAATCTTTCCATTTCACTTTCTTCTTCATTAAGCATATCACTTAGTATCTCTATTTGTTTTTTGTTAGCAGTGACCTGAAAAAATAAGGACCAACATGACGGTTAATTTTGGACCTTTAATTGCAACTAGAAATTTTGATAAGTCAAATAATTACAGCTTCCTATGGGAAATAGAAGTTTAGTGGTAGCAGTTCAATAATTACAGCTTCCTAATAGGCCATGTGATGTACTGGCAGCAGTTCATAGTTACAGCTTCCTAATAGGCCATGTGAGTGTATTATAAGAACAGACTTCCTTGGGTTATATATTACTGTGCCGTGCTGTACAAAAAGTTAGATTTCTTTAAGTTTCAGTATTCACATCTCAGTTCCATTCACTGAAAGAACTATTACAATAAAGTTCAGTATTCATTGTCCAAATTTAGTCTTTTGGCACTCCAAAAGTACTGTAACACATAAAAAGCAGTATTCAGATCATTGTTTGGTATACATAATTAATAAAGAAAAAATTGTACATGACAGACTAAGTAAGGGCCTTTTTGGATCCCAATGGGATTATGGTAATCTGTATTATGGATGATCTTATAATAATCTATATCCTAAAAGCCGCATGAACCAAATATAGCTCCAGCAGCATTAACAAAATAAACTGAGTAACGCAAACATAGGGAAAAAAAGGATGGGCACATTCTCAGGGAAAAAAATATCCTTTAATCTCATGCTAATTTCATGATGCACGACAATAATCTGACTGTAACAACACCTAGGATTAATGATACCCTATGCACCTAGGATTAATGATACCCTGTGCAATCATTGTCTTCTTGCCAACTCCAACATGCATCAGACTAATACAGATATCAATGAAAGATTATCCGCATTGGCACCGTGGCGTCCCATATGAGAAATATCTAAATGGAAATTTGCATTCGGATAGACAGGATCTGGAGCTGTTGTAACCAAGAGACTGCATCGTCTCCACTGCCTGCCCCCTCCAATTCCCAATCTAGTGTGAAACGAACTAAAGAATCACCTTTTCTAATAGAGAAATTCCTTCCACACTCCGTGCGCGACAAGCAAGATGTCACTGGATCAGATCTAGCAAGAGACTAGTGTTCCCCAGGGCGCGATGCAGAGGGAGACCGAGGGGCGAGCGAACAAACCTGACGGGAGCACGAGATGAGGCGAGAGGCCAGTGCCATGGCTGGTGCGGCAGTGCTAGGGCTGGGGCTTCCGCCGCTGAAGGGACCGCGCCCTGTCGTGGCGCCGCCCGGAGGGGCCATGCCCTGCCCGTGCGCCGCAGGAGGGGCTCGCCCCTGACCAGCACGCGCCAGCGCCACCGGAGGGGCTTGCCCCTGCAAGCTCGCGTCGTTCGGATAGGTGGTGGCATCGCCGGGAGTTAGGACATGAAGGATTTGGATGTTTGGAACCGAGGGGAGAGGAGTGGCGGGGGCGGCGGCGGCGTCTGAGAGGTGGTTGAGGGAGACGAGGGGTTGGAGCCAGTGATGCTTCACTAGCGGTTAGAGCCACGAACCGCTAGTGATGCTTCACTAGCGGTTGGAGCCACGAACCGCCAATGATGGGTACCTTCACTAGCGGTTTGTGGTATCCTCCAATCATGTTCTTGTTTTGAAGCTTCAAACCGCCAGTGAAGAGATATTAGTGGCGGTTGGATAGAAACCGCCAGTGATAGACCGGCAGTGATGATCATTTCTGTAGTAGTGCCAGCTTGCCGCCATTGCTTGACCTAGCACCGTGCAGCAGGTAGCAGCTGGACCCACAGCGTCGCCGCTCGCCGCACTGCATCACCGGTTGCCGTCGTTCGTACCACAGTGACCCCGGCCCCGAACTGCGATCAGACACGTCTGTCCGACGAACGCGGATCACCGACTCCTCGCTACGATCCATGATCCGTATGACTGCCTATATCCCATCCTGATGTCTTCTGTTCCTAAAACGATCTTCTCGCTATTTCTACTGCCGCCAAGCCTGATTGTCGCGCTAGTTAGATGATGGAGCGATGACTACTGCAGGCATGCATGGGTAAGATGTGGCACTACAATCTCTAAATGGTGGGTTGTAAAATGAGACCAGGTATATATAGTCATATAGAGGCAGTGGCCTGCACTGCAACAAGAATCAAGATGTATGGTGGCATGACATACACATGGGTAGAAGTTACTGCTATGCTTACGAGATGCATGCAGCACGTCCTGCATGTCCTCGATCAGAGCAGTGTGACTACTGATGCAATGAAAGCCAACTGTGTAATTAAAAAAAGAATACAGTGTCAGTGTGAACCACACATTAAGTCCCATCTCCAGAGACACAAATTAATTGTGCATATTTCTCTCACAGGTTCATTTTGACCTCAGAAACACATAGACGGCCGTATCTGTATATATCCAGTGTTGTGGCGGCTTGTGTTATACAAACTACTTCGTACCTTCGCCTCCCCTTCTAATGGATGCATACCCTCACGAAACCAAAGAAGAATTGAAAAATCTGCTCCCATCCCACACCTTGAGCTCCTAGCTAGGTTCTTTGCCTTTAGTTTTCTCAACGGATGTGGTATATACGTGTCTCCACAATTTGTTTAGGAATAAGTGGTGTCAGGAAAATACTCCTTTGCATCCATATGTCATCTTTGACTACGCAAAATCTCCCTTTCCATGAATGATCATCGCATTCGGTTTGGCGGCTAACTTTTACTTGTGGGAGACATCGACCGTGCATGAAGGGCATGTTTGCTTCAATGCCTCCCAGGCAGGAAGGGCACCAGGCAGCAATCTCTACCCCAGCTGCTCAAAGTCCAACGCCTGGGGAAGCAAGTTGAGCCAGGCAGGTTTGCCAGACTTCAAAGCAAACAGGTCCACAGAGCCAGTACTTGAGCGGCTTGACTACGTAATGGATCTACCAATATTGGTTGTCACGAGGGTTACGAAATCATGGCTAATCCACAATAAACATGGATATTTTTGAAAGTATCAGCAGACAGATCACAATTGGAAGACAAGATGCATTTTGTTTATCTGGCTCTGCGAATTATGTGCGGAGAAAAATAGAATGCTTGTAAGCCTTTTATTGTGAATCAGAATGTTTGCAAGTCAGTCACCTATAATATACCAAAAAGAAACATCACCTACATAGTCGTCCGCTTGATGATCAGTTTATTTTTACCAACATGTGGCCTTAATCATCAATGGCTTTTGGCCCCAAATTATAGATTACTTTGGTTTGTCCTAAGTTAAACACTCCTTATGACAATTTTTTTGTGACAGGAAAATAAATCAGGAAAAGTACCTGATACCGTACCAGAAGGAATAATGCTCCCTTAATGACTGACTGTCATGAAAAGCCGCCTCTTAAATTTGACTAACTTTTTAAAGATATATATCTACAAGTTCAACTAAATGCATTATATAAAAACATATTACATAGAGAATTTAATGAAATTAATTTGGTATTTATAGACACCAGTTCATTTTTTATAAGACTGTTAATATGTTATAAAAGTTTGGCTTAGTTTATAGACAAAATAAACTCTAATGTGGAATAATGGAGCAAGGTATATTTGGATAAATGTTTGACTCACAAAATTATCACTATGCACGTGCCAATCCTTTATTCTAGCCAGTTAGCTCCATCAGAATAATTCTCATCACCACCTACACAACTCGGCAAACCGCTGACGCCGTCACCTGCCGTTCAAGCTTTGCCTAGTGTTGGATGGCAAATACTCGATAAACATTTGATAAACCTTGTGTATGCCCTGACACTCGGCAAACCTTACATATGCCGTGCGCCGAGGTGTACCGAGTGTGACACTTGGCAAATCATCCGTTTGCCGAGTGCCTAAAATAATACACTCGGCGAACACTTGGCACTCAGCAAAGAGTCTGTTTCCGGTAGTGCTAGTTCCACTGCACGATTGCCAGACGTCCTTCCCTCGTCTGAGAACACGATTTAGACAGGCCGCAAATCTGTAGCTCATCTATGAAAATGAGATGTGCCCACGTGTGAAATCTATTCCTGTAGTGGTGTCATCCCGATGCCTTTCATCCTCAAAGCTCTTGGTTATTTCCTTTACAATGAGCCTATGTTGATCTCCCACAGCTTGGACACAATTCGGTGGAGTAGTAGACTGCAGTCACCATTGAGAATGGGATCTGAGCCAAGGAGTGGAAGAAGCAGGAGCAGCTGACATACACTAAAGTCTGATCGAGAACATGCATCTCATATGCCAATGTCGCACGCTCGTCACGAGCCTCGCTCCAGCACCAGGTCCCTGCATCGCGCCGCCGCGAGCGTACGGCCGCTTGGCCAGCACCAGCGTACGGCAGGCCGCCAGTGCTTGATCCAAACCCACCAGATGTGCCGCAGCAAGCAGCTGGTTCCAGCGTCGCCGCCCTCCGCACTGCATCACCGAGCACCGCCGTTCCTGCTGCAGCACCCCTGAACTGCGATCCGGAACGTCTGTCCCAGGAACGCGGATCGCCGGCTCGCCACTACGATCCACGATCTGTACGACTCTGCCAACATGGGCTATATCCCATCCTGATGTCTTCTGTTCCTAAAACTCTTCTCGCCATTTCGACTGCTGCCAAGCCTGGTCGTCGTCGCGCCAGATGATGGAGTGATGACTACTGCACGCACGGGTCAGATGTGGCTCTACAATTTCTAAAACGAAGGGTGTAAAATGAGACCAGGTATATATATATATATATATATATATATATAGAGCTAGCGAACTGCATCAAAAGTGAGGTGTGAGTGGAGGAAAAAAAAAAACCATAACCATTGCTACTTTACTCCAGCCTATGTTAAATTTTACACCTGCGGCACCTATAGTAGTGGGTTTAATTATTTGTGCACCCATTGAATGTACATGTTAATGAGATACAAGTAGTAATATACCATATCATGACCATATATTAGTAAATATATAAAGCTGAAAATTGAAAAAAAAAATCTTCATGTTTATATTGTACAACTAATTAACATACAGTAATAGTCTAACAACTCCTAGTTTACAAAGCCATAATTAGTTAATTACACCAGACCTTAAAATGGAACAAACACACAGGTAACCAAGCAACAAGCATGCATCTTTACACCTTCCTAAAAATGCTAAGTTATTATGAGCAAAATATAAGAAGAAAAAAATATCGTCCCCTCTCGCAGAATGAAAACCAAAATAAAGAAAAGGGAGAGTGCAGCAGTGACATTATGGATAACTCGCGATCCAGAGGAACACAATATGAAACAAAGGATGACTAGTGAAGTTGCGCGAGCTAGCCCTGCTTGTTCATCACTGGTCGCGCATGCATCTTCTCCCCGTTGCTTCCCTGCATAGCTAGCAGCGTGTCTCTCAACACTGCCGCAGGCGATTGAATTGTTTTTTCCAAGCAAGCCCTCCTGATGTCTTCCGTTCCCAACAAAACTCTTCTCACAATTTCAACTCTGCTGTCAAGCAACAACGACTCTCAAACCCTGGTTGATGTACATAGCCTTGTCGCGTATATGTGGTAGTACAATCTTCTCTCTGAATGACGGTTGGAAAATGAGACAAGGGGTGTATATATATATATAGAGGCAGTCCTGCCAGTCCGATGTCAAGTGCTGCACAAGACAATATGTCAATAAGCGCAGTGCCGCTAATGGAGAACACATCTTAACCACCGGTTCCAAAAGCACTTTTACTGTCAGACTTTGAATCGATCGTGTATATATATATATTATCCGAAGTGAACGTCGGCAGAAGCTAGTCGGCGCACCACTATTGCCGCAAGGGCTTTGCCACCGCTCCTCGACTATGCAGTGCAATGTGCAAAACCCATGAGCCGCTGCCGGTGTTCGGCCTGCTGAAGGATTTGATCTGAAATGATCAACTTTCAGCGAAATTCGCCTATTTCGATCGATGAGGTCTGAAATAACATAATACTGGTAAAAAATTTTGGTTAAATTCAAACTTTTAGTCAAGTTTACAGTTCAAACAAATCTACAAGTTGTTCATTCAATATAGACTCAAACTACAATTCACTCGTTTACTCTTCATACCTCTGGATCAGATTTTGATCAAATTTTAGCCAAATCTCTACAACTTAGAAACATCCAATTTGTTTCCTTGGTCGTGGTGAAGCCTCCCCTCAATTAGTTTGATCCTTCCTCGGGACTCTGAAAAGGGGAAACAAATCAATTCCCTCACTAGCCCGGCAAGCCACCAATCAATCTCCAGTAAACAGTGTCTCGAACTCCCAGTTCTCGCCGAGTCTACCGCGGCCGAGACTGGTCCTCGGCCGTTTCATCCCCACCCGACTGCTCGGACCGCACCGCTGCCGCCACCCCATCCACCCCGCTCAGGACGCAACTATGCCTGCCGCCTTGGTGTTCCCGTCCCCATCGAGTGTCCTACCATGACTTCTCGGCTTGTGCCCCTTGCGAATCGACGCTCCTGCGTTCCACCTTCAACAAGGATCCGCAGAAGGGCGCCATCCACAGTGTCCACCACCACGACCTCGCTAATCTGCATCGGAGCCTCCTATGCAGTTGCGCCAGCACCTTCTGCTCTGTTCCCAGCAAGCCCTCCTGATGTCTTCCGTTCCCAACAATACTCTTCTTCTCATCATTTTCAGACTGCTGTGAAGCAAGGACTCACAAGCACTGATCTCACTACTACACAAACAGCCTTTAGTCCCGGTTGGGAACGGGCTCTTAGTCCCGGTTAACCGGGACTAAGAATCTGGGACTAAAGATCCCGGGCCTTTAGTCCCGGTTGTACAACCGGGACTAAAGGTTCTTCCGGAGAAAAAATAAATTGCGGTGTGTGGGATTCGAACCCAGTACCTCTCGTCTCACACATAAAGTCCTTACCAACTCAGTTGTACACCGCATGTGACACAGTCCTGTACACTCTCCTTTTGAATTGATCCGTGGGGGACCTTTAGTCCCGATTGGTAACACCAACTGGGACTAAAAGGATCTTTAGTCCCGGTTGGTAACACCAACCGGGACTAAAAAGTCGACCATTAGTCCCGGTTAGTATTACCAACCGGGACTAAAAGTTGAGGACCTTTAGTCCGGGTTGGTAATACCAACCGGGATTAAAGATCAACCTTTAGTCCCGGTTGGTATTATCAACCGGGATTAAAGAACTTTTAGTCCCGAACGTAAAAAATACCGAGACTAAAATTGAATTTGTGTATTGACCAAAGACCTGTTCTGTAGTAGTGTATGTTACGTGCTCATCAGCAGCATTTTCGTGGTAGAAAAGATGGAGTGGTGTGACTGCACTCATGACTCATGTATGTGGCGGCAGAATCTCTAAATCATGGATGGAAAATAAGACTGGGTATATATGTGTATATATAGAGGCAGTCCCTGCCATGCGCTGCACGAGAAAATAAGTGCACAGTGCCACTAAAGCTAGCTGCCACCAACGCAAGCAAGTTACCAGAAGCAGTGGTCTGATCTCTCAAGTAAGGTACGTAAGGCTATACTCTCTACATTTAGGAATTAGATGTCGTTTTTTGGACAATGTTTAGGTCAAACATTAAGAATATAAATTATGAATAACTTTTAAGTTGTTGAGTTTGAAAATGTAAAAACTATATGAATAGATTTGTCTTGAAAAAACTTTCATAAAAATATAAAATATATGGGTATTCTTATAAAAATATTAAGTTAAAGTTATACTTTTAAGATCGTGTTGCTGTTCTAAACGGCATCTAATTTCTATACGGAGGGAGGGATATGTTAACCCTACACCGTGTCATGACCCAGGCCAGGATAGGCGTGTGTGTGTGGGATCAATGTGCTTCCTTCCGTTGTTGGGCCTCGGTCTTGGGCCTTGGCCAATAGGTGTGTGTGCGTGGCCATCGGCAGATATATGTCATGATCTCTAACTGAATGGGCATCGAATGAGAATCTATGAATGAACTCGTCTTCTTCTTAGTTACATCTTCTCCCTCGCATGTTCTTGCTGTTCTTCTAAGTTTCTCTCTGAAATCTCTAAGTTCATGCTATTCTATCCCTTATTCCGTGCTATTCTATCCTAGATTCCATTCCTAGCTACCCAGGTCCGTGACACACTGCAAGTTTTTTAACACCCACTTCATTCAGATTATGTCACTTTGTACGAAAAGTCATTCACTTTAGCCCAAGAACACGGAGGTTGGTGTCGATCTTTATTGCTACGACATCGTACTATGAAGACGGCTTCAACAATTTGTTAGACGATGCAGTGACCCATGCGTGCACTTTAAACACCACGCGACGTCAATAGTAGCTATGATATGGAGACAATGTGTTGAGATGGCTGCTGGAAATGATTGGCCTGCAAGAACACATCTGTGCTGCCTGTTCCAAAACCACTTTATTTTACTGTTAAATTTTGAACCGATAGTGCATTGTTGGAAGCAGAGCTCAGAATTTTGGCCATAATTCACTGATTTTCGACGAAATTCGATTCTATCAAAAGGGCCAAATCAAAGACTACACCAGCCTTCAAATTTCAGACCTCTTTAAATGTTTTGTTGGCCCAACAAGGTCTATATGGCCCATGCATCCATTCCTATCTAAATAGAAATAGATGCATGTGGGCTAGATAGGAACAGGGTCACTACTTAGCCTTCTCTCTAGATAGGAATAGATGCATGTGCTATTTCAGTGGTATGAATGAAGTTGGCGGTGTAATGAGACGGAAGCCTTAGAGTCAACTGGGATCTGCAAGGCTTTGCGCTTGAGGTACCTGCTCGTTTTGTCATCGCTCCATTCGAGGCCTATTCACTTTGTCCACCAGGCAACACAACTGATCCACTGCTCCTCTCGTCCTCGGTCTTTGTAGGTCTCAACCAACCATGGCCCGACTGATATCCCTGCAGATAAGCATATTGTGCTGCCCGTGCAAGCCCTCCTGATGTCTTCCATTCCAAGAACCCTCTCAGCAGTTCCATCGCTACACTATAAACACACTTTTTTTGCATCGACAGCCGGCCTTGTCGTCACTGGAAGATGGAGTGATTAGTGCAGAATACACACATGCACCAAATGTCGGTGCAAAATAAGGCCTGGTATAGTGGTATCTTCTATATATGGAGGCAAGGTGCCAATTTTTTTTTTAGAAAAACGTAGTTGCAATGTCGCTGAACTTTCACATAGCCACAGCGCGCGAGAGCTTTGCCAAAATTTTATATTAGACGAGGAAACAAAAACCAAATACAGATACAAACAACTCAAAGGGGAAAGAAAACCCAACCTCCACCACTACTGCTACTAACAAAACACAAAGGTGGTTAGACCACAAGCTGTTCAACAGAAGAGCTGAAAGGATGACTGAAACCCCACTTAAAACATGTGTCGATAGGATTCTAAACCTCTTGAACGCTCTGCCTTGTTGCGCAGTGGAATTGTTGTATATTATCCTTGCACATAAGCACTATTTATCCTGGTTGTAAGCTCTTCAGTTGAAAAGTTCGTCTATTTCGCTCCTTCCACACACATGCCACTAGAAATAGATCATAATGCTGTCAAATGTTCTCTTTTATGTTTAATCAAATTTGGCCCGACATTTACGTCAATACCTGTGAATTGAACTGTTTGAGTCAGTGCTGAGAGGTGTAGCCCCTATTTCAATTGTGACCAAACCTGTTTAGAGAAAGGACAATCCTTACAGAGGTCGTTCAGTAGATAAGACTGCACATTAGTGATCAACCATTGGTGAAACAATAAAATTTGGCCTCACAAATAAGGCCCCACACACCCTAGCCTCCTCCGGTCCTCCTAGAGAGCAGAAAAATATTTGAATGGGATGACTTATTTGGTCAGAGAAGCTATCGATAGTCTTCAGCTGATATGGTTGAATCTGTAGCATTATCTTTTAGATGATGCCTTTGAGTAAGGATGCCTTGACTACTGAGGGTCTGTCCGGTAGGGCTTCGGTTTTAGTTAAAACAGCTTTAGTTGTGGCTTCGTCTGTGAAGTAGCTTCACTTGTGGGGCTATAGCCAATTCTGTGAACCGTTTGACAAAAACAGCTCCTCATGATAGAAAAAAGAGTAAAATGTCCATAATACCCCTATTTTTTTTTTTTTTTTTTTTTTCATTTCTCTTTTATGTTTTCTTTATTTTTTTCCTTAACTTTTCCGTTCGCTCGCTCGCGGAGGTTGCGGCACTCGAATTCACTCGCCTTGAGCGAGGAAACAACCACAGGCACCATGTTCTCTCTCCCTTAATTATCTCTTCGCCGACGCACGCGTTTCTTCTATCTTCTTCCCTGCTTCTCTCGCGTCCCTCGTTCAGCGTTGCCGTTGCTGCCGCGGCCACGGTGCCGTTGCCGTTGCAATTGGGCCCACGGTTCGCCTCGCCGTCGCTGTTGCGCTCGCGGTCCGCCTTGTCGTCGCAGCCGTGGCGGCGGTCTGCCCCGACGCCCGTAGAGGCCATGCATGGTCGCGTGCCCCGTCTTAGGCGCCACGAAGCTCCGCGCGCCAGCCCCGGTGGCCGCGCATGCCCACGCTCTGACATCCCCGGCGGCCGCGCCCTCCACACTTGTCTTCCCCACGAGCACTGACGTCCACGCCAAGGGGCAAATTCGCCCAAGGTCCCACAATCTGAGGATGGAGCCAAGGAAGCCACATTTTTCGGCTTCACTCGACGCTGGACGCCTGTGAGAGCGCGTTTTCCGGAGATTCAGTGGAGGAGCAGTTCCTTATTCTCCAGTTTGGCAGACCGACATGTAAAACAGCTCTAGGAGCAGTTCCTGAATCCCTACCAAAGGGAGCCTGAATTCGGCTGCAAGGAATAGGATGCCAGCAACTTTTCGAAGCATCGTGTTCCCTTGCTTGCCTCAATGCATACTGCTGCGCCAGCGGTTCGTGCCCGCTGGCCGCGCATGCATCCCGTCCCCGTCGCGTCGCCTCTTTGCGCGGCTGCCTGTCAGCAGGCTTTGATGCAGGCAAGTAGATTGCTTTTCCCCTGCAAGCCCTCCTGATGTCTTCCATTCCCAACAATACTATTCTTCTCATCACCGTTTCAACTGCTGCCAAAGCACAACAGCTCAATTACTCAAACTTTGATCGATCTACATCTACTAGTCTCAGCAGCTTTTTTTTCTTTTTTTTTTTTGACACAGCGGCCTTCTTGTTGCAGTAGAAGATAAGAGTGATGACTGCACAGATGGATCGCATGTCACTAAATGTGATGGGTGCAAAATGAGACCTGGTATATATACAGGCAGCGGCCTAGCTACGCACCAAAATGTGAGGTGCTGTGTGTAGGGGGAAAACCAGAACAATTACTATTTGCCATACACCATGTGTTAAAATTTACACCTGCACCTATATATAGTTTCGGGTTTCATGCTTCCTATATATATATATCGGATGTACGTGTCAATGATACATCGTGAGCATATTGATATATATAAAGCTGAATAAACAAATTAATCCTCATCTTTATGTTGCATATCTAATATCTTACTATTACTAATTAGAGGCCCTAACGGAGGCTCCACGTTAACTCTCACCAGATGCGCTAGAAAAAAAAAGATAAATCCTAGAAATTTCTACAATAATTAAAAACATCAAACCGTCCATTTGGTAGCATCTAACAATTATAGCCATTAGATCTATTTCATTTTCTAAATAATTACCCACATTTGCCATTATAAAAAACAATGTCAAATAACCCCCTAAATCAATATATAAATTACCCACCATTGCCATTATGAAAATAAAAAATAAGAACCTAAATTTTGCATAAAACCTATCTCATTATTAAAGCTATATACGGCATCCAAACTACACAGCGTATCCTCCCTCGGCTACCTTCAATTCGCTCTATCGTGCGCAGCTCGCCGCCGCCACCAAGTCGTCCCGATCCTGGAGTTATCAATCTAGAAAAAGTGAATGAAGCCACACTTTTGCCCGGCTCTTCCTTCCATTCGGTAGCACCAAGCGTACGTGAGCTTCCATGCAGCAATTGCATGTAGTCCTTTTCTTGCATGCTGATTTCTTGTTTGAAGTTTGTTTCAATCAGCTAATTTGTTGCATCAGTGTTCAATCTGGATCTCTCATAGAGAGGTGGGTGGCATCGACTAGCTGAAACAACATCGTCCATCTGACCTCCATGTCAACAAGAACCACGTAAACAGCATGCAATGTCCATCGATGAGAGTAGTGACCAGCATGTACAATACTTGCTGGTTTGCTCTGTCACGTACGTGTGTCCCCCACGATGACAAGCTATCGGCGAAAAATATATGTTTGTTTTATGGGCAAAAAGAGGCTGTTAGGTGATACCGCGTCATGACTCCATCCAGATTAGAGCTCAATTCAATGCAAAAGTCTTTTCCTACACCATTTAGTCTATAGCTACGTAATTTATACACCATTTAGTCTATACTCCCTCCGTCTTAAGATATAAGGCACGATTTGACTTTTTGCGGTCTTCAAGATCATACTTTAATTTAACTATTAATTTATACTATTATATATAATTTATGGCAACAATAGAAGTATCAGTAGAAAGTATGCATTTTTAAATACAAATCTAATGATACCACTATTGTACTATAAAAATTTTATATTATTAGACTAAGTATTGATCAAAGATAACAAAGTTTGAATTTTGAAGTACGTGCGCACCTTATATCCTGAGACGGAGGGAGTAGCTATATAATTTATACCTAAAGTATCCACACAAGTAAAGCCAAATTCATCCTAATATTCACGATCAACTAGAAATACAAAAAAGAGAGAATATTCAATCTTATATCCAAGAACACAGATTACAACACCATCTCTAGCTAATTAATTAGAGAATTTCCAAAATGTTAGTCAAGTGCAGTAGTCGATTAATATTGTCAAATAAAATACTGCACATGAGTGGAATGTTTTTTTCTAAGTTATTATGTGGCCACCTTTTGATAGGCTATAAACATTATTAACGATGAAAGTTATTAGATTTGATCTATTTTTTTTAAAAAAGGTTAAACACCTCTACCATTTTAGAAATAATATAAAGTAACCTCCAAAATATTAATCAAAATTATACACCACCACACCATTACACAAGAATAGCCTAAAGTAGGTCCCTAAAACTCTTCTGAATTAGCACATATGATATTATGGAAAAATAATATAAAGTAACACAAAAATTTGTATGTAAGTTACCACATACACTATGCAATTAACAATAATATAAAATATCCATAAATATAAAATATCTAAGTTGTTCATTTCATTATAAAAAAGATCCAAAAGTGATGATTTCAATTATTCATTCATATTATTGTTAGTATGTAAAGAATCTAACTTAGGGTCTGCATGCATGGCGTGGTGTCGTTATGCATATACGTATGTACATGGAGTGATGACCATGTTGTTCTCAAGCCAAATACATAGCTAAGGTTTCAACTAAACATATGTTGAGCACACATGAAAGTACAATCCAAAGGTGAAAAATATGAATGGGGACAAAAAAGATATACAAAGTAATTGGCAATTGGCAATACAATGTGTGATGCAATATGAATACAGGTGGAAATGTAGATAAAGTATTTGTATTAAATCCTACCAAAGTATGATAAAGAAAATAAAAATGTATCGGTTTTATTAGACCCAATATAAACACAACTTATGTCTAACACAAGTGTGGGTAAGATAAAAAGCGGACAACTAAAGTCGAGGTGGAAAATTATTATACAACAGTTGAGAATGAAAGGCAATTACAACTAGATTAATATTTAAAATTATTTATTTATATGATACGATTATCCTCTTAGAATATATGAGTAAATAGGAAAAAGAGGCAAAATTGTGCACCCTATATTTTTATATAGATTTTAATAATGCATCTATGTCTTTAAATTATTAGCCCGTGCGGTAGCACGGGTTGAGGGACTAGTAATAATCTAATTCGATCCTAGGTATGAAGCAATTATACCAGTTCTTAAAATGAAGTAATACACCTTACATATAGGAGCAGGTACATACTAAGCTGCTTACACCACCTTCTGAATTTGTTGAAGTCATTACGAACAATTTATAAGAAGCAAAAAGTGTCGCCCTCTGGCAAAATGATAATGGAAAGAAATAAAAAAAGGGAGAGTGCGGTAGTGGCGTTATGAAAACATCCGGAGGAAGACGATATGCAACAAAGCAAGGTTACTGTACATCCAAAATTCTTGAGGCTTCATGATCTATTAATTCTAGAAATCCTAGAGCTTGGTGAAAGGGTCACGGAACAAGCTAGACAGCAAGACCAACGATTTGACAAACTGTAACATGACACCTTGGATTAATTTCCTATACACTTCATCGATCTTCCTTACGTAGTAATAAGACGAAAAAATAGGCATGTGGCTTACAATGAGATAAGAACAGTAGACACTTATGGTTCATTAAGGTGGTTAACCTTTTAAGGAAATGTTTTTTCTCAAATACGCAAGAGAACTGCGTATCATTGTATATTAAGAAGCTAGAGTTTTGAAAGTTATAAGCGGAGAAACTGCTGCTGGAAGAAAATGGCCTCGTGAAATCCTTGAATATTATATAGAATTCAGATTCCATAAATATTATACACCAATGAGGAGCCACAAACTGATCTGCTTCTCCTCCAGTTCGCTGACTGTGCCCACATATCTGATCCCGTTGTCTCTCAGCTGGGACTCAACCAGACATGGGGCAGATCGATTACTTTTAAGTATGGGGATGGTGTTTTAAATGAATAACCGTGGTTCTTCTCTAGTTCAAATTAATAAACTATAGTGAAAATGTAGAGAAAGAAATTGTAAAATTAGCTCTTTGAAATGAACTAGAGAAAAAACTATGGGTATCTATTCGGAGCACCATCCCCATCCTTAATTACTTTGTTATAGGTGAGCATATTGCGCTGCCCGTGCAAGCCCTCCTGACGCCCTCCATTCCCAAACCCTCCCCCATAGCTATGAACATCGATCTACTAGCTCGTCCGTAGCCTTGTTGCTGGAAGATGGAGTGATCACTGTAGCATATATACGCAGGCACCAAATGACGGTGCAAAAAACAAGACCAGTGGGTGTGTCTATATATGGAGGCAGTGAGGTACCAAAATGCTTCTTCATAAAAATAAGTGTGCACATTGATGACGAGCCGGTGGATCGTGCATGATGCAAATGTTTAATTTAATGAAGGATGTATGTGTATCGTTTGGTGGGACCCATGTTGCCGGTGAAACATTAAGGATGCATTAATTTGTTAGTGCTCCATGAGCATGTGTGCGTTGGCGCTTTGCTTTGCGGCAAAAACCTAAGGAATCTTGCTGAGACAGGTGGGAAGCAAAAGAAGCCAAAATAGTAGCTTCGTACAACTCCCTGGGTGAGGTTGGCATGGTGCATGGCGAGGCCAGCGTGGTGCGGGGCAACGATGATGTCGAGCACAGAGGAGGGGCGCACTACACCACAACCTTTAAACACCAATGGACAGTCTGTTGCTGAAAGGGGTCTACAACAATGGACAGTCCGTTGCTAAAGGATATAGCAACGGACCCCTGCCGATGCTAATGAAGCCGTGGTTGTATCTATACAGCAACAGACATGTTATTTTGCAACGGACAGTCTGATGATCCTAGTTTCAGCAACGGACAACCTGTTAGAGCTTTCAGCAACGGATGGTTAATTGCAATAAGAATTTTTAGCAACAGATAGTCCATCGAGCTCAATTAAATAGGTAAAAAAAATAATATAATACAATATTGAATACATACACAAATGGGCACATTAATCATACTCTCATTTATCTATGTCAAATGAGAACATATAATCATGTCACTAGCATAAGCTTGTTGCCATCAAGCCAACATACAAGCACATAGTAGCTGAATCCAAAATCTAGCTGTTGTCATGAGGTTACAGCAAGCAAACATTGTTTTCCTATTGAGCAAAAGCCATCATCCAACATTGATCAAAAGATAGCACTATTAGCTTACTAGTCCAAAAACTAAAACTACTAGATTGCAGTCCAAAAGCATTCAAAGTCAGCATCTAGTTCACCATTCAGTGGCTTCCTATCAACAAGTTGCTACCAACAACCCCATAAGATCCTGCAACAGATTTGCTCCAGCACCCTTCCTGCCAACAAGCTAGTACCACCTGTTGCTCAGCACCACCTTTCCTAGACCTAGTGTCTCTGAGATGAACCAGCAACACCTCGAGATCTTGGTTGCCAGACCTTCAACTGTCACAAGTATCATTAGTTAGAAACTGTAGAATGAATATGTAAGTTTATAAAGCAATGGTTAGGTTCAAATAATTTATAAAGCAATGGTGATGCTACAGCAACACTCTCTTGTTCTATGTCTTTTTCTTTCTAAAACATCTAGGTATATATATGTACATCTCAGTTTTAGCTAGCTATTTATTAGAGGTTTCCTATCAATGAGTTAGCTATTTATTCTACAGCAACACTCTTCTATACACCGCTTCTTAAACCTTGCAATGAGTTAGCTATTTATTCAGCTAGCTATTTATTCAGCTAGCTATTTATTTGCAGCAGTTAGTGCTAGCTGCAGTTCAAATTAGTCCTATTTAGGAAACAATGACATGTGTGCCTTTTTTCATTCAGCTAGCAGCAGTTCTGGTTAGTCCTATTTATTACTTGCTTAGTCCTATTTATTACTTGCTTGGCTGTACTATAAGCACTCTAGCTACCAGATTAGCAACAAAACTGAAATATTGAAAACAGTTTTGACAGTTATCAATGGCAGTTGCTATGTTTACATGAGTTCCACATGTATTTTCCTACTGCCCATGTACTTGAGCTAATATATCCTATGCCATTAAAAATCATTACAAGGCAAGCCAAACTTTTACCTTAAATCCAAGGCAATGGGCATTGCAGCGATACAGAAGGCTCGAGCTCGCCAACATTCTAGATTAACATGGATTAGGGAAGGCGACACTAACACAAAATTCTTCCATTTACATGCCAATATGAGAAAGAAAAAGTCTTTTATCGCTACACTAGATGGTGGGACTGGAATAGCAACAACACAGGAGGCTAAATCTGATCTAGCACATAATCATTTCTCATCGCTGTTTGGATCACCGAGCATACGAACAAAAGCCATAAACTGGGCAGAATTGGGACTGCAGAGTCATAACCTTGAGGACTTAGATGTGCCTGTCACAGAAGAAGAAATTGAAAGGGTGATCAAGGAATTGCCAGCAGAAAAGGCACCAGGGCCGGACGGTTTCATAGGGATTTTTTACAAGAGCTGCTGGTCGATCATCAAGGAAGATATGCTGCAGGCAATAACCAGTTTTTTCAACCATCGGACATCTAGACTGAGTCTAATAAATGAAGCACACATTATGCTACTGCCGAAAACACAAGAAGCCAATTCCTTGTCTGAATACAGACCAATAAGTCTGATTAACAGCTTTGTTAAAATCATCACAAAAATTCTAGCAAACAGACTGGTACCCCGCATGAATGGGCTGGTGTCCAATGCGCAGAATGCCTTCATCAAGAAAAAGATGCATCCATGATAATTTCCTTTATGTGCAAAGAGTGATTCAGCTTTTACATAGGAAAAAAAAGATCGGCCTTGTTCATCAAACTCGACATCTCCAAGGCTTTCGACTCCATAAGTTGGAGTTTCCTTTTGGAAGTGCTTCAGAACTTGGGTTTCAGTACAAAATGGAGAGATTGGATTTCAGACATTCTGGGCACAACATCCTCAAAGATACCGATCAATGGCCAACCGACACAAGCTATTAGGCATGCGAGGGGCTTAAGACAGGGGAGATCCACTATCACCACTTTTATTTATTCTTGCAATCGACCCGCTGCAACGCATCATTGAGTTAGCGGCCCACCAAGGAATTCTAAAGCCGGTACTACCAAAGGCAGCTAACTTGCGCCGCTCATTATATGCAGATGATGCTGCCATCTTCGCAGACCCAGCGAAGGTGAAATCGAGCATCTCCATACCATCCTAAACTTCTTTGGAGAGTGCTCTGGTCTTAAAATTAATATCTCCAAGACGGAAATTTATCCGATCAGATTGGAGGAGGACACGGTCAATCTCCTGCTGCAAAACTTCCCGGGAAAGATCTGCAAATTCCCTGGAAAATATCTTGGCCTGCCCCTTCACACGAGGAAGTTGAGACGAGTTGAAGTACAACCTCTGATTGATAAGATCGGGCGCTAGGCTGCCCGGATGGAAAGGAAGATTGTTATCCTCGGCAGGGAGGGAGACACTGGTCAAAACCGTTCTATCATCTCAACCAATTTATCACCTCACTGTCTTTCCCGAACAGAAATGGTTAGTGAAGAGAATTGATCGGATCAGAAGGAGTTTTCTTTGGAGAGGGGAGACTCCCGACAAAGTCTATGGCGGACACTCTATTATAAATTGGCCAACGACATGCCTTCCAAAAATAAAAGGGGGACTGGGGGTCTTGGACCTTGATCGTTTTGCGAGGGCATTGAGGCTACGGTGGTTATGGTTCCAATGGAAATAGAAGGAGCGAGCTTGGTGCAATCTCGAGCTCCCTTGCGATGCCACGGACAGAGAACTTTTCGCAGCATCCACAGTTGTAACTCTTGGTGATGGCAATACAGCCAATTTCTGGACCTCCTCCTGGATGCAAGGACAAACGCCCAAAAGCTTAGCACCCTCTTTGTTCAGAAAGGCAAAGAGGAAAAATATATCAGTCAAATCGGCTCTAAATCGCAACAGATGGATTGATCATATCCTCCCAATCTCAAATCCGGATGAAATTAGAGAATATGTGTTGATCTGGGAGCAGGTGCAGCAGGTGCAATTGCAGGAGAATAGGGAGGATGAGATAGTATGGCGTTGGACGCCGGATGGGGAATACACAACCCAAAGTGCTTATAAAGTCCAATTCCAAGGAACCTTCAGTAGAATGAAACTCATGCCAATCTGGAAAGCGAAGGCGGAACCAAAATGCAGGTTTTTTGCATGGACACTGCTGCATAAAAAAATTCTTACAGCAAATAATCTTATTAAACGACATTGGCCAAATGATCCTATTTGTAAACTTTGTGGGAATGAGCCCGAGACCCCGACATACCTATGCAAGGACTGTGGCTTTGCCAAACACGCCTGGTCCTTCCTAAAGCAGTGGATGGGTCTTTCAATCCTAGATCCGATCAGTTTGAATGGCTCTTTACATCAATTTTGGCGTAGATGTCGGGGAAAACTAAACAAGGATCAGAGGAGTACTTTTGATGGGTTTATGATCTACTACTGGTGGAATATTTGGAAAGAAAGGAATAGAAGAGTGTTTCAAAATAAAAGCCTTCAACCTATTCAGGTGGCATTTTTATGCAAAGAAGAGATGGAAAATTTTCGGTTGGCGGCAAGAATAGATGGAAGACAAAATTAGTCATAGTTCAGTTGCTCGAGCCCCTGTATTCATTCTTTTTTTCAGACCGGGATTTCTCCTAGTTTCTCTCTCTTTTTTAGTAGAAGGGTCAGTGGAGGGTCTGTATGCCCTTTTAGTAGCGTTTCTCAATGAGCATCCTGTAAATTTATAATTTTGTACTTTCTTTTATCTCGTCTAATAAAAATCCGGCAAAGCTTTTGCCGCCTTTCGAAAAAAAAAGCCAAACTTAAAGCCATGCTAACTTAAATCCCTTGCTTGCCTGTGGCACTGGTAGCTATAGATTCCACTACCTATCAGCTAACTTAGCTAAAGCCTATCACACTTGAAGCAGCAGACACTACCTATTGGAGCCATACGTCTCCTATTGAGGCTGAAAAACAAAAATAAATCCTGCTAGGTGTGCTCCTAATCCAGAAATTAGGATGGTTTCTAGCATTAGCAGGACTTAGTTTGCAAAGAACAGGTGGCTAGTGAAAATAAAACAATTTAAACAATGAATCAAAGTGGAGGGTAGAAGTAAACAATCAGCTTGATCCTTACCTCTCTTGCATGTTTCACTCAATAACATTTGCTCGTACAGGATGATCTGAACAAGGTCTGCAGGTGGGTAACCTGCATAGCATATATCTGTACATGAGATTCAAATGCATTTTCCTGCTGTCCATGTCCAATAGAAGCTAATATATCCTATGCCATTAAAAATTATTACAAGACAATCCAAACTTATTAACTAAATAGCTAGCTATAGGTTCCATGCAATCGTACACTGCAGTGTTGCAGCCAATATATCTAAGCTGCCAGCTATAGATTCCACTGACTTATAGCTGTTCTAAAATGTAATCTTATTTCACTCAATGACGTTGCATTCCCAAAGTGCTTAACATTCTGCTCATGTGCTGATGCGAGATCAAATGATCATGGCCAAAATATATTCTATTCTTGCCAAATCGAGGGACAAGCTTGCTATCAGGAGCTGCTTGCAAGGCTCAAGGAAAGCCAGCGCTCCCTTGGGGAACCTAGTGCTGATGCCCAACTTCCCAAGAGTGGTGCCGACTTGAACTATTTTTGGGCCTAATCTTCAGGAATCAAGCTCTTCAATTGCAGCAGCACCTCACAGAATGCAGTAGGGAGGTGCAGCTTTGGTGTGCAATTTTTCAGTTGGCAATGCAAGCATAATCTAAAGTTGTAATCTAAATCTCCTGTAACACTTGCTACTGTAAATCATATTGTGCCATTTTGGGCAACCATCAATGAAATTCAGGTCAGAGACCTAATCCCCCTGGTGACCTTAAAAAAAATAATTAATCCTAACACCATGATGTATTCATTTTCATATTAAAAAAGAACCCAGTAAATAAGTTAGGAAAAAGGGGATGATGAGAGGTTTGTTTAGACTACATCGTCCTTCTCTTATGATGTGGTTCTGGTGCAATACGTGATTACGCCTCCTACTCTACTCCAAATGTCATAGAGATGATGTAGACTGCAGAAATGGTCAAACATATAATTTTTCCTACCCAACAACTGACTTAATAATATAAGCCTTTGTGGTGGGCTGTGGCCAGAAATACCCAACTGTACATGTTTAATAGATTTGATGAAATAGGTGAATAAATAAATAATCCTTCGTTGGAAGCTATATCTATATTTTATAACCCTTAAACAACTGCAAGCCTCCACACTAATATTAAATTTCCCTTCATAAAGTTAGCCAATTTCGGATTCTTATTTGGAATGCCAACTTATTAATTGCACAACAACGGAGTTAATAGTTTTATCAAAATCAAGGCATCTATTGAATGAGAAATTACCAAGAAATTACAATGCTTCAGTTAGCAGATGGGGAGTCCGAAGCTTGAAGAAGCACAGCACCTTCCTGCTGCGTTGGAAGCTGAGGTGGTGACGAGCTGCAGGGGGCTCCCGTGACGGTGCTGGTGTGGTGACGAGGTGATATCCAGGCGGACAGCACGGGCTGGCGGCAGCTGGGGCAGGGTGGGATTGGGGCCACCAGCAAGCAGCGGCAGGGGCCGATAGGGCAGCAGCAGGCCGCCCGGCCGGCCGGCGGTTGGGCTCGTGGCCGAGGGGCGCGGTGCCGCTGCGGAAAGCGTGCTGAGGAGTGAGCGGTGGGGCTACGGGAGGGCGCGCGGAGGGGCGTGCAGCGGCGGCGCAGGAGGGCGTGCGGCGGCGCTGTGAGAGGGAGTACGAAGGGGCTGCTGGTGGCTGTGTGTGTTTCTGGGTGACTTAGGGTTACAAACTCGTTTTGGGCCAAAAGTTTTCGCGGACACGGGCCAAAATATCCCACCATTGGGTAACTATATTTAGCAACGGACGATCCAACTCAGTTAGTTCAAAATAGCAACGGACGATCCAATGCAAAAGTAAAATACTTATAGTAACGGAGCATCCATCGAAGTATTAAACTTTAGCAACGGAGGATCTGAGGGGTATCTTTAGCAACGGATCATCTAATGCTAATTTTTATCTTTAGCAACAGACATCCGATGCTATTCTAGTGTTGTGGTGTAGTGGCGTTGGCTGGATGAAGGTGGCATGGTGTGGCGGTGGTGGCCGACGGTGGCGCCGCAATTGGCAGGCGGGGTTTGCGTTGGAGAGAAGACGACGTGCAGGTAGGGCGGGGCATTCGCCAATTGTCAAAGAATGCACATGCAGTGGAGAAGATAAGGTAGAGAGGAAAAAGAGTGAAGAATAAAGAAAGAAAAAAAAGGATATTTTACTATTTTCAACAACCAGGAGAAGTTTTACTGAAGCTGCTAGAGCCAGCAAAATTGTTTCATCCTAGAAGACATAGCTGAAATATGCCCTAAATGTTGGTGTGACACGGTTAAGGCCCCGCCCACTACCTGCAACATTTACCACCGGTGATCGATCACCTTTTGTTCGGTTTGATGGATCAGCATGAGGGCGATACTGCGCGCCGTCCCTCTTGCTGCTCTGATGTACTATGGCACCAGGTGTGAGGCATAAAACAGCCATGGCAGAGATTATTGTTGCCCGTGGCGTGAGCCCCCCGGTGGATTGGCATGCATAGCACAGGAACACAAGATGGGTCGGTTTGTGCTTGGCGATGGCTTGAAATTAATTATCCTGATGCCTCCAACTCCCAACAAACAGCATCGCTCCTCTCTTGCGTGCTTTTTAGAGGATCTATATGTACTAGACTACTATCGTATGCAACTGTGTGCAAGCACAAAGATGATGAAACAAGAAGGGATACATATGTGTATCTATGTCTATCCGATGAAGCGATCGAAGCAAGCAGATCAAGCGTACCGGGGCCCTCGTGCTGCACGTATTACACGTGTCGGACGCCTACTGCCGCTGTTTCTCATCTCAAGGTACATTCTCTAGAGAGGATGTCTCTAACCCAGCTTGACTCTGTTAGCAACCTGGTAGAGAAAGTAGAGAGAGAGAGGAGGAAATCAGAGAGAATTCGAGAGAAAGAAGATGAACAGTAGAAGGAAGAGAGGAGCTCTGGAGGTTGGAGATGACCTGTAGGTTTCTGTATTTTGTTCGATGGCTCCCTCCTGCTTCTCCGATGCACTCTTGTAGTATTGTTCTCCAATTGCATTGGCTATTGACATGGCCTAGTAGTCACTCGGGCCCATGGCCCGATGCCAGCCCATACCATGGATGATCCCCCGACAGACTCTTAACCAAACATATGGCTGCAACTTGCTTGTCTCCGTTTAGTGTCCCCTTCCGTGTCTCTCAGTACACGTGGGGACTATTCCACCTCTCCCGTTTAGAAGGCAGGCCCACAAAACAAATAAACATTATGAATGGTAATCCAAAGATAATTTGTATTTCCTAACTCTATTGTTACTGTGGTGGATGGAGGAATGTTGATCTAGAAACGTTCTACGAGAATGCGACAACAACAGAGGTCGTGTCGATTCTTACATGCAGACAAGACAGAAAATCGGCCTCCATGTAGTTAGCCTTGTCGGGCATGGGAGAAATCGGCCGAGATGCGCCCGATGTTGCTGGTCTCATCAAGCATGGGAGGAATCGGCTGAAATGTGCCCATGTTGCCGGTCTCGTCCAGCATGGGAGGAATCGCCTGAGATGTCTCCATGTAACCGGTCTTGTCGGGCATGTGGAGAATTGGCTGAGATGCCATTGTTGTGTAGAATGAGAGAAATGATAAGAATGCTAATCAATTTTCCTTCCGTGTGGAGATGTAACTATTGTAATTGGCGGCAATTTGCACGGGCTGTGCCTTTTGCCTCCTTTATTTAATTCAATTGGCGGGAATTTTATGTAGGGCCACAAAAGATAAGCCTGTGCGGACTAGACGGAGACGTCTCCGTTTTCTCCAAACACGTAACACAGATGGGAAAAAGTGAGGGCCCATTTCGAGGGGTGGAACCAATGAATGAAGTCCACGTATACGGAGACACCAAAGGAGACACACGGAGGAGACATACAAGCTTCAGCCGCGTGGTATAGTCCTTGAGCGAAACAAGCAGTGATACTGCACGCAGGAAATACAAAGCGTTGTTTCTCTGCTAGTGCCTACGTCGGAAATAATGAATTGATTCATCAGAGAGAGCAGCACGAGGGCCTGGTGCTTCCTTGTGAAGTTCCATCAGCAGTTGATCACCTCTTTGCGATTTGATGGATCAGCACGAGGGGCACGCCGCGTCACTTGCTGCACTGAAACGCGGTGGCGCCGGCTGTGAGGGGCATCAACCAGCCATGGCACCGATTATTGTTGCCCGTGAGTCCCCCTCCTACCGGCACGAGCGCCAGGTGCACGGTCCGTCCGGAGGGATCCCCATGGTTGCCTCGGAAGGCGACGGCTGCGTGCCTCGCTGGAGAGCAGCCGGCCCTCGGGCCGTGTTGATATATACACAGCACGGTATACTCCATATATCGGTTTGTGCATGATAGCTGCCTGAAATTAACTATCCTGATGCCTCACACTCCCAACAAACAGCGTTTCTCCTCTCGTGTGCGTGTTTCTTATACTAGAGGACCATACGTACTAGACGACTACTACTAGTGTGCAAGAACGAAGATGAAGAAACAAGAAGGGATCACACATACACATATATGTGTGTATCTATCTATACTCTGGAAAACGATCGAAGCAAGCAGATCAAGCGTGTTTCGAATGCTACTGGCAACTAGCTAGCTAGTCGCTACGAGTAACGTAGTGTAGCAAAGTAGCAAAGCTAGCAGGCGAGCCACGAGCGTGAAATATAAATAATGCCATGTGATGCTGTACTGTTGGTCATGTGTACTAAATCAAATCTCTGTAGGTACGGTAAATCATTAGTATCAAATCGATCCGATCGAGTATTATTGCTATTTATTGATTGGTCAGTTGCATGTTTGCTGCTGTCTGGTTAGCTTATTAGGGATTACTGCTAGGAGGGGATTCCTATCCCCTACTGCTGGTTATACATACAACATGCTCGTATTGGATATTACGGTGAATTTCGAGTATTCTTTGTAAGTAAAACTATTGAAGCTTGACTAAGTTCTTATATAAGAAAGAGATAATGTTTATGATTTGAAATGAGCAGCACAAGATTCCTCACTAGATGTACTATCTTTATTATAGCTAGTTATTTAATCAATACCTTAATTTTTTTAATAAATTTGGTAAAAGATTAATTGTGTGCATGGTTTAACTTAGGAGAAACTAGACATTATATAAAGAGAGATCACTTTCTGGCCTGAAACTGTATGAGTCTTAGCCGCCTGAGAGTAATCTTGTGTTCGCCTCTGTCGAAGGTCCTCTCGCTTCTGAGCAAGGCCTTCGCCGGGTCAGGTCTAGCCAGCGGGGTCGCATTCGACCCCTCTGTCCAGTACCCTCGTTTCCCAACACATATGTTATCTGTTAGTTTAGAAATCAAAATGACGTTATAAATACATGAACCAAACAGCATTGCGCCACCACGCACGCTGGTTGTTCTTGTCAAGCTTTTGCACCAGCGCTGGATAACCTCTATGCGGTTTGATGGATCAGCAGGAGGGAAAAGGCACGTTGCTGCACTGACGCACGTCGCACCGGGCGTGAAGCATCAAGCAGCCACAGCGGAGATCATTGCTGCCCGTGGCTTGAGCCACCCCGAAACCCAGCACGAGAAGCAGTCGCACGGTGGATGGGAGGGATCCCCATGGTTTCCTCGGGAGGCGGCGGCTGCGTGTCTCGCTGGGGAGCTGCCGGGCGTCCGGCCGTGCCGATATACGCAGCGCGAGGGCACAAGCTCAGTCGGTTCGTGCCTGACAGTGGCGTCAAATTAACTATCCTGATGCCTCCCACTCCCAACAAGGAGCGCTAGGTGTTCCTCCTCTCGTGCGTGCTTCTTAGAGGCCCCTACGCGTACTAGACGACTAGTACTGCTAGTGTACAAGAACGAAGATGAAGAAATAAGAAGGGATTACCCATGAATGTGTGTGTATCTATATAGAAGACGATTGAAACAAGCAGATCAAGCGTTCTTTTTTTTGCATATATAGACACACACCCCTAGGAGCCTAATGCTAGTACCTAATACTATAGTGGCTACGGTATGTAGTGCCAAAGCAGGCGACCGTGAAATATAAATGCCATGTGATACTCGAAATCAAATCTCTGCAGTTAAATAAAATTTTGTTATGGGACACTCCACTTATGTGAAGAAATTGGCTATGGGACACTGAAATATTTTTTTCTTTGCTGTTGGATACTAATTTCTTTGCGGTAGGACACCGCCCAGTGTACCTAGACTCCTAGAGCAAAGAAATAAAAAGTATAAAGTCCCACTGCAATTTCGCGAAAGAATAGTGTTCTGTAGAAAAATTTTCTGTTAAATAAAATTATTTCATTGTCAATAGCATATGATCCGAAAGCTAGACATATATAAGTTAGTCATTGACTGATTGGTTGCAAATACAATTGCGATTGGGGCTTTCATAAAAGAAATTGCCATCTGTGGAAAGCATATATGAAAATGATGATGATTATTTCTAATATAAAACCTCATATGAAGGGAATGTACCTTCTGCTTCTTTCATTCCGATATTATAATCATGACCCCGTGATTGTGTAGTTAGCCAAAACTCAAATTGTTTCCACATTCTTCTAATAAGCTCCTCTAAACGGCCTAACGGGAAGCTAAGCTAGGTAACCAAGAAATAGTCTTCTCCAATCCAATGGGGCAGGCTCTTACAATTCCAGTCTGCACAAAAACGAGCCTGTCAAGAGTTGTGTCTACACAAACTGAGCCTCAAGCCACCCACCCAACTACTGGACATTAGCGCAGTGGGACTGGGATTGGCATCTTAATAAATCACATTTGACTTGACACGCGTGAACCCTCCTTTTTCTTTTTCACAAATGATGTAGTAATTCAGGTTAGCTTTACACTCATTGCATTATTTGGCCACTTGTCACATTCCAGTAACATCGAAAACAATGAGGGGTGTCAGTTCTTAATTTCCTGGTCTTCGAAGGTTGCCTTCTCCTAAAGCTGTCTGAGGACTTGCGACAATGCGCGCCACCGTGTTGCTGCCCCGTTGTACCAGAGCAAGTGGGGCAACCAGTCACGTCGATCGGTGACGATTGGCGTCCGCGCCTAAAGTCCCCAGTCGACATCTCTCGCAATGGCTGCAGCAGTAGGCGGCAGGTCGGCATGTCCTTGGTGCGAGGGATCCCCATCACTTCTTTGACCTGCGGCAATTGCGTGCCTCGCTGGGGAGAAGGAGGCTGTCCTGCCATGTCAGCCTACGTAGGGCTGGCCATGGATACAAGATGGGTCCGTTCTTGTGTGGCGGCGGCCTGAAATTAATTATCCTGACGTCTCCCACTCCTAGTAATAAACTGCATTGCTCCTAATGTGCAAGCACGAAGAAGAAGAAACAAGAAGGGATCACTCATGCTGTGTGTACCTATACAGACGAAGACGAAGGTAGCAGATCATGTATGTATTCTTTTCTATATATACCCTGCTAGGAACTGGATGCTATGCTACTACTAGTCGTTGCGGGTACCTATCAATTATAGCGACAAATTAAAGCAGGCGAGAGTGAAATAAATTCCTTGTTATTCTCATGGTCGTGTCCAGATCACATCTCTACTGTGCATATATAAATAGGTACGTGTTAGGACAATCTCATTAGTGTGTTTAATTATACTGTTCTTAAGAATATCACATTAGCTTTAATTTATAGGGAATCAAACCAACAAGCGTACAACCTAGAAATCAAGACGGACAATGTTTGCACAGGGTGCAACAGCTGCTGTTATCAGAGATGCTAATGGCGAGTTCCAAGGAGCAGAGGCTACCTGGTATGAGCAAGGACTTGATGTTTGCTTGATGGAGGCATTAGCATGTAGAGATGGTTTGAAGCTCGCTGTGCAACTGGGGATGCAGAGAGTGGCGCTGGAATCTGATTGCCTCCAGGTGGTGCAGCTGTGGAAGAAGAAGGATCTGCAACGATCTTCTATTGATTCAGTTCTGAAAGAGACGGCGAGTCTCAGTCTTGCCTTCCATGATTTCACTTTCTCTTATGTAAGTAGAAATTGTAATAAGGTTGCTCATTGCTTAGCTAGGCAGGTCTCTAGCACGCATCGCCGCAGTCGTGGCATGAAACGCCAGCATGTGTGTATGACTTGATTATTGTTGAGGCCTCGGCCAGCTGATAATGGAAGGCAAGTAAGTCAAAAAAAAAAAAAACGGACAATGTTTGCCCGCCTCAGCGAGCTGACATTGCACTTGATGAGATGCCAAATCCAACCAAGGATTTAGATAGTCCTCCCAATGCCTGCCATTCGGATCCCAATTAAGCATAGTTCCAATGATTGTTACTGGTGATGATGATAAGAATACCAAATTACTAGTCAAATATTTATGATTATTGTGAGAATTTTTAGAATTTAATTATTTTTCTCTAGCGTGTCTATATTAAAATAAATGTGGAAGTGCTATAAAAAACAATGACAAATGTGGAACAAATGGATTTCTATTTTTTTTCATTGTTGACAAAAGGTGTTTCCTCTTTTTTTTATATTTAATAATTGTATCCTCACACACATGCAAGTTGTTTCTTGGTGCGTCTCTCATATTTTGGTAATAGATTAGCGTTCAATCTGATTTTTTGGTTCTAAAAGGTTAACGAAAGTGATGTCTAGGGCCATTAATAATGGTATATTTCCTGTCAATATCCTTGTTTCTAATAATGGAATAGATCTGCCCTATCCGAGAGTATGTTCTGCTCAGCTAGCTCAGCTTGACTTTTAACCAAACATTCGTAGGAAATGTATATGGACCCACAGCCCATCCCACATGGTACGTACCATAAAACAATAATGAGTGGTAGATCACGGAACCATTGCTTCTCTGCTAGTGCCTATGTCAGAAATAATGAATTTATTCATCACCGAGCCGATTGCTGTCGTTTGGGCTACATCAGCTGGTGTAGCTTGTGCCAGAGTGCCACACATTACCATGCACAAGCCTCCTTGTGAAGAATTTGCACCAGCGATCGATCACCTTTGCGATTTGATGGATCAGCACTGGGGCGATACCGCACGCTGCTACGGTTGCTGCGTGCACCGGTGTACTTAGGCGCGCACCGCACCGGTTGTGAAATTAGCTATCCTGATGCCTCCAACTCCCCACAAACAGCATTATTGCTCCTCTCATGTGTGTGCTGCTTCGACCCGTACATACAGGGACTACTAGTAGTAGTGTGCAAGAAGAAGATGAAGAAACAACTAACAAGGGATCACACATGTGAATGTGTATCTATACAGAGCAAAGCGATCAAAGCAAGCAGATCAAGCGTTTTTCCGATATAGGAGTACGTATATACACACCACCCCACTAGGAGCCGGATGGTACTATAGCAACTAGCTAGTCGCTACGGGCAAAGCAAGCGAGCGTAAAATATAAATGCCATGTGATGGGTTCATGGTCATGTGTACTCGAAATCAAATCTCTGCCGTTAAATTATTAGTATCGATGGATCCGATCGACTATAATTGCTATTTATCCATTTGTCAATTGTCTGTGCTGTTGTATGGTTCGATTAGAAATTACTAATCCATCAACCTATGTTCTCGCATGGACTAAAATTTTAAGAGATATACTATATGTCTAATAGTAACAAATTGTTTATACTAAATTGTAAATTGTATACCATTTAATTCAAGTTATTAGCTTTACACTCGATCATTTTATTGGCAACATGTCACATTACATTTACATCGAAAACAATGAGGGTGTCAGTTCTCAGTTTATTGGTCTTCCAAGGTTGCCTTCTACTCGAGCTGTCCGACGCGTTGCGACAATGCGCACCACAATGTTTTTTTTTTGGATGAAAACTGGAGGGGAAAGTCCCCTACAGCACTTTTATTAAAATTGAAAGGTACATGAAACAGAGACAAAAACCTTACAAAATAAAGGGGCAGGAGAGAGGGGGGGGGGGGGCTACTCAGGAAACAAAAAAATTGGAGAAGAAAATGCGGCCTAAAACCGTACAGGCCCACGCTAATTTAGATTTGCAATCCATTGGCTAAACTGTGGTTGGTGAGCTCCTTTCATCCTTAAATCTAAGAGATGAAGCTGATCCTTGTAGTAATCTTTGGTCATGTGGGGCAACCAGTCACGTCGATCGGTGGCGTCCGCGCCTAAAGTCCCCGGCCAACAGTCCCTGCAATGGCTGCATCAGTAGGCTGGAGGTCGGCATGTCATGTCCTTGGTGCGTGGGACCCCCATCGCTTCTTTGAGGTGCGGCAATTACGTGCCTCGCTGGGGAGCAGGAGGCTGTCCTGCCATGTCAGGCTACGTAGGGCAGGCCACGCAGACAAGACGGGTCCGTTCGTGTGTGGCGGCGGCCTGAAATTAATTATCCTGATGCCTCCCACTCCCAGTAATAAACTGTGTATTGCTCCTAATGTGCAAGCACGAAGACGGAAAAGAAACAAGAAGGGATCACCCATGCTGTGTGTACCTATAAAGACGAAGACGAAGGCACCAGATCATGTCTGCATTCTTTTCTATATATATATATAATACTACCCCTTCTAGGAACTGGATGCTATGCTACTACTAGTCTTTACGGGTACCGATCAATTATAGCGACAAATTAAAGCAGGCGATAGTGAAATAAATGCCTTGTTATTCATGGTCGTGTCCAGATCACATCCCTGTTGTGTACGCATAATCCTTATGCGTTAGGCCAATCATATACTGTTTTCAAGAATACCATTAGCTTTATAGGGAATCAAACCAACAAGCATACAACCTAGAAAGCAACACGGACAATGTTGCCTGGCGCCTCAGCAAGCTGTTGTAGCAGTGCTTGTTGCACTTGCTGGGCACTTGGGCAAGCAGTCGCGGCGTAGACGTCCAGAGCGGTAGGCGGCCGGTCGGCATGTCCTTAGCTCGATGGATCCCCCAGATTTGTCTACTTCGCTGGGGAACAGGAGGCCGTCCGGCCACGTTGGCCTACGTAGGGCTGGCCACGGAGACTAGATGTGTCGCTTTGTGCGTGGCCACGGCCTGCAATGAATTATCCTGATGCCTCCCACTCCCAGTAAACTGCATTGCTCCTCTTTCTCTCAATTCTCATGCTCACAGACCTAGAGGACTACGTACTACGTACGTACTGTGCAAGAATAAAGATGAAGAAACAAGGAGGGATCGCGTACGCGCGCATGTGGTAGTGTGTACCTATATATACGTACGGACCGAAGGCGAAACAAGCAGATCAGTGTTCATTTCTCTCTATTATATACTAGGACGAAACGCGCGCTCCGCCGCGCGCGCAATTGAGTTACGCGCCTGTGGTTTTTGGGCCGACGATGACGCTGTTTTGCTGGCCCTTTTTTTGGGTTTGGTTTGCATGAAGGTTTTATTTGCATGTAGTCTCACCCTTGGTATGCGTCGTGGCCGACGGGCTGGATCCCTACATGTACTGAATGATGACGGTATGTTCATGGGCCTCGTAGGCTTCATAGTTTTGTTCCTTGGTATATCATTTTAGTACAGCGTTAAGTATATCAACCAGTGAACAAAATCATGTAGCATAAGCGACTGGATGACATTAAACTCAAATATGAAACTATACACAACATGTGGATGAAAAACTAAAAAGTCTTCATTCTCTCTGGAAAAGGACAAACACTTATTCATTATATTGGGACAATGGATCCTCTATATAAACTATTGGTGGAAGTTCACCGGACCAAGGTACATGAAGTCACTCCGAAGTTTCGAACAGGTACTGCCTTTCAAGGTTGATTCCACTGCCTTCTCTGATATGTGAGCCTACACAAACGTAGTAAAAATGTCAGTTATAATGAACTGGTTCCATGGAATCTTCATATGCTTCTCAAATCTTCTTTTTACCTTTTCTTAAGAGAGGTTTGTGAAGTATGATTGGCACAATGGCAGATTGTAGAATCATTTCAATGTCCTGAAGATCCTGATGCAAAGGGGAAGGAGACCTTATAGTTAGTAAATGTAGAAAGGAGTGGCAGAGACCTTATAGTTAGTAAATGTAGAAAGGAGTGGTAGCAAACATATGTAGGTAGAGTGACTACATATAATTTTGAAGGCCTATGCAAAAATTGTAGGATAGAAAGGAGTGGCAGCAAACATATATAGGTAAAGGAGTGACTACATATAATTTTGAAGGCGTATGCAAAAAATTGTAGGACATTGATTTGGAATGAACTTGGAATGAACTTGGTGAAGTTTTGTTAGAACATTCAATTTGTAGCCATTGTTTTTACTTGAAAGAATAAAGGCACAGAACAACTGCAGTATAGGATAAGAAAGCATGATATACCACAAGAATAATTTCTATTGATTCAATATCAAAGAATCAATCACCAATAGAGGTAGTTTTTTAATCGAAGTTTTTTACCTTTGAATTTTTTTCTTGGGAGCACTTAGATGGGTAGTCCATGAAGTATGAACACATGGAAGGATGTCCCATTGACCTAGAAACCTCAAAAGAGCACAACAAAGAATAAAAAAGATTACCAATCTGACCCTTTTTGATACCCTGGTGGTCTGGAATTAACAGTTGTAAAATATCTACCAAGTTGATATCTAAAACATGAAAATCTTGGACAAAATTACATCATAGGCTACCAGATGACAGCAGAAGGCCCAATAAATTTTATACTGAAATAAGTACATACGCACAAGGCTGCTATTTTGACATTCGAAGATGGTGCACACTGAAAGGTTATGTTCTCTGAAAAGCAAACAATAATGGCACATTTTTTTCATGTAAGAAGAAATAGTATATCTCCTTTTAGAACCCTGAAAGTGCTGACTTCATTCTCTAGTGGCTTGAGATAACAGCAGCACTGGAAGACTACATGCAGGCAAAAAACAGGTGCGTACCAACCTCCAGATTTACAGGTCACTATGCCACCTGAGGCACCTGCAGATTACTTCAATAGGCACATTCAGTTGTTTGGTTGTCGACTGCAGGAAGAATAGCAACTGGTTTGAGCATGTAGGATATTACCTGAAAGCAAAAGTAGCAGCTAGTGTGTGGTATGAAAACAAAGAGCGGCATGCACAATTGCACATAGATAGAACGAAAGAGGATATAGGTCTATACATGTGATTTGTGAGGACTTAAGATAACTCACAAGGTGAAGCGGTATGGTCCTTATCACCTGAATCAGGAGGCCTTGCATTCTCATCAGGTGAAGTAGATGCACCACCTGAAGATGGTGAGGGCTGGGTAGATGTGGTTGAGGACATTCCTTCAACAGAGAAATCAGGATCCTGCATCCAAATTCAGCAGATAAAGCATCATAGGACCATGTTATGCTTATGAAAGGGTGTCGCTTAAACACTAAATGGCAATCAGCCGGTCACTATCGTTCAGCAAATTATCTGACAACATGGCAGGGATTCGTGCAAGGTGAGTTAGTCCAATAATAATTGTGTGAAGTATTCCATATATACAAATCTGTAAAGTACGGCATATCTTTCATACGCAGGGCCTAAACATCTACTTCCTTTGTTCAGGTACCTTGGATTTGCATTCGTTACTTCACATAATGGTTACTGAAATTGATACATAATTACATAGAAAATATGGTGAATTGGTGTTCTTTTGGGTCACCTTGGACATGGTACATGTATAACTGCACTATCCATATAATGTTGTGTCTGAAAGGTTACTCTACATATTAGCATACACGGTTTTGAACAGAGCTGTACCAAAAATCATCATTTGTACAACATATATCTTCTCTCATGGTTGTATAAGATATAACATAGATTTAATTAATGGGACAAATTTAAGATATACTTAATAATCATTTTCCTAGTTTCTCTAGCTTGGGAATTAGCAATTGTACATCAAAGAGAAGCAAGCATAAATGACATGTTCAACATAAATAAACATTAAAAAGAGTGAACCACCACTCCTTGGGGCACCAATTGTTCCGGCATTTACGACTACTACATTTGTAGCCATGACCATATGGGCTGGTGCATGGCAAGCACCAACATGCTTGGTTTGGAACTACACATCTGATCTTTGCTCGAATATGGATGTACCTATTGGACTGCATAATAATAGGAGATTGGCTTTAGAAGGCTTCTGTTTGGTGTGGACAAAGAGCACACACAGACACATAGATATTATGTGGATTACGAAATTTGGCGAGTTCATTGACTGTAACCGTTGTTACGGTAATCTGTGAAGGACATAGGGCATACTAAATTGATTCCAGGTAGCCTCTAACACTGTCAAGATTATAGCTGTGATAATGGAGTCTTTAAAATTAGCATAGGCACCTGTAGTAAAATACAAATCAGTATGTGCGTATTCCTTAATGAAAAGGCCCATGGAAGTGTGTGATCTGCATAGAACCTGGACAATGAAGCACCTTGGATAGATAGTTACCTGTGTACGAAACTAATAATTTTCATGAGCAATAAGAGGTCATGTATATTATACAGTAAGACAAACAAATTCGGAGCAACAGAAGTATGAGTATAGGTCAGTACCATGAAAAAACAGGTAGAATTCATGTAGGGATCACTGCAGACATGGATAGGCAGCACATGTGCACAAACAAACGCACTGCAGAGCCATGTAGGGATCTGTGCAGACATGGGTAGAGAAAATTGAATGGCAGCATCAGTTAGCGAGGGGTAGACAGATGACAGTAGCAGCTGAGATGCATTCTATGATATGCAGTGCAGAAATGCATTACAGACGCAACAGAACCAACGTTGGAGCATAACCTGAGGCGCAAACGCAGGTGGCTGTCATTGAAGCAGGCATCAATTGGACATTTGGTGGCAATAACCAAGGTCCGAACAGCACAACAGGCAGGTACAATGGTCATAGAGGAAAGGCACTGAGGTGGAAAGGGGAGAAGGAGAGCGTAAGTACCTATGGCACGATGAGGGAATCCAAGGTCACGCCCAGCACAATTTGGGCTGCAGCGAGAGGAAGAAGAATTGTGGATCCGGCGTCCTCATGGCTTTTGCCTCTACTCGCCTTGCCGCCTAATTTTGGGAGGCCGGGTTTGGTTCAAGCAGAGGCAGATGGTGCTCCACTGCTGGTGTTGGCGGCCATGGCGGCGAAGCGTATCGCCCCGCCAACGCCGCCACCGCGACCGACGGGCGGTAGCCCCACCGCGGCAAGGTCGTCCGCTGGAACGGGCGGCGGTGACGCAGGTCCGCAGTGTAAGTTTTAGTGTGTTTCCACGCGTCCCTACCGGGCCGGTGCCCGCTGAGGGAGAGGAGGGCGGGTTGGTCGCGGGCGCGCGGCATCCGCCCCCGTGAGGGAAGCCGGGCGGTGGTGGCATTCACCGGCGAAGGAGGTGATGTCCGCCGGAGGTCGCTGGCGGCGCGACCTTGACGCCAGGAAGCCACGGCACCGCTGGGGACCGCCCGGGCTACCGGGGAGGAGGGCGTCGATGCCCGGCTGGCGCGCCAAGACCGCCACGCCACGGGAGGTGGCCGCCGGTTCCTCGCCGCCGCAGCTGGCGGCTAGGGTTTCGCTGATCGCGCGGGCCGGAAGGAGTGGAGGCGAAAGCCGCACAGCGTTTTAAGGGCGGCCCGCCGCCGTCGCGGCATCGGGTGGCCACCGCCAGACGCTACACGGCACACCGGCCGTCGAGGCGCAGCCGGTGCCGCCCATGTCGGCAGATAGAGGGAAAGAGAGAGAGGAGGAGAGGTAGGTTTTCTCTCTCTCCCGGTTGCTTTGAGGGACGGCGCAGGTGAGGCGGCGCCGGTGCGGGTCGTGGGGAGGAAGGAACGGCAAAGGGACAGAGTGAGAGAGGAAGAGAGAGGCGAGGAGAGGATGTTTTTTTCTCCGGCGGGGCGCACGTGCGCGGGCCCAGCAGCTCAGTGCGTGTGGGGCCAGGAGCGACGGGAGGACGCGAATTCTTCCCCCGATAAGGATGTACATATACACACACTACATGCATGCTAGGGAACCAGATGCTGCTACTAGTTGCTGTGGGTACTGGTCAATTGTAGAGACAAGCAGGGCCAGCGTGAAATAAATGCAAGAAGCATGTCCGAGAGCCAATTTGTCTTCGAAGGGGAGAAGACTTCATTCATTTCATTATAGAAAAGTAGTACTACAGACCGAAATTGAGCAGAGAGTCCCTATTTAAATTTTTACATGACAATATTGACATTACAATGCTGGGAGATGTCCTGGCGATCGAGACCCAATAACTAGGAGTATGAGGCTTTTTAGCCAAACTTTGTGATCGAGCTTGTTGGTTATTGTTTTTTTTTTTAGAAAGGACGGCAAAAGCTTTGCCGCTTGTTGGTTATTGTTTGTGTCTCTTGATTTTAATCATCAAATGTTGTCTCCACCTATAGTAACTGCTTATTTGCTTCCAATTCATCGATTCCTGGCCTTCAAGACATTAAGTGGTCTAGTTTCGGCTTTTGTTCCCCTATTTTTCTGCTTTTTTGCAAGTTGCTTTTTTTTCCTGTTGGTGTGCAGGAATGTTTTTTCTTAGAAATGTACAGAGTTGGGTGGTAGTTTTGAGGGTCTGCTAAGTAGTTTTCGCGGCCTCCATTTCTGTAATCTTGTAATCTTGTCTTTTCTTTTTTCTTTTTATCTGTCTAATAAAAATCCGGTAACGTTTTTGCCGCCTTTCAAAAAAAAATACCATTAATTGACTAGGATGTTGACAACATGACCCGAGCAGTCAATTGAGACTGTCTCTCTCTACATTGTAGGTTGGCAGTGGCGTTGATGTTGGCGGAGTAGGCTATGGTCGCAAGACTGATAGCTGCTACTACTAGCAAGCGCAGAGCGCCGAAGGTCTGATGACGACTGCGAGTTAAGCACTTAAGCCTCTCCCAAGACTCACAGGCAGGCTAATGCTATCGCATGAAAACATCCACGAAGGTATTTCCCAATTCCCATGCTAATGGACTTGATCATTCTGGAATCTGGATACCTAGAGGCATGTCCATGTCCCTACAACATACTGGTGTTAGATCTGTATGCACGGGGAGCAACTTGCAAATTTTTAATCATATATACCAGCAAACAAGAATGTGCCTACCTGTACTGCGACTGACGGCAATCAGGATAGAGAAATTCTCCTGATACCTCGCGTTCCAAAAATTCAGTACGTGTTGCACTATTTGTCTCTGTCCTGATTGTTTTCCCCATATCCGTTAATTGCTCTCTCTCTCTCTCTCTCTCTCTCTCTCTCTCTCTCTCTCTCTCTCTCTCTCACACACACACACACACACACACACACAAAGTTATCACTAGAAGCTAGAACACAAAGATTATCAGAGCTAGCTAGCTAGTTATTATAAGGTGTGCAGCTGTGAAGAAGCAGCGCAAGATGACATACATATATATAGAGGAAGCAAACAGAGATTACCAATATGCGTGGGTGTAGCTAGCCGAGGACGAAATGAATGACATGTATGATTCAATGTATAAATAAATAAATGCATGTCATTGCTCGGGCTGGTGCGATAGTTGTCTAGCTAGGCGCACCGCGCTCAGTCGCTTTCTGATCCTGATGAGGCTAATTAAGATTTGTTGATGTCCCTCAACTATTCTCTGTCGCTTCTCTGTCTCAGTCATTTTACTAAGAGAGTGGCAATAGGTTTCACCACAATTTTTACATATATATAACTAGAAAATTCTTCAACTACAAAGTTTTAGATCTCATAGATGTCTACAATTCTCATATAAGTTTTGTCTTTACCCAATTTTATTTGGAAAGGTAATAAGCTTATAGTTTCGTCATCTTTTTTTATAATGGCAGTTCACTTAGTCAAACCACTAAAAATCAATTTCGAGTCAATCTCCCTTAGAATCAACCTTTTTTTAGTGGAAGTTGACACAAGCGACCTCCCCTAAAAATAGATGTATTTATTGGGTTGATTTAGTTAATAGAATGTATATGAAAATATAATTGTAGAGACGGTGCTCGGCACCTAAGCTATAGTGAAACCCACTGAGGTGCCTATAAAAATTATTTGTGCAGTAGTGTGCCAAGCTAGGTCGAAGTCACCACCCATGTTGCCTTGGCCTCGGCAACGGCAAAAGTCCCCTTCATGGATGAAATAATACTATCTCCATTCCAAACTATAAGTTGTTCTATATTTTTTTTTAGAAATAGATTTTATTACACATTTTTGTATATGATATATATCTATGCATTTAGAAGAAACATAACGACTTACATTTTGGAATGAATGATCCTTGTTTGCTGAAAAGATGTCCCAAACGCCTGCAAAAGACAATCGCATGACGATGACAGAGGCCAGATATCATATATCATCACTGTACCTCCGCGCTATATCTTGTCTCACAACAGAAGATGAATAGATGGATGGGATGGGATGGGATCGGATCGGAGACGATCATTGTTCTTCCCACCATATGCCTCCAATGGAGAATCCAATTTGATTTTGCTTTTCATAGATTTGCTTATTGGATACATCGTGTGTGCTGAATCGCACTCTGGCGTAGAGTTGGAAAGCTAAGATTCTTGTCTATTTAACTCAAGACCTCGTCTATGGAGAAGCCGACTAGAAGAGCCGTGTGGATGTACTCGTCATGGGTCCTCGAAGAACAAGTAGCGGAGTAATTCCTGGCACTCGGTATCCAGATATCCATGTAGATGGGCAAGGGTGAGGCGTGCTGACGCAGATCGCTACCGCTTCAACCGTACGACTCTTCTTCGACGGACATCTTTTTCCCGCTGCCTGGGACTCTAGGATCCAAAAGGCGTGATGCCGCCGTCCCAAAATGCAATTGGCAGAGAGAAGAATTCTTAGGCGGGTTCTCCAGATGCCTGCCATTCCGATCCTAACAGCAAGCATCAGAAGAAACTAATAAGTCTTGAGTGTGTGCAGCACTGCAGCCACGAAGAAAGACGCAGAAGCAGTACGGGAGATTAGAGATTATTACACACACTATGCAAGCAGAGCTACAATGGCTCCAGGATATGTTTTATTAGGGAGCTACTGCATGCAGATACGAATTTCTCGAGGCTTTAAATTGTCTGGTGTATTGAAAATTTTAGACACTGCACCTGCTGCTCTGAGGCTAATAATAACTCAATGCATTCACTGATGAAATGAAAGCATGTGTGCATGGAATTCAGGTCAAACTCTCAATGCCACGTTGGCAGTCGGGAGAAGCTGGAGCTGGGAATTGCAAGTTTGCAACCATCTCATACGCGACTCAAATCGAAACTAACTAAATACTGGTAACTTCCCAAAAACAGACACCCTACAACTTTTCACAAACATATTGCGTTTCATTCCCAAACATTGATCAACTCCGATCTTCTGAACATGGACACATTTGACTTTGGGAGTTGATCCACTTGTCTCTATGATTGTAAGCGAGGTTGGCAGCGGCGTTGATACATATTTGTTGGCTGAATTGGAGAGACAGAGTAGCGAGACCGAGAAGCAGAGCTAACGGCAGGGGTCAAAGCCGTAACTTTCACGAGCACGACGACATTTCCCATGCTAGTGGACTTGAACGCCATTGACGCATCCACATGCAGGTGTTCCTAGTTCATACATACGTAGAGAAATTCCGTAACTGAGCCGACACCCTTTACTCATCTCCCGCCTTCCTCGAGCAGCAGTGTCTCTCCACAACAAATTCCTTGAGTTTCTGCAGTGTGATTCGACATAGAGACATGCACGTGCTCCTACAATATATATATATAATGGTATTAGGTACCTGCATGCACAAGAGCAACACGAGAAATGTACGACGTACCTGTATGCACAAGAGCCTTGTTAGAGAACTTCTCCTGATGCCTCACTGTTTTTCCCATTTCTGGTACTTGCATTCTCTTTTGCATGCACTATTGCAAGAAACTGGGAACACAGATTATCAGAGCCAGCTTTGCTATGAGCTATATATGTAGCCGTGAAGATAGAAGCAGCAACCAGCAAGAGTACATACATTTTATTTTGATGTAAAGAAGAGTACATATACATAGAGGAAGGGAACAGAGATCACGAACGCAGCCAAGGACGAAATGAATGCTATAATTAAATAATTTAGTGTATAAATGAATGTCATGGCTCTGGCTGGAGCGGTGGATGTTTAGGCCATAATATAACTGTTCTAGGAGCCCTCCCTCAGTCGCTTCCTGTGTTCCTGAGGCTAAGATTAATTTGTTGTTCATTCGTTGGATGTTTGTCCCTCAACTACTATTTATCGCTTCTATGTCTGCTCATTATTTTGTTTGAGAAGCCCCTCTGGAATTTTATTAAAACAAATAAAATCAAACATATTGTGTTTCATTCCCAAACATTGATCAGCTCCAATCTTCTGAACATGGACTATTTAACTTTGGGAGTTGATCCTCTTGTCTCTGATTGGAAGTGAGGCTGGCAGTGGCGTTGATGCATATATGTGAATTGGAGAGAGGCGAGACCGAAAAGCATGGTGCCACAGCAGAGCACATCTGATGATGATCGAGTGGATACGCCTCTCCCTCCAAGGCTAACAGCAGGGCTGATCAGAACAGCAGGGCTGATCAGAGCAGCGACGCTGAAGATCCGCGACCGCGACGACATTTCCCATGCGACTTGATCGCTATTGACGCATCGACACATGCATGTGTTCCTAGTTCCTACATACGTAGAGAAATTCTGTAACTGAGCCGACACCCTATAGTTATCTCCCGCCTTCCTCAAGTAGCAGTGTTTCCACAACAAATTTCTCGAGTTCCTGCTGTTTGATGCGACATAGAGACATGCACTTGCTCCTACAACATATATATAATGGTGTTAGATAGCTGTATGCGCAAGAGCAACACGAGAAATGTACGGCGTACCTGCATTAAATAAGAAGAGAGCCTTGGTAGAGAACTTCTCCTGATGCCTCATGTTCCAAAAAAAACCAGTTGTGCGCTAATTGTGTCATTCCTTGTTGTTTTTCCCATTTCCGCTGCTTGCACTCTCTCTTAGATGCACTACTGCACAAGAAACTGGGACACAGATTATCAGAGCCAGCTTGCATGCTATGAGCTATGCAGCTGTGAAGACAGAAGCAGCAGCAAGAGTATATATATAGAGAGAGAGAGAGGAAGAAAACAGGGATCACGAATGCAGCCAAGGAAGAAATGAATCCCATATATGATTCAGTGTATAAATGCATGCCATGGCTCTGGCTTGAGCGGTGGTTGTTTAGGCCATAATATATAACTGTTCTTGGAGCCCTCAGTCGCTTCCTGTTCCTGAGGCTAAGATTTGTTGTTCATTCGTCATGTCTGCTTATTTTGTTTGAGAAGTCCATGTGTATGTTTCAGCTGCAATAAAATGTAGGATTAGAAGACAAACAAATCCTCAACAAAGCTCATATATAGATTCATAACGTTTGGATGGGTTATAGATGTGAGGATGAGGTGGTTTAGTTTAGTCAGCCAAAATCCCACTTAAATTGCAGATTTTCCTATGGAAGGCTTGGCACAATATAGAACTCGGACAACAGGTCAATTTCGACAAAGAAATTAGTGGCTATAAAGAGAGTAATAACCATGAAAAGGAGAATTCTCCAAACCAAATACTTCATTACATAGCCTAGTCGATCAATCCCAAATACCAATGCATGCTTTCCCTGAGCTTCTCGTTTGTGAAATCAAAGACAACTACCCTGGCTGCGGGCAAGAGCTATGAGAATCTGCTAGACCTTTTCCACCTAACCCCTCTCTCAGCAAGCTTTCAATCAGCTGACCATTCTGGAGTCTGATCTCCACCAATCAACTCTGAACGACAGCCCAGATCACTGGTCATGCGTCTGGAATTCCAAAGCCTTTTCAGTGGCCAAAGCTTACAAACAACTCAGTGCATATATATTGACATAGATACAGGAAAAATGGTACTATGTGTAGGGGAGATATTCGTGAGAAATAAAGTCTGGTGTGTGTGACCAGGTGGAGACCACCAGAATTCACTACAGTGAAAAGCCAGCACCAATCAATCCAGAAGACTGAAATTTGATTGCAAATACAGGAGTTTACGAATATTGGCCACCCAAGTTTCAACCCTACTTAACCCAGGCGCTACAAGCACAAATTAGGAGAATAAAGCATCACAACAACACTGACAACTTGCAGCAGTTTCTAGACATTGGAGAACATAATAAACAATCAATGAGGTCGAGAAAATATGCACTTGTAACATCAGGAATTTACAACTGCCTGAGCAAATCCTGAAAATCGCGACATTACTTGCAACAGAACACATACAATGTAGTTACAGACCACGCTCATTCTAAATGACCTGGATGGAGTCTTGAAATCCGTATTCCATAGAGAACATGAGCAGAGCAAATGGACTAGCAGTCCAGTGCATTACAGTTGCTTGTATAACAATGAGAAGATATAGCAAAGGGGGCAGGCATTAGACTGGTGAACTTTATTTTGTAGCTTGAGCAATGATGTTACTTATGGAGCTGGCTTCCTCTTTAGCAGCCTCGACTAACGAATCCTGCACAATCCATATTTCAGAAAAATTTTTGTTAGGATAAACACTTGTAACAGCGGTTAATTCATAAAGTACAAAATTCTATCCAGAGTACTGGATATGTGGGTGATATAGGGAATGAAGCAGGTTTTGTGCCTTAATCCATGCACAAGTTTTGCTTCAATAGGTAACAGAAAATGGGAAGTCAGTAGGCACAGCAAAGGTGTTAGAATACTATTTAAGAATGCTCTACTGAATCACAGGGTAAAAGAACTAAACCACAGCACCATACAACAAGCAAAGAAAATCGCATGCTACATATTGTACACTCCTGATTAATTATGAAAAATATTGAATTTTCAAGTCAAGGTAAAAAGGACAAGTTAGCCAAATGTCAGGATTGCATACCTGTGCAGCAATAAGTCTTGCAACATTCTTCTTGCTAGATTCTTGAAGTTCACCAGCGATGAGAATCTCATCCAATATGTAATAGGCCTGCATAAATAAAAAACTGGGACTGATGAACATGACTACGCACCCATAAGCATGATCAGAAGCTAGCACGAAGTTGCCAATGACTAAGTCCAAAGTGTTGATAAGCATTAGAGATTACCTTATGGAAATTGAATATCAAATCCAGTTCACATACCTAAAGAATTTGTATATAAAACCGTCAAAACGATGACATGATAACATGAATCTTTACTTATGAGACTGAATACTGAAGTACTCACACTGCCAAAATAGCGGTCCAATATCTCGACGAAATGATGAATGATTTCAAGGACTTCGAGCTCATTGTCATCAGCATCAATGCACATGCAGAAATACAGGCTGGCATACCTATATATATATATAGTTATAAAGACATATCAATAGTTAGGAAGCAGATATTTCAAAAGCAGCATAATCTATGAAACAAACAGTAGAACTCAACAGCACTGCTAAGGCATACCTCCGGTATACGACCTTGTAACCTCTCCATTCGACAAAGTTGCACAGTTTGGGCCCTCGTGTAAGAATGAGTCCACTGAGCTCACGAATGACCTTTTGAAAATGAGTATCAAAATTAATAAACAAGCATCCAGTACAATAAGCCACACTAAGAAGAGACATTTAATCAATACAGGTAGAAAACTTGAGTTTTCTGAATTATGTTAAGTGTTTTCGGAATTATGTTAAGTCAGTAAAGTAGCAAAGAAACAAAAAATCCATGGGTATTTGAACCCGAGTACCCGGGAAAAAGCAGAATATTTGATGGAAGAACAGGAGATCCCTTCGAACAGCCTTTTTAATGAGGAAGTCCTAGATGAATTCAAGTTGATGAGAAAATACATGGGCTCTACTCACTTGTCACCCAACAACACGTTACACGAAGAGCCAAGGGAGGCAACAAGTAGGAGAAATAAAAACTTGTTCATATGATTGAATTTAAGATAATATTGTCACTTCTCACTGCCTGCTGCTCTATAATACTAGTGGTGGCAGATATATGATATCACAAAACCATAAGTTACAAAATACAACAAGAGGAAAAACAACATGAATGAATACATATTCAAATTTGCTTAACAAAAACATCCATTACAGTCTGTACGGAAACATGGATGCTGGATCAAGCTATAGCTTTAGAAGTTGCCAATCGACATGCATACTGTACGTCAAACTCATCACAGAAACGGCCACTGCCCATTCACTTTCTAATGTAGTATCGATTTTTCGGAACAAGTCATGGCTACAAAGTCCTGACACAAATTGGCATGCATAGTCTTAACTCTTGCAGAAATTAGCACCCACTGCCAGTGGCGCATACAGAGCACAGCAGACCCGGAACTGAATTACACGAGCTATCGTAGAGAGCAGCGTGGGATACTGACTGACCTTGGTCCTCTCCTTCTGGGTGTACGGAGAATACCACTTGGTGAGCCTCACCTTGCCCTGGCGGCTGATCAGGAGCACGAAATTAATCTACAAAAGCGCACAGAAAAAGCTTCAGATTTCAAACGAGATCCAGTGCAGTGCTAGATCGTGACCGCCATCTACAGGAACACGCATGAGCAGAGCAGCCCGCCCGGCGCAAAACACAAGGGCACAGATCATAAGATCACGGGGTAGAGAGAGGAGCGGATCTTACCATAGCGGATGGACAGGAACCGTCGTAGCACGATCTGGATCCTGCGTGAGCGAAACAGTAACACATGCGTGTAATTGGGATCAGATCCGGAAGCAACTAGCTTACAGTAGGGGGTGGGGTGGTCGGTTCCGCGCAGCGGGAATGGGAGGGAGAAGCGTACCTGGCGGGTGAGTGCTCGTTGCCGGCGAAGGGCACCACGAAAAGGTCGCCGCCGCTCGCCCACCGTCGCCGCGGGGAATGAAATCACTCGAGAGGGAGGCAAACGGGGAAGTGAATCGGAGATCTCGGTTGGTCGACTCCACCAGCAGCAGCAAGAAGATCGACCAGCCTATAGGCCCACTACGGAGAGTAATGGGCCTGCGGATCGGTGCGGCCCATATCTTCTGGTTCGCTGGGTATGGGCTTGCCCAGGACTAGCGGCCGGACTTGCAAGCTTTCCTTTTCCATTTTTATTCCATTTAAAAAAAAAAAGTTATACATACAGTATGCTAATGAAGTTACAACGATTTTGAGTGTTACAATATTCTCTGAATTATACTATAGGATTTACTATATAAAAAAATAGGAGTTGCACATATGAACCACTAGTTACTCTACATCATGTGTCTCCAATTTTCCATTCCCATTCAGATGGGCACTCCACTATGCTGCGCGGCCTCATCACTGTCTGAACCGGCGCCTGCTGTTGATCTTTTGGGACTATCGAACTGGCTTCCAGGTCCGGCGACGACCTGGGAACTATTAGATAGACTACCACACCCGGTGGTGAAACAAGTCGCCTTTCCTGTGCTACTATCAGATACAACCACACACCCGGCAGTGAAACAAGACGTCTATCCTGTGCATACTCTCCTGATGCCTTCCACTCTTAAAGCTGTTCATCTTTATTTTCTCACGAACTTTTCCTTTTTTTGGATTATTTATTCACAACAATAAAATGAGCAAATAAGTGAATGGATTCTGGATTATTTAAAGGTCCAGACGGCAAATCATCGATATGTCACCAAGGATAGCTTAGTGGGTGAAGGAATAAATTCTTCAATGACTAGGCAGAGAAAGAGGATAGTACAATTAATTAAGAGCAAAATGGACACAGAGATCAGTCAAGATATATATTTAGAGAAGTTACACCATTACCGCGTCTCAATTCCACTGTGCAGAATGGTCAGAATATTATGTGGACGATATTATATTACATAGTTGAGCACAACGTATTAAAAGATACTTCCTCTATCCTAAGACTCAGAAGTCAAATATTTTTAACTTCGACCAAATATATACAAAGAGATTATTAATATTTGAGTGTGTAAAGTATCACTAGATGATTATTCGTTGAATATATTTTAATAATAATTAATCTTATTTATTTGGAGACACAAATGTTGCTTATATTTTTTTATAAACCTAATTAAATTTAAAAAAATTTGACTGGCACAAACCCTGAGGGCATTGTGGTGTGGGGTCAACAATGACAAGATGTTTAGGCCCAACAATATGTGGTAGTTATGTCATGCTTGACTGGTGGTTCTTGGTCATGGGCCCCTCAATCTAACTTAGCGAATGCATTTTTTTGTACCCACCATTTGAAAAAATAAAAATTCTAGGCGTAAGTGCAAACTATTTTTTTTTGTGAGATATACTGTAAAAAGTTACAAATTAGTTGCAATGAGCTCACATACATGCATGAGAAGGAGCACTGTCTCGCCATACAGCACAGTGCACTGTTCGTTTTGCTGATTAGTTGCGCGTAACTCCTAATCTTTTTCAAATTTACTTCCGGAACTATGGATAAGATAAGATGTACAGTACATGTGTTCGGGATCTGTCTTGAACTGTGGTTGACGCCCTGCCACTGCCCACCGTCCGTAGTAATAGCATTTTCTCGACGTCCAACGATGCGAGACTATCAACTACTACGTCAGTGCATGAAACAAGTCACACAATTCTGATAGCAATTGGGACAGATTGGGGAAGAATTGGAGGAGGATTACTACATTATATATAATCGTTCTCTCCCTTTGGGTTTCTCTCTCTATTAATAAATACGTTACAGATACAGAGGCCATGCCTTACACGCACCGGCACGTAGGCACTCACCCGCGGACCCACTCCTGGCCAGCAAGCATCGAGTTGGAGTCCTCGTGTGGACCTTTCATCTGTCGAGGCGACAGGCTCTAGTGCTTGCCTGAAAAGCAAACCGTAGGTGTGCATTCAGTAACAAGTTCCTTGCGGCGTACTCTCCTGATGCTTTCCACTCTCAAAATCGAAGCTGTTCATCTTGGTTTCCCTACGCTATTCTTTGGATTGTCGGGTTCTAGTAAGAGTAAGTGATGTTGTGTAGTCTAGCTGCATTGTTGTAGGAGTAAAAAAGATCTGTAGTATTTAAAGGACTAGACGGCAAGATGTCTGTCTTCCAGGAACAAGAAGGATAGGTGGGTGAAGAAATGAATTCCATGCCAAGTGAGTAGGGACGACACGATTGTACGATATATTATTAATAAGAGAACATAAAGAACTTAGAGGTCAGTCGAGTGAGATATTAATTTAGCGCACAATTATTGTCACGCCCTATTTTATTTGCGTAGAACAATCATATGGTGTGGCTTATTCCAGCACCCCCCACTGAGTGCCAACGGTGTAGAGGAGGACGCCTCATCCACTAGACACAAAGCACTCGTGAGAAAGTATATAAAAGGTCAAGCCATCTTAGGAACGCACACTGCACACAAAGCACGATTGCAGCATAGCAAAACTGAACTTACAACCAGTCCTATTTTTATTTGTGTAGATCGATAAAAAAAAATGCTTGCATTAACAATTTGACATTAGTTGAAGGCCTTTTGTGTGTACATGCATGGTATATATAGTTAGATACAACTTTAAATAAAGCATTGCACGCGATGTATATGCATGCTTATTGGATGGTTTGTTGAAACTTGAAACTAGTGTGCATGTGTATGATGACAAGACGAGAGTGCATTCTACATCACGACTCATGACACTAGTGTTTTATCGTTAGAGTCCACTGTATTGGGCTCGGTAGGGCCATCCGTTGGCCCACGCTTCTTCGATCAGGATATATCTATTAGAGAAGTTGTCTGTTGAGGTCGACGAGGCTACGACCCACATGCTCCACATTCTCGGTTGTGCGGGCACCATGTGTGCGAGGGCAAGATGGACGCCACCGCAATGGGGAGGACAGCCATGGGGTGATGGTGGATTTGACCATTTCAGTCTAACCATAAAAGGTTAGTTGATTATTTTGAGTTGCATCTAATTATGGTGTCGGAGATTGAGTCATGGATAGAGTGGTTTTTTAGTTTATAAGTGCAAGTGTAGTAATTGTAATGGAAATATAATTAATGATGTTTAACTTAATTTGGCTGTATTAATTTAGTTTAGTACTCTATGTCTGATATTTTGTCCCATTGAAAATAAGAGTATACTCTAGAGTACGATTTAATTTTGAGAGGATATATTTTTTCTTCTGTAACTTAAGGGAGAGAGAGGGGGGAACCAATCTTGGGGAAGCTTACAAAGCCGCCATAAGAGCCCAATCTTAAATGCAATCCTTTTGACAATCCCGAGCCATCTGTTCGGCATGACGAGTGTGGATTTTACATTGCAAGTCCCAATCGTCACAGCATCGAGAGCTGTGGGACAATGGGAGCCGTCAGCAACCGATATCTTGAGGACATCCAACCAGATCGCGACAAGTGAGAAGAGAATTCAGAGCCAATCCTAGAAACCCATGGCAGCTGAGCAGACCAAAGGGTCTACTGGTCAGGAGTGGCGGACAGATCTATGGGGCAGCTCATCGCATCTATCCATGCAGTTCCGTGCAGGTTTCATGCAGGTCCAATCACACGAGAGCTATTAGCTAAGTGAGGACATCCACTCGATGAATCAAACAAATTACCTTTCCTGTGCACACACTCCTGATGCCTTCCACTCTCAAAGATGTACATCTTTATTTTCTTGCTAACTGCATTATTTTTATTTTGATTGTTTGTTGGGAAGGATGACGACATAGGAAAGTGTAACTGATATTATGAAGCCTAGGTTGTAATTGTAACGAGGAACGAGAAGTCTAGACTCATTTTTATTGATAGGTCCATCTTACTATTACTAATTAGAGGCCCCAAAGGAGGCACCACGTTGATTCTCACCGACGCCAGCTAGGAAAAAAGATAAATTCTAGAAATTCCCACAATAATCGAAAACATCTGGCCTTTAATTTGGTAGACACTAATCATCTTAGTTGATAATAGCCATTGGATCTGTTGCAATTTATACAAAAAATTACCCACCTGCCATTATAAAAAATACATAAAGTAACCCCTAATTTTGTATTTAAATTACCCACCACTGCCATTACGAAGAACAATTCAAGATAACCCCTAATTTATATACAAATTCCCCACATTCATTTATCATTATGAAAAGTAAATCAAAATAACCCCTAGATTTATATCTAAATTACCCACTTTGCTATTATGATAAATAAATCAAAATAAATCCCTCACATTATATCTAAATTACTCAGCTTTTGCTATTAGAAATAAAAATTTAAAACAACCCTCTAATTTTATATTTAGGTTTCCGATCTATCTTATGAAAAATAATTTTAACTACACGGTAGTAATTTTATATATTACCCACCTTATAGTTACAAAAAAAGTTAATACAAAATGGCATCCTAAATTTACATCCATTCTATCTATGCATGTTGTTATAAAAGAGAATCTACAAGCCATTATAAAATATGAACAAAAATATCACTCAAATCTATAGGTAAACACTAATATATTCTATTAAAAAATAAATTGATATCCATATATATATATATATATATATATATATTTATAAATTTATATATCTTAAAATTCAACGGTCATAAAATAACCATATATTATGTTTCACCATGTATACTAAGTAAATATATATATATATATATGATAGGATAAATATTTAATTTTTTTATGAAGAATAAAAATATGTAATTCATAAATTACATAGTAATAACATGACATTGACAATTCACTTTAAATTATGTTGATGCTACATGATAATTAATTTCATAGTTTTTTATTTTAAATAATTTTGTATATTTTAAGTAAAATATTATATCATTTCACTATTGATTATATAATTGCTATAAAAAATTTAACAAGTGTAATGCTAGAGTACAATCTGAGCTTCAACTTGCTACTAAAACCTAAACTCTTTTAGTTAAAAAATGAATTTTAAATAAAATATGAAAAATACTAGAGTTTCTACTTAAGTCGATTAAAACTCAAAAGCTAATTATGATTAATGAAGTTACATAATGGGATGCAATTAGAGTTTATGTATGTTAATATTAGGTTTTTATCTAAAACATATCACAATACAAAAATATTGTATTGGAAAGTCAAACTAGATGTCCCTAATGAAGCCTCCACATTAGTCTTCATGAGATACGATAAGAAAACAAAATATAGAATTTAAAAGTTCTCATAAAACTTTAAAACATTTGATTATCAATTCTATTTAACCTAATCACCATTAATAATTTTCTTCAAAACTACCATTAATGACAATAGCTATTGGATCTATTCTAATTTCTGAATAATTACCTAACTCCGCTATTGTGTAACAAAATAATGTAAAATTAAAATTTATATCTAATTACTGATGTACTCTTTTTATGACTGATAATCTATGTAACCCAACTTTTAACTTATTATTTAAAAGTTTAAAAGTTTAAATATCCTTGCAAATGTATATCTAAAAATTATCAAAAACTTATGTATAAATTTGTTTAAATAATCATAAAGCATATTAATATTAATATTTGATTGAAATAAGCATATATGATGTGCCAACATGCATCAGTGATAAATATACATGATGTTCCAGCATACATGTATGTGTCATAGAGTACTTTAGCTTAAAAAGTAGAATACTATATGACTTAGCAATTAAAATTCTTTAGAGATTAACAATGCTACATATATCAGAGCTCAAGCTCTATCACTTATAAGTGTCATGATGCAAGATTCAAATGATTGCTTGTGCTATTTAGTAAACATACTCTATGACCTAAAGTAATTATTTTTAAAAGTGCAAATAGAAGAGTTAATAAAATTTAGTGATAAACACTGCTACACACATTAGAGATTCAATCTCTATCACTTATCTCAAATGTCATGATGCAAGATTCAAATGATTGCTTATACTATTTAGTAAACATACTCTATGACCTAAAGTACTTATCTTAAAAAGTGCAAATAGGAGAGTTAATAAAATTTAAAGATTAACACGGCTACACACACTAGAGATTTAAGCTATATCACTTATCTCAAGTGTCGTGATGCAAGATTCAAATGATTGTTTATGCTATTTAGTAACATACTCTATGACCTAAAGTACTTATTTAACAAAGTGCAAATAGGAGAATTAATAAAAAATATATTAAGTACAAGAGTTTTAATTTGATCGTAAAAAATATAGCAGTTGATAAGATAAAATTTAAAAAAAATCACAATTTAGATTCAAGACTTCATAAGATATGTAATGGGGCAAGAACCGGTGTAGTTAATTGCAAGGTTTCAATATAATAGAAAGTAAAAATACAAATAGATGGAAAATATATAAATCAATCTTGAAAAAAGTAATTAATAAGTTTATAATAATTGGTATAGACTGAGATATCTATTATGCCTATTTTGCAGAAAATAAATATAAAAATATATAATTTAGTATAAACATTATTTATTGTTAAATATATTAAATGGTGCATCTCTTAAAATTTTAGCCCGTCATGGAGCACGGGTTGATGGACTAGTACGCCTAAGGAATATAGGTGAGCAAAGTGGGTGAAGAAATGAGTTCGGCATTTCATTATGGCAGTGTGTTTTGGTTGATGGAGAAATACACAAGACAGAGTTTGTAAAATGTACTGACATGTATTTAATTAAAGATGCCAAATGTGATGCCCATCACCACTGTTCATAATTGAAATAACTCGCACGCTCATTACCCCAATTTGTATTTCTCTGGCCTCCATCTGAGACTCACCGTATATATATATATAGTCCACTCCTCCGCGTGTAATATACACTCACCCCACAGGACCCAGGCAGTCACCTATCAAAACGAGACTCGTTATACCATCCATGCATCATGTGCTAGCTCCACTAGAGCTGTTAATTGGATATCATCTCTTGTGCATGTGGTCCTTTAGCTTCTTATTAGTACTCTAACGCATTCTGTCACCGCCATGCATGCAGTCAATTTATTATTAAGATCTATAGGGTGAAGTGACATGCATGCATAATGCCGTCCCAATCGAATTCTTGATCGGAATGAGCTGCATCAGGAATTGATAATCGATTCATTTCAAGCTTGATGCTGGGCTACTGGCTCCTGGCTGCCCCAGTTGTTGTTTCAGAGCACAGTTTTAGCTTGCGAAAGAAGTTCAGCTATACTTTGGACCAGCACAGATACGTACTTTTAGTCTCACACTACTAGAATCAACCAGCGCGTGGACCTCCCCGACCGCTGTCGCGGCGAGTCTCTCCTGCTGCCGTTGGCCTGCAGCGAGGAGCGGATCAGAGAGCCGACGCGCAGGAGGAGGCCCTGCCTTTTCCTCGGCGCCGCGTCGATGCAGCTGGTCCTCCTGCGGCGAGGCCGACGCGCTGGTGGCGACCTTGCCTTTGCAGCGGCAATCCCTGCTGCTGTCTCCTGCGGCGAGGCCGATGCGCGGGAGGCGACCCTGTCTTTGCGGCGAGTCTCCCCCTCCTGCCGTCGTCGTGCGGCAAGGAAGCTCGGATGCGGCCAGACACGATGGAGGCAAAGTGAGATGGAGAAGAGATCCTGCTATCTCCTTGCTTAGTTGCTTCAAGATTGATAATGCGTTTGATTTCTTCCGTTGATTTGGATGTTGCGGCAGTGATATTCTCTAATCCTGCGATTCCTTTCTTCAATATTCAATATTCTGTAAATAAAGATTTGAAAGAAGCATCCGTAACAAGTGTAAAAGATTAGTTTTGCTTTGTTATGTGTTTGCATTATAACGAGTATGAATCGCTGCACATTTAAGATAACATATATAATCAATAATTGATAAGTACTAGTTAGCATTGAAAATTTATATTATAATTAAATAAGAAAACCACGTCAATATTTCCCTAAGAGAAATAAGCCCTAGGGAAAGCTTCTTTCCACGTTGTATCCAGTGCCACGGTGGCATGGTTCCCTAGGGAGCATCTCCAAGGGAATTGGCATTTAGACTTGGCATTTGTGGGTGTTTGCAAACTCCCAAAACAAAATGCCAAGGATAAAAATAGGCCATCTCCAAGGGAATTGGCATTTTGACTTGCCATTTACCCAACTTGTGGACCCAGGTAGTTTCTTCTCGCGCGGGAACAACGTCGAGCACGGTGGGTGAAGGATTTTTCCGCGAGAGTTGCGGCGGATCGGGAATTGCAAAGCCATCCACGGCTTGGCAATTTTGCCAAGTCTCCTCCCTCAAATGCAAACTTGCCCAAAATACAAACCTCAATTGCAAAACCATTGGATAGTACTTTTTACGATTTTTTTTTGCAAATTAGCAAATGCTAAGTCTAAATGCAAAGCCCTTGGAGATGCTCCAGAAAGTTTCTTTCCCTACGGTTTGGATTAAAACCCTAGGGTACTTTCAGTATTTCTCTAGGGTTATGGCCTAGGGAAACTAGTGGATAATAGTAGTGTGATCATCAAATCATTTTGCATGGGTCTGTTTGATAATTGGGATCTCTCCCAATAAACTTTGCCTGACACAAGAAGCTTTTCCGCGGATTGGTGGCTAGGAGGTATAAACCAAACTGACCCTGCTTCTAACCATGACTAATCGTAGGTTGGGAATTCCTGTAAATTTAACTTTGCAGCACATATTATTGCAAAATAATATGTGGTAGGAACCATCTGGGGTTTGATTGTCAAATGGATCTAAGTGGAAAAAACCAAATTGGTTGGTTAAAATCCAGATTATAATGTGGATATCCGAATTTTGGTTGGATGTCAGATGAGAAAATGAGTAGTACCCGTACCTGCAAGCCAACATTAGGAATAAACCAGCACACATGCCTGCAGTATGTTGCACCCCTGGGTGCACCAAAATCAGCATAATGTGTATATCCTAATGCAAATTGGTACTTTGAAAATATATCCTTTTCGCATCAAGTGGTAAAATATTTGGATTCGTATATATTCACAATTGAATTAAAATGTGAAAAATGATGCTATCTAAATTGATATCCAATTCCACCCTGTGAAAAATGAATCGAACGACTGAACAACAGTCACATATAGCACTGTGACTAGCTAGCTGTAAAATTTATAAGGTTTTTTTGGTTCACAACCCAGTACATAGTGGTTCACATAAAGTTCATACCATACATCTAAAAGTTGAATTTCAGATCCATAAACTTTAATTTTATGGTTTGTCATGCTTTATTATGTAGCATCTCCCAACATGAATTTATTGGTACAAGACAAAACATCAAACAACCTTATTAGCCAGATTGTTGTGCAAATCTCCGCCGTTATTCTTGCTTTCATGCTTAAAGCATAGACCTTGGATTTTGAGGATGACATTAATTTCGAAGTTGTTAAGGACTACAACAACTGCATAGAACTCCAATGCAAGTCGTCAGATACAGCTTACAACTGGATCTGACACACCATCGTCTGTAGCACTAGACCATTGCTTGGCTGCTTCGCCGGGCTGCTTGTCTCTGTCTGTACTCTCTAACGACGCCAAGTGTACATGTTTGGCAATATCCGCACTCGTTCCTACCGCTCATTGTCTTTGCCAATCCACACCGTCGTCTCTCTACTTTTTAATGGCACTCACCACTCATTGTGTCTAGCCAACTGTACTCTCTAACGACGCCAAGTGTACATGTTTGGCAATATCCGCACTCGTTCCTACCGCTCATTGTCTTTGCCAATCCACACCGTCGTCTCTCTACTTTTTAATGGCACTCACCACTCATTGTGTCTAGCCAACTGCTCATGCATGCATGCTTCAAGCAACGGTCCAGCAGGTAACTGTAGCTAGCTCCTTCGTCGTGACTGGTGACTTGAGTGAGTGAGCATAGCTTTGTCATCTCACTTGGCTATCCACACTTACATGTTCATTCTCCTAATTGTTTGGTGCTAGCTGCGGCGACAACGCAAGCGTATTCATTGAATGGATGAAGATTCCAAGTCACCTTTCCTGCATCTATTCTCCCGACGCTTTCCATTCCCAAAGCGGTACATTATCCTAGTAGCTTGCTTTCCTTCGATTTTACAGACCCGACAACTGGGAATCGCATCCCCTTTGTCGTCTATATATACTACTACTATACAATAGTACTAGTTGTAAGGAGGGCTGAGCTCCCGATCGAGTGACCGAGTATATAAAGCAACATCTGGAGGTCTAGATGCGTCGAATACGAATACAGAGGAAAATTCAACATATAGTCAAATTGTTAGGAAAAAAGACTAATACTAATTTTTTTAAAAGACTGGGATGTTCTAGCTAGTAATATATATTAATATAACGAGGATTTATAGAGTTTTAAAAGCGTAAAGCACACACCAGCTACCCAACATGAGCATGCATATACCATGCTTTTGCTAGCTTGGCCGCTTGCAGCGGACTATGGTGGCTGCATGGCAGGAGTTGCATTGATGTGGGACAATGTTAGTGACGATGACACAAAGAAAGGATAATAGTGTGTTGTCTTGATGGCTTTATCTTTTTGGATGATGTTGATGCAAATTGGTAGGTGGCAGTGTTATGGTGTTCTTAGAGCGGTCATGGTTGTATAGTGCTTTCGATCTACTCCCTTCGTCTCTAAACAAGTGTCGCTTCGCATCCCGGGAGACAGATATTTTAATAAATAATAAATATCATAGATTAGTATCATAATTAGTATCATCGAGAAAGATCTTTGGATTTAGTTTTTTAATAAAATTATCTGGAGATATAAATATGCACGTATTTTCTACAAATCAAGTCAAAATTATGGCACACATCCTACAATGACACTTATTTAGGGACGGAGGGAGTATGTTGTTGAGTGTTGTAGCGGTGTTTAGAGTTGTGAAGCAATTCGAGTTGAGATCCCAATCCAACTGACTACTCTCTATAGTTGTTTTAGGTGCTATCTTATTACTTGTTGTTTGTTGTTGTTGTGTGGCCCTTTTAGGGTCCATTGCAGCCACTAATTGGTAGATGTTGTGACAACAAAACATAACAGTAGCCAATTGGTAGAAGTAACCATTAAAGTGACCCCTAAACACAAGTTGTCAATGAATCATTATTGCAGCAGCTCCAAAGCTTGAAAAAATGCCAACTAGGAAAAGGGACAAATATAAACATAACCATTTACATGACTTATATACACAACAAGTTGCACTGGCGCAAATCATTGTATTGGCCCTGAAACACAACAAAGATGTCAACTAGTTTGAGTGTGCAGGGGGTGTGTGTCGGTGTTTGACCACCGATAGCCTGCCACGGGGTTCCCGCAGCAGTTGATTCGGACCTCGGCGAATAACTAGAACTCGGCGGTACGACGCAAGAGACACACGGTTTATCCTGGTTCGAGCCCTCGTCGTCGAGTAAAAGCTCTACTCCAGTCGGCCTTGGCCTTTTGCGTTGGATTGATGTCTGATTGCGTATTTCTCGTCTGTTACAAAAGAGGGTGCTCTAGCTCCTTTTTATAAGAGGAAAAGAGCCAGAGCTATGGTTTCTAATCCGAGTCGGATTTATAGGAAGTGTTCTGTTCCGATTACAGAGGTTACTTTCTATTTGTCTAACTAGGATGATCCGTATTCCACTCGGATCCGTCCTTCTTGCTTTTGTCCTGACGGGAGCCGTGCTGGTAAGTAGTCGTCTACGTCCCGTATCGACAAGCCCCCGAGCATTTCGAAGTAGAACTCGGGGAGCGCCTCGCTTCTAGAGTGATGCTTTGAAGTGGTCTAGTTGAAGGATTCTTCCCTGTTGTGCGCCGTAGGTGCACTCACTGAGTGTAGCCCACGAGCCTCTTGCTACTTATTTATAAGTAGCTGGAGGGTCTTCGAGAAAAAGAAAAAAGTTGAGGGTGTATACCATATAGCCCCCGAGCCTTCGTCTGAGTTGTTTTGGTCAGAGAAGAAGTCGGGCGATGGCTTTTACTTTATTTGAAGCCTTCGATCTTTCCTGATTTCTTTCTTGTATGTAATCCTTGGGTGCAGCCCCCGAGCCTTTTCTGAGTTCTTCTTTGGTTGCAGCTCCTGAGCTTTTTCTGAGTTTTTTTTAGCTGCAGCCCCCGAGCTTTTTCTGAGTTCTTCTTTAGCTGCAGCCCCCGAGCTTTTTCTGAGTTCTTCTTTAGCTGCAGCCCTCGAGCTTTTTCTGAGTTCTTCTGTGTAGGAAACGGACAACGGCTCGTGACTTTGCTTTTACTGTCCTTCATGTCTGCTTTTATGGTTGGGCGTTGGCAGCTGGTGGTATAAAGGCTTTTACTGTACTGGGATATGCTTGGAATATACTCTTCTGTTGCTCTCTTTACTGCCCTCTTTTATTGTCCTTGTCAATGTTTTTCTGATTTGGTGAACTTGGTCTATGTACGCCGATCTTGGCCTATAAATTGCACCTCCCTTTCGGCTGCTTTCATAGTCTTGTAGTATGCTTCTTCCTGTTCTTGTGACAATGATAGTTTGCGAGGTTGAACAGCCCCCGGGCTTCTTTCTTGTTCTTCCAAAGATGGTCTTTTTAGTGGGTAGAAGAATTCTTGAGATACGGATTAGAGGCGCACTAATCCCGAGTAGCATTGTGATTGGAGGCTCGTTACCGGGCGGGTAGAAGAAGTCTTGAGATGTGCCTTATGCTGGGTCATTTTGCACTCTTAGTACCTCTTTTCCACACCGCCGGGGCTATGCTTTGCGTGGGGGGGTTGCCGAGCCGCACGCTTTCTAGCCGTGCGGTGCGCAGATCGCCCACCGGGCCGACGCATAGCCGGAGCTCTCTTGTTCACATGGGGTTCGATCCGACTTTTTTTTTTGAGGCCCGATGTGATTCTTGATCAGTCAGTGCTCCTTTTGGCGATCTTGGATGCACTGTGTTGGTGTATCTAGGTTGCTTTGGATCTGCTCGGCTCGGTGCGCCTCGTAGGTAGTCCGGGTCTCGCAACGGCGACGGTCTTGGATTCTGCGTAGTTGTCTTCTATGTCAGAATTCCACGGGGTTCCTTGTAGACCGTAATTTTCTTCTATGGCCAAATTCTACAGGGTTCCTTGTAGCCGTTGTTTTAATGTTCTTTCTGAATTCGATGGGTCTTGTAAGACTTGTAACCTTGTATCCTGTAATATTGAAGAATATTTGATCCTGCAATGATCCGAGTTGTTTTGTCTTGGGTTTATGGATGTCCGCCTTCGAGCCGACTTGTTCTTGATTGATATGAAGACTGTCTATCTTTGAGTAGACTTGTTTTGGCTCAGAGGTTGACTGGCTTCCTTCGACTGGAGTTGTCCGTGGCCATCTTCTTTTGTGTTGACTTGTTATGATAATTTTGGCAAAGCTACCCTTCCTTGTAACGTACGATATTTTACCGTTGGTGGGTAACGGGATTAGGACTGTTATCCCGAGATTTGGGGGTTTACTGGGCCTTTCCTGTTATTTCGCTTTGTATCCGTTGGCCTTTTTACCGTTGCCCCTTAAGTGGGCCTTGATGACTGGGCTATAAATTACCCGTGGTGACTGTTCTTCTCCTTCACCTTGCCTCTGCTTTCTGAAACCCTAACGCCGGAGCGAAAAAATTCCCCAATCTTGTTCTTGGCTTTGCTGCGCATTCTCTCCCCATTGCTGCTGCTTCATTGTATGGGTAGGAAGAAAGTTGCGTCTCAGAAGCCGGTAGTCGAGAAGCCTGTTCTTGAGGAGGAGGTCGACGAGCAGCTGAACCCTGAGTTTGCTGCAATGAAGGCCATTGCGAAGAACTTCCCTCCCCCGACTACTCAGGAGAAGCATTTGATCGAGCTGCAAGACTTGGGTATGATCCAGCCCAAGGAGTTCTCCGGTTGGGTTGCTCCTGGTGAGCATCGTGTTCCTGTTTCTCGCCTAGGGGAGATTATGCTTTTTGTTTCTTTTATTCGTGCTGGGCTTTGTTTACCGGCTTGTTCCTTCCTTCACCGTTTTCTTCACTTCTTTTCCATCTCTCTCCATGATCTTACCCCGAATGAGGTTCTTCATCTTTCTGTTTTTGTTCATTTTTGAGACTTTCCTTGGCATTCCTCCTTCCCTAAATGTATTCCGTTTTCTTTTTCATCTCAAGCCGCAGCCCCGCAATGATTCCCTCCACACCCTTGGTGGATGTGGGATTCAATTCCAGCAGGGGCATAAGTCGAGCCACTTCTTTGAGTACGACCTTGTTGATTCCGTGAAGGATTGGCGGTCCGAGTGGTTTTATGCTGAAAATCTTGATGGGGGTGCTGGTGCTCCAGCACTCCAAATCTACTCGGGGGTCCCACCTGTTCCTAATGATCGGTGGGAGAAAGAGCAGCTCACTTCTGCCGAGTTGTCTCTTCTTGAACCTCTCTTCAATAGGATTAGATACTTGAAGCAAAATGGCTTGTCCGGCTTTGCTATTGTGGCAAGTTATCTCCGTCGCCGAGTACAACCTTTGAAGGCACGTGAGCACTTTGGCTTTGAGTACTCGGGTGCCGAGGATCCCTCTCGTATGGTGGCCACGACCGAGTTGTCAGATGACGAGATGCTTGTTCGTCTCTAGAAAATCTCGAAAGGCACGTCGGTGGTCCCAATGATTGATTTCGAGTACTCTACTAATAAGCCTCCCCCTGCTGTGAGTGTGTCTTCCTGTTTATATCTGTATTTCTGAGTTCTTTTTGATTGAGATTGACTAGTTTCTTGTCTTTTTTGAAGCCTTTTGGCAGGGATTTTAATGCCGATGCCTCTCTCTATGTTGATGGAGAGATTGCTCCTCCACCGCTCCTCCTTCGCCGCCGCCGTATCATCCGAAGGAAGTTATTTTGCCGGGTATTTCGTGATGGAAACCATTGAGTATGTTCCTTACCAGCCGGGTGGCCCTTCCTCGAGTTACTCGTCTTTGGTGCCAAGAGACCCCGCTGGGGAGATTCTTCTTCTTCAGCAGCACAGAAACGGGCGCGTTCTTCTCCTTCCCCTCAGCCATCAGGTAACCTTCTGATAGGTGAGAGGTTATTTGGTTTTACTTTTGCTTGCTCTTTTTTGGAGAGTAGTCTTGATTCTTTTCTTCGGTAGGCGGTGTATCTGTTCTTCTTTTCGAAGATGAGGCTGAGGATGTTGATGACTCTCCCCTTCTTCGTTGGTAAGTGTTGTCTTCTTGGTTTTGGTATACATACTTCTTGTTGTTTTGTTCTCGACTTGGCTTTTTGTAGCCCCCATGCGACTTCTTCTCCTTCCCCGGTCTTGGGGCCCTTGCCGGGTCCTCCTCCTTCTACCGTCGAGTTGTTAGTGGGTTTGGATGTGGTTATGCCGCCTCCGCCTCCTCGTCCTCGACTTGCTATTCGTCGTGCTCCTAAGTAAGTGCTGACTTCTTTTTTTCTTTTTGGTATCATTTGTCTTTAGCTTTTTTGTTCTTGTAGGTCTTCAGCTCCAATTTCTGACTCTGAGAAGACCGTGAGTGTTGGAGCTATGGGTCAGGTGTCTATGCCTGATCCTCATCCAAATATGGATTACGCCCCCAAGGTGGCTTCATCTTCTTCTTTGGGACTTCTTCTTTGCTCTGGTTTCTTGTGACGGTTGAGTCGACTTTTTTGTAGCGTAAGAGTTGCCTCTTGCCTAACCCTTGACTTCTTCTAGGGTTGGGAATTCTCCTTCTTTGTCTCCTTCTTATGCTCCTTGGGATTCTGTTCGTGATTTGAAGTTGATGCAGGGATCCGAAGAAGACTTCAATCCGAAGTTCTCGCCTTAAGAAGCTTGAGGTCGATTCAAGTCTTTTACTTGAACAATTCCGTAGGATGACTTGTTTACTTTATTTTCTGTCTTATCTTTTTTCTTATTCTTCCTTTGCTTTACGTGCAGGAGTATGTCAGTGATTCTGACCTCTTTTTTGGCTCGTCTGAGTCTCAAAAGAAGTTGTTGGATGAGTTGACTTCTCTGGGCGGGGCGCTTGATGAGGAGCGCCAAGGACGTCAATCCTCGGAGACTGTCTTGAGAGCTCAAGTGGTTGCTGCCATTGAATCCGAGAAGAAGGCTTCTCGAGATCTTCAAGGTACTTGTAAATGCTTTTTGTTGCGTATAATTACATCCTTTGCTTTTCTCGACTTCTTTCTCGCTTCCTTTTGCAGCTTTGAAGAAAAAGTACTCGGAAGAGACTGAAGCTTTGAAGCTTGAAGTAAAAACCTTTCGCAATGACTCGGAGAAGGTAAAGGAGGATGCTGAAGAAACTTTAGCCCGGGCTCGGCTGATTAGGCGTGGTGCTGATCGAGATCTTTTGCAGGTTAAGGCATCAATTGAAGACTTGTCCGTTCGTCTGAAGGCTTCGGAAGACAGGTGGTCAGCCTTGCTGAGTTCTGTGCAAGGACTTGCCACTATGCTGAGGAGGCCAGAAGATGTGGGCCTGACTTGGGTTCAGTTCCTTCCTCGACTGACCGAGCGGACCATCAATTTTGCCAAAGATGCAGTGTTGCTTGGTGTTCAGGGTGTTTTGGCTCGTATCCAAGTAGTTGATCCCAACTTTCCTCTTGATAGAGTGATGGATGGGACCCATACTCCTGAGGATGAACAAGCACTCGTGGAGTCTGAAGCTGTTGTCCTGCCCTTAGCTAGGAGTTTACTGATCTTGTAGAGATTACGCCAGTGCGTGCTGGTGATGGTGATGATCATCAGTAGTAAACTTCTTTGTTGTAATGAAATTTTGATGCCTTCCCGGATTTTGTATAAAAAGAATTTCCTTTCTTTAATCTTGGTCAGATATCTTGTTGTTGACTTTTGAATATTTTGTTATCTGTCGTACTTTTTTGGTGTTGTGAAGCCATCTTGGAGCAATTAATGTTCAAAGCTAGGTTGCAGCCATCTTCAATGATTAGTTCGGACCGTAGGCCCTCATCCGAGTTCTATTTCTTCTAGAAGTCGGGATAGGTCGAGCTCTCTCTTGGCTCTCATCTAGTCCTGAAAAGGAGCTAGGATAGGACGAGTGTTGACTTCTTTAGCCGTACTCTCATCGGTATTGTGAAAACAACCGGGAATAGTTGGGCTCATGTTAGGTCGTAGCCATTTTGCACTTCAACAAATAATTCGGACCGTAGGCCCTCATCCGAGTTCCATTTCTCTAGAAGTCGGGATAGGTCGAGCTCTCTCTTGGCTCTCATCTAGTCCTGAAAAGGAGCTAGGATAGGGCGAGTGTTGACTTCTTTAGCCGTACTCTCATCGGTATTGTGAAAACAACCCGGAATAGTTGGGCTCAGGCTAGGTTGTAGCCATTTTGCACTTCAATAAATAATTCGGACCGTAGGCCCTCATCCGAGTTCTACTTCTCTAGAAGTCGGGATAGGTCGAGTTCTCTCTTGGCTCTCATCTAGTCCTGAAAAGGAGCTAGGATAGGGCGAGTGTTGACTTCTTTAGCCGTACTCTCATCGGTATTGTGGAAACAACCCGGAATAGTTGGGCTCAGGCTAGGTTGTAACCATTTTGCACTTCAACAAATAATTCGGACCGTAGGCCCTCATCCGAGTTCTATTTCTCTAGAAGTCGGGATAGGTCGAGCTCTCTTTTGGCTCTCATCTAGTCCTGAAAAGGAGCTAGGATAGGGCGAGTGTTGACTTCTTTAGCCATACTCTCATCGGTATTGTGAAAACAACCCGGAATAGTTGGGCTCAGGCTAGGTTGTAGCCATTTTGCACTTCAACAGTTAGTTCGGACCGTAGGCCCTCATCCGAGTTCCATTTCTTTAGAAGTCGGGATATATCGAGCTCTCTTTTGGCTCTCATCTAGTTCTGGGAAGAAGCCGGGATTCTGTAATCTTTATTGAGCAGTGAATCTTTATTGGAAGAATAGTACATGACTTTTGATTTCTAGGCAAAAAACTGTCGTAACTGAGAGATGTGCCATGAATTTTTTATTGGAGCTCCATCTTCAGTCATCAGTTCATAGGATCCTGGTCCTATTAATTTTGTTACTATGAAGGGACCTTCCCATGGGCTGAGTAGTTTGTGTCTTCCATCTGGTTTTTGTATTTTCTGAAGGACTAGATCGCCGGCTTGTAGGGTTCTTGGTTTTTGGGGATGTCCAGATTAAGTCTGCTGGTAGTACGGCTTCTGATCGTATACCAGGAAGAAAGGCGAGTAGCCGGTTGCTCTGCTTATCTGAGTTCTTAGTCCCCAGACTACTTTTGGTAGTTCATCTATCCATTTTGCTCCGTAATCTTTAAGGTCTTCGTATAGCCTTGGTTTTAATCCTGCTAAAATGAGTCCGTTGGCTCTTTCTACTTGTCCGTTTGCCTGAGGATGAGCTACTGATGCATAATCAATGCTGAATCCGCAGTCTTGTGCCCAGCTTTTGAATTCATTAGCTGTGAAAGGTGATCCCAGGTCTGTGATTATCCTGTTTGGCATTCCGAATCTGTGCATGATTTCCTGGATGAACTCTTGTGCTTTGGCCGAGCTGTATTTTACCAATGGCTTGTATTCTATCCATTTAGTAAACTTGTCTATAGCCACAAAGATGTACTCGAACCCTCCTTTGGATTTCTTGAGAGGTCCGACTTGGTCGAGTCCCCAGCATGAGAATGGCCATGCTGGTGGGATGCATATTAGTTATTAGGTTGTGTGCTGGGACATGTGCCTGTCTTGCAAACATTTAGCAATTTTTGCAGTGTTTGACTAGTTCTTCGGCGTCTTTTAATGCTGTTGGCCAATAGAATCCTGATCGAAATAATTTTCCGACTAGTGTTCTTGAAGATGCATGATTCCCGCAGCATCCAGAGTGCATTTCTGATAGTATTTCTTTTCCTTCTGCTGTTGAAACACATTTTAATAATACGCCCGATGATGCTGCTCTTTTGTAAAGGTTGTCTCCCACTAAGACATAATTTTTGCTCCTTCGATGACTTGAGTTGCTTCTATTTTGTTGCCGGGTAACTTCTTCTCTTTGATGTAGTCTATGAATACTTGCATCCACGTCGAGTTATTTATACTGATCATCAGAATTTGCTCTTGTCCTGTCTTATTTTTCTCGTCTTCTTTTTCTCCTGTCTTGATGGATGGCTTGCTTAGTTCTTTTACAAAGACTCCAGTGGGTACTTTTGCTCTGTCTGAGCCTAGCTTGGCTAGCACATCAGCTGCAACATTTGAGTCTCGTAATATATGATGGATTTCTAGTCCTTGAAAAATTTTCTCGAGCTTTCTGATTTCTGCACAGTAAGCGTCCATGTTTTCTTTAGTGCAATCCCATTCTTTATTGACTTGGTTAACTACTACTGCAGAATCTCCGTAGACTAGTAGTCTTTTGATTCCAAGTGAAGTTGCGACTTGTAAGCCGTGGATGAGTGTTTCATACTCTGCTTCGTTGTTGGTAGCTTGCCATAAAATTTGCAGAACATATCTGAGTTGTTTTCCGTCAGGTGCGATGAGTAATATCCCTGCTCCTGCCCCCCCCAGTTTTAGGGATCCATCGAAGTACATTTTCCAATGGTCTAAGATGGTGTCGAGTAGGTTGTTGTATCTCATTTCTCGCAATGAAGTCGGATAATGCCCGAGATTTGATTGCTTTTCTTGGTGTAAATTCTATCTTGAGTGCTCCGAGTTCAACTGCCCATTTTGAAATACGTCCAGTTGAGTCTCGGTTTCTTAGGATGTCTCCGAGTGGAAAATCTGTTACTACGACTACTTTGTGATCCTCAAAGTAGTGTCTGAGCTTTCTTGAAGTTATGAGTATTGCGTAGAGTAGTTTCTACACGTGTGGATATCTCACTTTTGATATCGTGAGAACTTCGCTTATGTAATATACTGGTCTTTATACTTTGTAGATGTGTCCTTGTTCTTCTCTTTCGACCACAATAGCTGTGCTTACTACTTTGTTGTTGCAAAGAATGTAGACCATGAGGTCTTCGTCTTTCTTTGGAGGTACTAAAACTGGAGATGTACTGATATATGTTTTTAGCTTGTCGAAGGCTTCCTGTGCTTCCTCATTCCAGGTGAACTTATCTGTCTTTTTTAATAATTTAAAGAAAGGTAGGCCTTTTTCCCCAAGTCCGAGATGAATCTATTGAGTGCTGCCATGCAACCTTGTTAATTTCTCAGAGGTCTTTGATATCCGTAGGTGGGCCCATATCGGTTATTGCCTTGATTTGTTTTGTGCTTGCTTCAATTCCTCTTTGGCTTACTAGAAATCTGAGTAGTTGTCCAGATGATACGCCAAATACACACTTGTTGGGGTTAAGTTTCCACTTCCATTTGTTGAGATTATTGAAGGTTTGTTGTAGATCTTCGATCAGGGAGTCTGGGTTCTTTGTTTTGACGACTACATCATCTACATATGCTTCGGCATTTTTTCCAATCTGATCGCCCAAACAAGCCTGAATTGCTCTCTGGTATGTTGCTCCTGCATTTTTGAGTCCGAAAGACATTGTTTTGTAACAGTAGGCACCAAAAGGTGTGATGAAGGAAGTCTTGCTTTGGTCTTCTTGTTTTAGTCCAATCTGATGATATCCCGAGTAGCAGTCTAGAAAGGATAATAAAGCTGATCCTACTGTTGAATCCACTATTTGATCAATTCTTGGTAATCCAAAAGGGTCTTTAGGACAGTGTTTGTTGAGATCTGTGTAGTCGACACACATACGCCATTCATCCGTGTTCTTTTTTTGTGTACCGTAACGGGATTTGCTAACCAGTCGGGATGTAAGATTTCTTTTATGAATCCTGCCGCTAGTAGTCGGGCTATTTCTTTCTTTATTGCTTCCTTCTTGTCCGGTGAAAATCGCCGTAGTCTTTGCTTGATTGGTTTTGCTCTTTTTAATTAACTTCGATTCGTGCTCACCAACTCCCTTTGGGACTCCCGGCATATCACCGGTTTCCAAGCGAAAAATGTCCTTGTTGTCCCAGAGGAAGTTGGTGAGCGCGAGTTCCTATTTGATAGGTAGGTTTGTACTGATCGTAGCAGTTTTGGATGGATCGCCTGTCCCTAGGTCAATCTTTTTGGTGCATTCTCCTTCAGCTGTGGTGAGGGTACTTTGCTTTTTGGCTAGGATTTCCATCTCTTCTGTTCTTATTTCGCCATTGCCGAGTTGATTTCTCCTTGTACTTTTGAGGATATCTCAGATTGCTTGTACGTCGCATTTATAGGCTCGTTTTAGATCTCCTCTAAGAGAGAGTACTCCGTGTGGTCCTGGCATTTTGAGTAATAGATATGGATAGTGAGGTATGGCCAAGAATTTTACAAGCGCTGGTCTTCCCAATATTGCATGATATGATGATTCGAAATCTGCAACTTCAAACTTGATGAGCCCTGTTCTGTAATTTGTGGGAGTTCCAAATGTTACTGGTAGTGTAATCTGTCCGAGAGACATGGCTGGTCTCCCGGGTACTATCCAATAGAATGGTATGCTTGTAGCTGTGATCATTTTTAAAAATTCTGGTCTCATCTTCTTTAATGTATCTGCGAATATGATGTTGAGTCCCGCTCCTCCATCAATGAGTACTTTGGTTACTGTTATGGCGGCAATCGTAGGTCCGAGTACTAGTGGATATAGACCTGTGTTCCCAACACTTGTCCATTGATCTTCTCATGAAAATTGTATTGGATATTGGGACCGGTTTAGATATCCGGGTGTTGCCGGTTCTGGCCGCCATGATTGTTCGCCAAGCAAGTTTGTCTTCTTGTTTTTGCTCCTCGGAGCCGTACTCCCGAGAATATTACTGATACTGTTGCTCTTGGATTTTGGAAGCCGTTGTCGGTTGTAATTGTCTTCCTCTTTCTTCTCTTTGTTTTCTTCTTTGTCTTGTTTGTCCTTCCTTATATATTTTTCTTGAAAAATGCGACATTCTCCCATAGGGTGAATTCCTGTTGGATGATAGATGCATTTCATATTTTTGAGATCTTCAAATCTTCTTGCCGGGTAGAATTTCTTTCTTTCGATTGGAAGCCACCATGTTGTCTGCGAGTATCTCTTTTTATTATGATAGTCTTGTCTGTTGTCTTGGCTATCCCATCTTCTTGAGCTATCTTGATATCTTGAGTTGTCCTGATATCTTGGGTTGTTTTGGTTGCTCCACCTTTGGTTGTTTTGTTCGCTCGAGTTGTTCCTTCTTTCCGTATTGTTTCTTTTTATCCGAAGTTGTTCCCGTTTGTCCAAAAATCTTTCTCGTGTCTTTTCTTCTCGCTGTAATCATCTTTTCCACTTGTTCTTTTGAACTCATCATTTGTCCGGGGATTTTCTTTGCAAAAAATCATGAAACATCCATCTTACTTTCAATCCATATGAGAATGCTTCTATTACTTCTCTCTCGGTAATGTCGTGAACTTGAGCTCTTAGCTCCCTAAATCTTCTGTAGAAATCCCTGAGACTTTCACCTGAGTTTTGTTTTAAACCTTTCAATTCAGTTTGTGTTATTGGGTGTATGAGTATTCCCGCGAAATTTTCACGTAAAAGCCTTTTGAAGGTCGCTCCATGTCTTGATAGATCCAGGGGCGTAACTTGTCAAACCATTGAAGTGGTAATGTTTCTAATGCCATTGGAAAAATAATGCTTTGATGTCATCATCCCTCCAGCCTAGCTCAATTGATTGAGAATAAATTTAGAGCCATTGCATTGGTTCTGCTTTTGCCATCGTATTTTGAGTGGTTGGATGGTTTGAATTTGTGAGGTAATTTTATCTTGTCGCCAGCCTTCCCGCGAAGCAAGGAAATCTGTCGGGTACTTTTTTCGGCTTGTAGTCGGAGTCTGCTTGACTGTCGTATCTTGAAGTCATTCTGGGAGGGCTTCGGAGTGGTGTTGGTAGTCTTCCTCTGTTTTCACCCTTTTTTCTGTCCAATCGTGATGTAGTTGAGTTTTTCTGCTGTGATTTGGGGTTGATAATCTCTCAAATGCAGAAACCCTCTGAGTTCTCCGACTTGTCTGTTCAGATGGTACATGACGGGGAGGTACTCGGTCTTCTTGTATTCTTTGCGCAGTATCTCCGAGCAAGCTTCTAAGTCTGGCTTGTTCCTCACTTGGCCTCTGTATGGCGTTTATTTCATTGATCAATTCTTGAACCTTTTCTACTGGATCGAGTCTGGTTCTTGCTGCGGCGCGTCTTTCCTCGGCTTCTTTTTTAGCTCTTCTTTGATTGTACTCGGCTAGCTCTTCCTCGTACTTGCGCCATGCTTCTCTTCGTTCTTGAACTCGATTTCTCCTTCCTCCTCTTTTCTTGTTTCTTCTTTCTCTGGCTGCCTTCTGGCTGTCAGTCTCTCCTTCTCTTGTGATGGAATTTGCCGGAATATCAGCCTCTGATTCTTCTGAAGATCTGTAGTCGGGTTGGACTGGCGGTACTAAGGTTTGCCTCATCATGAACACCTCTTTGCGCGTATTGGGTGTATAGCCGAGTTCTTCTTCTTTCAATGGTTTACCATATTGAAAAGGAAGGAAGGTGGAGTACTTATCTTGCTTGAAGATGTTCCATTGGTCGAGGTCGTAAGATTCCATTGCCTTCTGAGTGATATCCTGATATATTCGTGCCGAGTTGTTGAAACCGTAGTGAAAAGAACTCGGCTTGTCTTGTTCCTTTGGGTTCTCAGCTTCCTCTGTGAGCTTGAGTTTTGAAAAAATTTCCTGCATCTTCGGTTCGGGTTCTTGAAGTAGTCGACTACGGAGAATTCCATGTTCGTCTGCTTCGCAGACCCAGCTTCCGAAAACGAAGGTTGATCCCGTCGGAAAAATCATCATGCGTAGGTCCGTCGAGCCCTTGACGTTGATTTCGCCGAAAGCCCCTACCTGGCGCGCCAGCTGTCGGTGTTTGACCATCGATAGCCTGCCACGGGGTTCCCGCTGCAGTTGATTCGGACCTCGGCGAATAACTAGAACTCGGCGGTACGACGCAAGAGACACACGGTTTATCCTGTTTCGAGCCCTCGTCGTCGAGTAAAAACTCTACTCCTGTCGGCCTTGGCCTTTTGCGTTGGATTGATGTCTGATTGCGTATTTCTCGTCTGTTACAAAAGAAGGTGCTCTGGCTCCTTTTTATAAGAGGAAAAGAGCCAGAGCTATGGTTTCTAATCCTAGTCGGATTTATAGGAAGTGTTCTGTTCCGATTACAGAGGTTACTTTCTATTTGTCTAACTAGAATGATCCGTATTCCACTCGGATCCGTCCTTCTTGCTTTTGTCCTGACGGGAGCCGTGCTGGTAAGTAGTCGTCTACGTCCCGTATCGACAGTGTGGGTGGTTTGTGGCTGGGGAGGGGGAAGAGGGGGTACACAAAACATAGAAATGGCCCTGGAGCCAAGCTCTAAGTTAGAACGTGCTACTAACTGAGGGCAAACTATAGTACAACTATTGAAACGACCCCTAAACACAACGAGCTACCAGCTGGGGCCAAACTATTGTCCTACAACATGGCAACTTATGTAAATGGCTCGCATAGGTAATAATACTTGTAAAATTATATCCATAGCAATTTATTTTATAATTTATCGGTATATTTACACATAAATTGTTGCACACTTATACATAAGTAGCTATATATTATAATATAATAACTAGTTAATAAAAAAAACTATTCAAAGCATATATGCACCATGGATCTTATTTTGCAGATGTTCACTAAAAAATACAATGGTATAAACAGAGCTGAAAATGGCGGATTTTGTGCAAGGATCACATTTTAAAGAATTGGAATCAATTAGTAGTAGTTTTCTAACGTGCAAAACCACATAGACCTGGATCATCCACTTTTCTGCGCTGTTCAGGTGTTGACATAAACACGAGCTAGCCCACTAGAATGATTAGCTGGGCCTAAAATGTCACGTACGCGCGCTGAAGGAGAGCCAGCAGATCGCGCGCTAAAGGAAGGAGGAATGCGACTCCTATCCGCCGCCGCAGCGACTCCAACCTCTACACGACATGGGCCGAGGCCCAACTGAACAAGCCAAGGCCCAACGCTGTTCGAGCGGACGCAGTACGCGCACAAGCTTCTGCGGTCTTGTGAGTGCATCCATGAAATGGATGAAGAAACCTAGTCAGCTTTGCCGCCTCTGTTCTCCCGATGCCTTCCACTTCAGAGTTATTTCCCGTTCCTTTTACGTAGGATTTTTAATCACTTCTCACTCTTCATTGGTGTCGTCATCTAGCTAGTTGCAAGATGGGCTAGGCTCCTAAAGGTGTACGTACGTGTGTGTGTGTATAAGTCCAGGTGCATCATGGTAGGTCAAGATGTCTAGGCGGATGAGATGAACGCGGTGAAGGACCGAAAACGGCGACCAGAGTGGGGGGTGAATGGGAGCCTCAAATTTCTTTCGAAACTTTCGACCGCTGTCCCAAAATCGAACCCCAAAACCAAAACCACAAGCGAGCGGTAAGATCACGACCTAACAGGTAGGTGGATACCCTTGGAGATGTCCAAGAGGTACAGCGGATCAACCGAGGAACGTCGGAGACGAGCACTCGACAAAACTCCAAAAGCGACGCACTCAATTCCTATGGAGAAGGAGAGAGTGGCCAATCCAAAATACTCAAGCCAACTTGTGACAAGAGTACTTGGATATGAAGTACGTGATGCCACGAATCCAACGCAACAAGCGGAACTCGAATCGGACCGCGGACGGTCAAGAAACGAACAACTCAAAAAAAAACAGCCTTTCGCACCCTCATATACGGACCTCATACCGGACGTGTCCGGTATTCACGACTTTCGGACCGGACACACTCAGCTCATACCGGACCTCATACCGGACGCGTCCGGTATGCACCGGACCCCAGTTTCAGCACAGAGCGACTTTGGGAGAAAAATGGAAAACCCAAACAAATGGTGTCCAAAAATCGTGAAATTTTAACCCTAGAAACTAGACACACAAAAGAAGGTCTCCACAAAATTTCAGCTCAAAATTCTAAAGTTAAGTCTACCGGACGTGTCCGGTATTCGCACCGGATGTGTCCAGTATGCACGGGCAGAAACCTAGAAAATTCGATTTCGAATCCAAAACCCAACCAAATCAACTCCGATTGATCTGAAATTTTGCAGAGGGGTTCACAAGGTAGTTCTAAAGCTCCATGAAGATCACAACCCCAAACACACTGCAACTTCGAAAATCAATGTAATCTGATTCAAGAGCAAGTTTTCCCCAAAAACTCGATTCGACCCGATCTGTGGATTCGTGAGGAATTGGATGAAATCCTTCGGTGGAAAGGATCAACCCACAACCATGATCAAGTAGAAACAAGTGGTTCGCAAAGAGATGGATCACAGCCCGAGAAATCGCTAAGAACACGAAGAGGGGAAAGAGAGGAAAACGAAGAACGCGAAGAACAAAACGCGAATCAATGCAAGCAACTCAATGATCTGACTCCACGAGGAAACATGAAGGATTCGGGACCTCCATTCCCTTCACACGAGTTCGATTACACTAATGAAGGATTAGTGGACCTCTCTCTCACTCACAAGCAACTAGAGGAAGAAAACCCTAAATGAGAAAATGCAAATGGGAGAGGTGAGGGAGATGGGGCTTCCTCCACCTTACTTATCGACCGGGATTATTTCATTTTCCAGTTTTTGCCCTTGATACAACTCTGAGCAAACCGCCTAGCCCTAGGGACATTGCGGTCCAACTTGAACCGACTCGATGCAATCTTTGATCCGACGGCCACCGCGCCTTCTCACCGGTAGCTTCGCCTCGACGCGAACTCCCCGATGCCGCCACGTGCCGTCCGTCCGCCTCGGGACCTCCGCCAGGGTTTTGAGGCTCAACCCAGAAACCTGTCGGGTGGTTTTGAGGCCCAAACCACTGAAACCCTCCACCGTTGGTTTTGAGGCCCAAACCAATAAATCGGCCCATGTCCTTGCACTTGTCGAAGCCAAGTGCCAGCAACGCGATCCCGCCCGGCGATTCCAGTCCCTCGGTCCAAGTCTCGATGCGTCCCGCCCTTTCACACCGCTCCCGGTCCATTCGGCACGGCCCGCCATCACTTGACCTTCACCTCGCCGTCGGCCACCGCCTCCATGCTCGACACCTGCACAACACAAGCCAAGGTACATGTGGAACTCGTGGCTTTCACCACCGTCAGTAGCACCCCATCCGAGATGCTAGTAGTTAAATCAATCACTCATCATCACAACTGAACCACAAGTATGAACCTTGTGTTCGCAATCTCCCCCTTGATGAGTGCATTGTTCAACACCAACACACCACGGCTGAGAAAAAGAAATGGAAGAAGAAGAAGAAAAGAAGAAAGCTCACCAAACGACCAAAAGCCAACGAGAAACCAAATGGGGTCATTTGAAGCAAGCACAGCTTGGTCCCCAAAGACATGGGCAACGGCTCGACGCAACCAAGCAAAACATGGCTAGCCCTCAAGAAGAGGCAGAAAATGGGCTCAACACCGCTAGCCAAGCAAGAAGCACTCAAAACGCTAGATCCTCCAGACAGAGGCAAAGGCTCAACACATCTAGCAAGAAGCAAGAAGCACTCAAACCGCTAGATCCTCCAGAAAGAGACAAAGGCTCAACGCATCTAGCAATAAGCAATGCAAAACAACTCCCCCTGAGCAAATGCATACATGAGTGCACACAATCTTCTCCCCTTCTCCCTTTGAGAACTAGTTTCACCCTCTGAGAAGACAACCAAATTAAGACATGTCAAGTGACTCCCCCTTGACATAAGCATGTGATGTGTCAGGCGTGTGTGTGTCAAATTTCTCCCCCTTGTTGAATAATGCACACAAAGAAGCCTAAAATGCAATGACATGCACAAATACGAAGCTTCGTGTATATAGCAATCGAGTAAAAAAAGATGCTCTAGCCGGTAAAACACTTGAGTAAGGCATCAACAGAAAAGTGCTTGCATATGCTCAAACCGATCAAATGATACGAAATATGAAGTGTAAGCAGTTTAGAGCAGATTTTAAGTTCTTCGAAAGGGGTTCACCACAAAAGATAGCATTTAGCAAATGCAAGCTAGAGATCAACCTAGTGCTAGTCATGTGTAAACAAGGTGAACTACCCCAAACCAAGGTCACACATCATGTCAAAGACCTCAAACTTGTCAATTTTATTAAATTTTCAGAGTTGGCAGCAAATTACAAGTATTGGTCAAGCATGTGTGTGCGAGAGGTTATCCGTATTGTCGCCTAACTTTTCAACCAAGCGGAGCCTATGTCAAAAGACAATCAGAGCTCAAAGCAATGGTTTCGGGTCATCCACTACAAGGCTCAAGTTCATCCAAATGTGCAATTGAAAGCAGTCTCGATACCTTGATGTGAGACAATACGGACCTATCTCGATCTTTTCATTCAACTTACTTAGATTTCAAATTTTAGCACAAGTAAAGTATCTAAGCAAGTGTGGGACTCAAAGCATGAGACATAGTAACCAAGCATGCACAATATAGCATAAAGGGATCTCAACATCCTACACATGCTAATTACCATCTCAAGTGGTGAACATTTTCAATTTCAGCAAGTTTAAACAAGTTCACATTAGAAAATCATGCTCAACTCATAACATGTAGCAGATGATCAATGAGAGCCTAAGCTGACAAGCACCACAAGTACTCACATGCATACTAACAAGAGCATAGTTTCATTTCAAGTGTTATATACATGAAGCTCAAAATACAAGTATATCACAAAATGCAATACAAATGCACTATGATACAAAGACAAATCAAAATCTAGACTACAAAAGAAACTGAAACTAGTGTACGACAAACAAAGTGCTTCCCTCCGCTAAAAAGGGAAACACACACCCTGTTCACCTCGCAAGCGAGCAAAGGTCACTTGATCGAGGGGCTTAGTGAGAAGATCTGCAAGCTGATCCTGGGTGGCTACGTGATGCAACTCGATATCGCCTTTCTCTTGGTGATCACGGAGAAAGTGAAAGCGAACATCTATGTGCTTGGTCTTGGAGTGAAGTACTGGGTTCTTAGCAACACTGATGGCACTAGTACTATCACATAGTAAAGGCACTCTAGAAAACTCAAGACCAAAATCACGTAGGGTGGCTATCATCCAAAGCAAATGAACAACAAGCGGCAAAGCAATGGACATACTCAGCCTTCTATGGTGGATTGTGCAACACTAGACTATTTACTGGAATGACCAAGACACAAGAGACGAACCTAAAAACGACAAGTCCCCGACGTGGACTTCCTATCTAAGCGGCAACCAGAAAAATCAAGATCCGAATAACCGCAAAGAGAGAGCGAGGAAGAAGCGTAATACCAAAGTCCAAACTCGGGGGTAAACCGAGGTACCTCATGATGCGCTTCACCGCTTGACGGTGAGATGTGCGTGGGGAAGCCTCGAAGCGCGCGCGCAGAGGCATACAAAGAAATCAGTATGTCGTCTTGTCGCCGCCAGTACAACAACGACCCGATCATGCTCCCGGCATTCTTCGATCGACCGCTTCTCCATCCTCGTCGGGCGCCGAGGGTCCGCCGTAGTCGACATGGGCGCCGAAAGAGGCTTGGCCTCACCCATGTCAAACTTCTTCAGACGTCCTTTGTGTACTTGCCTTGATGTACGAACGTCCCATCCTTGTGTTTGCTTGATTTGAAGGCCAAGGAAGAAAGTCAACTCGCCCATCAAGCTCATCTCAAACTCCCTCGCTCATAAACTTTGCAAACTTGGCATTCAAAGCGTGAGAAGAGCCACCAAAGATAATATCATCCACGTAAATCTGAACCAAGAGAAGGTCACTGCCTTGCTTGAGGAGAAACAAAGTCTTATCTACCGATCCCATCCTAAACCCCTTCTTAAGCAAAAAGGTTTTCAGCCTATCATACCACGCCTAGGGGCTTGCTTAAGACCATACAAAGCTTTGTGCAACTTGAAGACATGGTTAGGATACTTGGGATTTTCAAAGCCCGTGGGTTGCCTAACATACACTTCCTCCTCTATGTACCCATTCGTAAAAAGCGCTCTTGACATCCATCCGAAACAACTTAAAGCCCTTAGTAGCAAATAACGCCAATGCATGCGGATAGCCTCTAAGCGAGCTACAGGAGCGAAGGTTTCCTCAAAATCTATCCCCTCTTTCTCGGCAATACCCCCCGAGCAACAAGTCTAGCCTTATTCCTAACAACCACCCCATCTTCACTGCTTGTTCTTAACACCCACTTTGTACCTATGGGATGACACTCTGGAGGTGGAGGAACTAAGATCCAGACTTGATTCCTATTTAAGTTCTCTAACTCCTCATGCATGGCATTAACCCAATCAGGATCAGAAAGTGCGTGTCCAACATCTCGGGGCTCAAAGGAAGCAACAAATGCAGAATGAGCGAAGTGAGAGATGTGATACGACCTGACCGCGTGACTCGGCCGGTCAATATCGCCAATCATCGCCCGAGCGGGTGGCGACGCTGAATGTGTCGAGGTGCCTCTCTCGGAAGAAGTCGCCTCCCTCAACAGCCAGCGGGGTGCCTCCTCGGGTGCAGCCGGTGTAGGCCGAGGAAGCTGCTCCAACGGTCCCCAAGAAGTGAAAGTAGAGGATCCGGACCGTGAGCTGAAGTAGTTGTCGCAGGCTCGATAGGGGCAGCCGGTGGAGTCGGCTCGGGATCACCCCAATCGGCATCATCCTACTCCTCCTCAACAAAAATGCTTTCACCAAGCTCCTCATCACCTGCACGCTCAAAGACAGGGGTTGTACAAGGCATAGTCTCATCGAATGTGACCTCACAGGTCTCCACAACACGGTTAGTTTCAAGGTTAAGTACTGATAAGCTCTAGAATGCAAAGCATAACCAAGAAAGATACCGGCCGAGGACCTGGACTCAAACTTGTCCAAATTACCTTGTTTCAAGATGAAGCACTTACACCCAAACACCTTGAAATGACTCACCTTGGGTAGCCTCCCAAATCGCAACTCATAAGAAGTTTTCTTTGTGAAAGCACGGAGAAAGATGCGATTGGAAACATGGCAAGCAGTGTTGATTGCTTCGGCCTAAAATCTCCTAGGAGTCCTATGCTCATCGAGCACGTCCTGGCCATCTCAACAAGGGTCCGATTCTTGCGCTCAACAATGCCATTTTGTTGCGGAACATAAGGTGAGGAAAACTGGTGCTCAAGACCCAAAGACTTGCAAAAGGTTTCAAAATGAGTGTTCTTGAATTCTGTGCCATTGTCACTATGGATAGCTCTCATGGCATTCTTAGGGAACTCATTTCTCAATCGAAGAATCAAATCATGAGCATGTGAAAAAGCCTCATCCTTACTCTCCATGAAAAACACCCAAGAGTATCTCGAAAAGTCATCCACAATCACCAAAGACATACCACTTCCCACCTTCCGACCGAACCCGAAGCCGGACCAACTGTGTCCATGTGAAGTAGCTCGCCGGGTTCCTTGGTCATAATTTGGTTCACAGGTCGGTGAGAAGCGGCTACCATCTTCCCATGACGACAAGGGTGGCAAACAAGATCCTTCTCAAATTTTAACTTGGGCAATCCTTGGATTAAGCCAAGTGAACTCAACCTAGCAAGAAGGTCAAAGCTCAAATGACCAAGTCTCCTATGCCACTTCCAAAGCTCAGAAGATGATCCGGCCACCAAACAGCGAGAAGAGCCAAAAGAGTGAGAAAAATCAGCTCGAAAGACACGGCCAAAGGGGACGATCCGACAAACAAGATCTCCCTGAGAGTCAAGAACTCGAGAAAAACCATGTTTAAAGCGCACTTCAAAGCCATCCTCAAGGAGTTGCGAAACAGAGAGCAAATTGAAATGCAAGTTTGAGACCAAAGCAACATCCTTGAGAACAAAGCTCTCGTTAACCCGAATGGTTCCACGAGAGACGACTTTACCTTTGCTATTATCCCCAAATGTGATGTACTCCTTGTGTTGCATGGGGTCGAAGCTGGAGAACCATTTTGAACTTCCGGTCATGTGGCGCGAACATCCGGAATCAATGAGCCATGTGTTCTCCAAGCCTCCGTCCTACATCAATAGAAAGACATAGGATGAGCAAACGACACACCACTGGGGTTAGTAAACTGAGAAGGATACCAGTGATGTGACATTTGCCCTGAAAAAGTGTTAGGAAAAACACCAAACATGCCATGTCCTATTTGAGGAAAGCGATCACTACGAGAGGGAAAACGTGGTCCGCTAGAGCTGTGGGACACAAAAGCACCGCCATGAGGTTCATAGTCATATTGACCACGACCTTAACCCCGTCGTGCACGACCACCACGTGGTCTCGCAACCTGAGGCCTAGCACCTTGAGGCATTGCACCTCGAGGCCTAGTAGTGCGCCTCTGAACAGGCGGTACATGTACACCATGGGGAGGACGGTACATGTTCCGGTTGTTCAACTCAAACTCACGCTTCTCATCTCTCTTCCTCCTAAAGCAAAACTCAACCAAGTGACCATCCCTATGGCAATACTCACAATGGTACACCTCTCTCTTAGGTGCTTGGCTCACTTTCTTATGGGTATGGTTCACTCTTGGAGGTGGCTTGGCTTTAGGAAGGGGTTCCTCAGAGATGGAAGAGAGTGTGTCAAGTGGGTTCCTTAGATGGTTCGGTTTTGGAATCCACACTTGTTTCTGGGGTGGAGCTCTTGGAGGTTCTTCAAACACTCCATCTTTGGTGGGAGGCACAAGTGGCTTAGGTGGAGTGATTTTGAGTAGCTTAGGAGTAGTCAAAGGTTTTTCACTTGGAGGCACACCACTAAACTCACCAACTTTGCCATAAAGATCATCACCCTTCCCACCTAATGCAAAGCCTAATCCCGGTCCACCAATTCCCCTCCTGAATTGGTTAACCATCATGCCAAGTTGCGGCTCACTGCAAGATACCCAACTCAAGATGGTCCAAAGGTATGTGTTTTTCTCCTCGGTACGCACCTTATCATGCCGGCAATTGGCAATCTCAAGCTCTAAACCCTCACAAAGAGCACACTTAGTCACACTAGTGCTATCTGAGTTGGCCTTCTCAAGCAAGACAAGTTTGGCATTCTTCTCTGCCAACTCAGATTGCAAGCCCGAGCAAGACTTGCACGCACCCAACAAGACAGGTGAAGCACGCACACTATCAAACTCATCAACCAACTCAAAGATACTTAGACTGCAGACTAGCAAGATCAGCCATGTAGACGCTACAAAACTCACACTCGTGCTCATCGGTCCACTATTGGAGTGTTCTTAACTTGCTCAAGCTTCTTAAGCGCTACTTCTAGCTTAGCCTTGTACTCTTTTCTATCACTAGCAAAGACGCTTTAAGCAACTTATCCCGACCGAGCAAGGTAGCAATCAAATCTTCAACCTCAGCGCAAGTGCGCCGACGGAAAGTGATACCTTAGATGAGTCGCCGTCGTCGCCGGAGCATCGTCGTTGCCGCCCTCCACCTCGTCACCAAGTGCCATGGTGCGTAAGCCTCCGTGGGTGGAGTCGACGAAGAAGCGAGTCCATTCAGCTTGTCCTCGACCTTCCTCTCGGACTCGCTGCCGCCAAGAGGAGGAAGCATGCTCGTCGTCGAGTCGAGGTCGCCGAGGGAGGCGAGGAAGACGCGCTCTTTTGCCTTGAACTTCTTCTTGAACTTGCGCTTCATCGCTTCCTTGTCAAAGCCTCCCTTGGACTTGTGCTTGCCGGAGGTGTACTCTCGCTTGTCCTTATGCTTGTCGGAGGTGGACTTGCCGAAGGAGTACTTGTTCCACTTGGGACAGTTGGCGGCAAGTGGTCGGGTCGCCGCATCCATAGCATCCATCCTTCGGTCCACCCCGCCGGCGATTCAAGCGCTTGTTGTGGAACCGCGAAAACCGGCCGATGACGAGAGCCGCCTCATCGCCTCCGAGCACGCCCAATCGCTCCTCATCCACCGTGATCAAAGAAGACAAGGCAAACATCACGGAGGAGGGGTTAGCGGAAGAACTAGAGACACCGTTATTCACACCAACGCCATAGTCGGAAAGGAGGAGGGATTGTGAAGCTTGGCTTGAATCGGTGGTCAATCTCACTAGACTTCGGTTCTGTGAAGAGCTCGTCCCACGGTGAGAGTCTCGTAGTTCTCGTGACTCGAGAAGAGCTTGCACCTTCGAATCTCAAACCCTCCGATCAAGAGCATGTAACAACTTCAAAGCTCTCTCATGATCGTCATAGGGCAAGTTTGGCTTGTTCGCACGCATCTTGTTGACAATGGTCCAAAGCGTGAGAACATAGAATCGATGGTCTCACCATCAAGCCGCCGGAAACTCTCATACTCCCCGCTTGTATGTGTCAAAGAGTCTCGGTCTTAATTTGGGGAGTCCCCTCGTGATAGCTCTGCAGCTTCACCCGCATCTCTCTAGCAAAGAGTCAAGTGTCCGACACGCTTAAACTCGCACTCGTAAAGATTTGAGAAGAGGGCATTACGTGCCTTGCTGTTTTGCATCGTGTTGTTCCATTTGCTCTTGACCAACACGAGCGAAGGATAACGTAATCGGCATTCTCACAGATTTTCCACACCCTCGCACTGAGACTCTGGAGATAGGCGGACATCCGAACCTTTCAAGACGGGTAATTGGTTCCATTGAAATGCGGCGGTTTTCCTCGACCCGCGCTCCATGTCGCCTTCTAGCGGATCACGAACCGATTAAGGTGGAATGATCCTTAATCGGCTCTGATACCAATTGAAGGACCGAAAACGAGGGGGTGAATGGGAGTCTCAAATTTCTTTCGAAACTTTCGACCGCCCCCAAAATTAAACCCCCAAAACCAAAACCACAAGCGAAGCGGTAAGATCACGACCTAACGGTAGGTGGATACCCTTGGAGATGTCCAAGAGGTACAAATGGATCAACCGAGGAAGGTCGGAGACGAGCACTCAACAAAACTCCAAAAGCGACGCACTCAATTCCTATGGAGAAGGAGAGAGTGGCCAATCCAAAATACTCAAGCCAACTTATGACAAGAGTACTTGGATATGAAGTACGTGATGTCACGTACCCAACGCAACAAGCGGAACTCGAATCGGACCTCGGACGGTCAAGAAACGAACAACTCAGCAAAAACAACCTTCAGACCCTCATACCGGACCTCATACCGGACGTGTCCGGTATTCACGACTTCGGACCGGACACACTCAGCTCATACCGGACCTCATACCACCGGACCCCAGTTTCAGCACAGAGCGACTTTGGGAGAAAAATGGAAACCCAATCAAACGGTGTCCAAAAATCGTGAAATTTTAACCCTAGAAACTAGACACACAGAAGAAGGTCTCGACAAAATTTCAGCTCAAAATTCCAAATTTAAGTCTACCGGACGTGTCCGGTATTCGCACTGGACGTGTCCGGTATGCACGGGCAGAAACCTGTAAAATTCGATTTCGAATCCAAAACCCAACCAAATCAACTCCGATTGATCTGAAATTTTGCAGAGGGGTTCACAAGGTAGTTCTAAAGCTACTCTATGAAGATCACAACCCCAAACACACTGCAACTCCGAAAATCAACGAAATCCGATTCAAGAGCAAGTTTTCCCCGAAAAACTCGATTCGACCCGATCTGTGGATTCGTGAGGAATTGGATGAAATCCTTCGGTGGAAAGGATCAACCCACGACCAAGATCAAGTAGAAACAAGTGGTTCGCAAAGAGATGGATCACAGCCCGAGAAATCGCTAAGAACGCAAAGAGGGGAAAGAGAGTAAAACGAAGAACGCGAAGAACAAAACGTGAATCAATGCAAGCAACTCAATGATCTAACTCCACGAGGAAACATGGAGGATTCGGGACCTCCATTCCCTTCACACGAGTTCGATTACACTAATGAAGGATTAGTGGACCTCTTTCTCACTCACAAGCAACTAGAGGAAGAAAACCCTAAATGAGAAAATGCAAATGGGAGAGGTAAGGGAGATGGGGCTCCCTCCACCTTACTTATCGACCGGGCTTATTTCATTTTCCAGTTTTTGCCCTTGATACAACTCTGAGCAAACCGCCTATCCCTAGGGACATTGCGGTCCAACTCGAACCGACTGGATGCAATCTTTGATCTGACGGCCACCGCGCCTTCTCACCGGTAGCCGCCTCGACGCGAACTCCCGATGCCGCCACGTGCCGTCCCGTCCGCCTCGGGACCTCCGCCGGGTTTTGAGGCTCAACCCGAAAACCCGTCGGGTGGTTTTGAGGCCCAAACCACCGAAACCCTCCACCGTTGGTTTTGAGGCCCAAACCAACAAGCCGGCCCATGTCCTTGCACTTGTCGAAGCCAAGTGCCAGCAACGCGATCCCGCCCGGCGATTCCAGGTCCCTCAGTCCAAGTCTCGATGCGTCTGCACTTTCACCGCTCCCGGTCCATTCGGCATGGCCCGCCATCACTTGACCTTCACCTCGCCGTCGGCCACCACCTCCATGCTCAACACCTGCACAACACAAGCCAAGGTACATGTGGAACTCGTGGCTTTCACCACCGTCAGTAGCACCCCATCCGAGATGCTAGTAGTTGAATCAATCACTCATCATCACAACTGAACCGCAAGTATGAACCTTGTGTTCGCACGCGGACATATATGCATGCATGTACACTTATATATAGCCAGTAGCCCAGTACCGACCGAGTCCTATTTAATTAATTCATGTAGGTATAGAGGTGCTTCATTAATTGCTTGCTGCTCCTAAAAGTGTTTTGTCTAATTTTAGTTCACTTTTGCTAGTTTAATGCCATATACTTAAATCTCAGAGTTCATATATGTGGTCACAACATTGTTGTTTGCCTTTATTTCACTTTGATCTTACGACACTATGGTTTTAGTTCACGGTCGATTATTGGGATTATTTGGATGTACTCTAATATTAGTTTACTTCGATAATATATTAGTTAAACCTTTTCATTTTTTAAGAAATCATGATATTATTAATTCACAGTCATTGTATCAATTGGTACAATAATTACAAAACCACTTCTAACCTCTACAAAAAGCACACCACCAAAACTAGATAAATACACTCTAATGACTATCAATCCTAAGACTAGACCACCAAATGCCGTGACCATTTGAGGCCGCAACAACCAAAGCTGGCTTCTCGATGATAAACCATGTATGAAGCCAAAGGATAACCAAAGATACCACTTGCACATGAGAACAAGAATGTTTTTCTCAGGCACGGGACCGTTTCTGTATAATCAAAGTGACCATCGCCGGGACGACGACTAGGGGCGCCCTCCCATGGCATTCGCTGGACGTGGCGAGCACGGCATGCAGGCTGGTGACCGCTGACGCTGTGGCAATAGAAGCAAGTAGCAGGGGCTAGATCGAGCGGGCTCTTGCGGGGCTAGTTGTCGCCGAGGGCCGGGAGCCGGCGGCGTGGCCAAGGTCGTGGCTTTGCAGGGGGCGGATGCGGTTGCGGCGTCGTTCGCGGCGGTAAGGCATGAGCAGGGATCGTGCGGCGGCAGCGCGGCCAGCGGCGCTCTCGCGAGGGTGGGCGTCGAGTGGCCCAAGCCGACGGTGATCACCATTGGAATTGGAGGTGCGCGGCGACAGGATGATGACCGACTGGAATTGCAACGGCGAGAAGACCGGTGAAAGCGACGAACCTGTGTCTAGAGCGGCAGGATCTGGACTCGTTGGGGCCCTCGCTCCTATATATAGAAATCTAGATTCTCACCTGACTTCGGCGGCCCTCTCCGCCTCCATGTCAACGGGGGATGATCAGTTGAGGCTGCACGAGCCGAGCTTGCAGCGGCGTAGGAGCTTCCGCCTCTGAGTCGAAGAAACGCTCGATTTGCAGATAGAAAGGGGAAACTGGGAAAGTGATTGTGCTATTTGAAATCTTTCAAATGGCGACATCGTTTCACATCCAGACCAGAGACAGAAGGTGCTGGATGGAAGAAGAGAGGCAGCTGTCGAAAATGGAAACGCGCACTGTATAAGAAAATTTGGACAACCAACCGGATCTACTTTTCTTCATCACCTCATGCAATTCACGTGTTCACATAAACACGAGCAAGCCCACTAAGGCCTTGTTTGATTATAAGGGATCGGAGGGAGATTGGAGGGGATTGAAGAGGATTTTGATTTGGAGGGGATTAAATCCCCCTCAATAACTTTAGTTTGGGGTGACCGAACAAGACTTGAATAATTAGGTGAGCCTAACTAAAAAATCATCAATCCGAACCGTTCCAATATTTCAAACGCGAACAGATTGCATGTGCGCAGCAGCCTGCAGGAGGAGAGCCAACAAGGTCACAGATCCCAGCTTGCGAGGCTCTGGCGCCAACGCGACTCCTATCTCCGCCGCTGCACTGAACAAGCCGAGGCTCTCACACCTCAATTCCGCATGGGCCGAGGCCCAACGCTGACTCGAGGCACGAGCTCAACTCCTACAACCAGTATACTCGTCTCACAGAAGGAGTTGGCACTTCCTTCAGTAGCTTTGTGAGTGCATCCATGGAATGGATGAAGAAACCTAGCCACTTTTGTCGCATCTGTTCTCCCGGTCCCTTCCACTCCTAGACTTGTTTCTCAGTTCCTTTCACGTAATGTAGGATTGCTAATAACTTTTCACTCCTCACTGGTGACATTGTCTAGCTAGTTGCAAGATATGGGCTAGGCTCCTAAAGATGTGTGTATATAAATCCAGGTCCAGGGTAGGTCAAGACGTACGTCTAGATATAAGATGCTTTCATTGCTTTGCTGCTTGTTTAATGTCATACTTCAATCTGAGACTCATATATCTATGGTCACAACACTGTATTAAGTATTGCATTAAAATTTTATTCATGTAGATTGAATTTAACGATACTTATTCTGAATTGAACTGAGTAAATATCCTAATGTGAATTCTAACTAATGGAACATCGCATCCAATAGATAATTAATCTCACATAATGGTAATTTGGTATATCTAAGGTAAACCTCTTCATTTTTCAAAAATGAAAAGGATTTTGGTTAATTCACAATCATTAAATCAAGTTAATACGATAACATTGAGATTACGGAAACCACTCAAACAGATTAACCAAATAGTGCAAAAGCGACTAACCAAACGGTAACATCTAAACTTAACCCAATAACCATTTCTTTTTCAGCAAAGCCTCTCCAAGTTAGCACCATCCGTCAGCCTCAGCTCCAATTTCTGTGATCTTCTAAGCATGTGCATTTGGAAAGAGACCTCTCCTGCTTGTACTCACTTGATTCAGCCATGTAGTCTGTGACGTCTTGTGGCTAAGTGCTTCATCTTCTCTAGACGTGCCACGAACACCCTATACTTCTTTGGATAAAAAATCGTCCAACCTTAAACCATGATTGTTACCTTTAGTAACAAGGCACGGCCATCCTTCCATAGAAGGCCATGAAAACATAAAATGTTCCTCAGTTTCCAAAGCCCCCATAGGACAACAACATAGAACACAATGTTTGTTGACTTTTTGACTACTATCTTTTAAACTTTCTAAAATCCAAACAACTCCCATATATAAGCCAAAAGCTCAAAGGCTCACTATATTGAGCTTATGGCATTTGGCTTTGGAGCTTTTTAGCTTATGTAAGGTTCAAAAGCTCCTAGAAAGCACAAACAAATAGACCTTAAAATTCTTTTATTACTCAACCACATAGTGCCTAATGATACAAAATCAGCAGCCACATCATTGCTTGATATAAGACCAAATCTGCCTAGCTACCACACACTTAAAGAAAAAAGGTCGCGCACTGCCAAAACGCACAACATGGCATTCCTTATCCGCCTCCTATTGGGTTGTGTGCATCCTAGTTCAGCAGAAGCCGGGAGTGTTTAAGATCCTTGTAACACCTTGATGTAATGAATTTGAACATAATAAAACTTCCCTTATCGAAAATATCCACCTCTTACTTACATCTATTCTCTCGATGCCTCCCATTCTTAAAGCCTTTTTTGTTTCCGTTCGTCACGCACTATATATAGCTAGTCACCTCTCGCTCTGATGCCATCAACTACTTGCAAGAAGGGATAGGCTCTGGGGTACATATATACAAGCTAATAAGTAAAGGTGCAAACATTATGACAGATGAGAAAAAGGAAAAAAGTCTGGATCACTCCCTGAACTATGAGGGGTGGAACACTTAACCCCCTCAACTATAAAATCGGGGTACTCTGCCCCTGAACTTTTCAAACCAGTTAAATAACCCCCTAGGACGGTTTTGAACGATGGTTTTGCTATAGTAGAGTGGTTTTATCTTTTTCTTTTTTATTTATTTTAGCTGAATCTTTGAAAAATTATAGTAAATCATAGAAAAATTATAAAATAGAAAATCTAATTTTGTTGGACTCCACATGAGTAGATCTACATATTGAGCATATAATATATTATTTTTCAGTACAAATTTTTTGTTGTAACTTTAGATCTATATTTTTCTATAACTAATTGGAATAATTCATAGCCGCAGTTTCTGTGGTCCAATTGTGACGAAATTTTTATGGTATGCTAACTATTGTATGCTTGATCTCTAGTAAAAAAATTCATACTCATTGAATCATGTTGTAAATTTATTTAGGTTTATGCTTATTAAATATAAATAAATTTATAAATAAATTATACATTATAGTTGAGGGGGTAATTTAATCGCTCTAGGGGGTAATTTAACCGGTTTGAAAAGTTCAGAGGGTAGAATACCCGGTTTTATAGTTGAGGAGGTTAAGTGTTCCACCCATGATAGTTCAGGGGGTGATGTAGACTTTTTCCGATGAGAAAATAGGCCACCTCACTTACGACAGGATCAGATGCATACTAATGTGTGAAGATGCTTTTTCTTCTTGTTAATTAACTAATGGTACTGAAGCCTTTATTTCGCTTTATTTGATCTGACGCTGTATTGAGTATTGTACTCCATGATTTTAGTTCACGGTTGATTATTTGGATCAAGTGTACTTTGATTTTAGTACCGCATTATCCCAATATTTTTAGGTATGACTCGAATATCCCAAGAATTCAAAGCCAAAACATCCCACCTCACTCAAACAACATTAGCCAGATCGTGCTTCGTGCTCATCTGCATTTTCGTTCATACTCCATGCTTAAAGCATCGTTCCTCTTGGATTCTTTGCACGTTCGCCGTGAACCATTGAACGAAGGGTGGCATGCATCAGTATTATTGAGGATTCAATCTTGTTGGCACCTTCACCTACATGAGTAGGAGATGAACTCTGGAAACAAGGGCACGGAATCGGAAGTGATGATGTGGACTACAACTTTTATTTACTCAAAGCAGTCAGTTGCTGTTGGAAGCTGATAAGTAGATATTGTATTGGCATCTACCGTTTGGCAGACTCTAGTTGCAAGACGGCCTGGGTCTAAGCGTCAGTCCAGATCCCCATGACTAGAAGGAATCATCGACGTAGTTGCTACTGAGCAACACAGTCTGTCTTTCCAGACATCTATGTTCATTCGACTGATGAACTTGTGCTTACTTCAGCCCCTTTGTCAACGCATCCACAGCACGAATGAAGAAAACTAGTCACCCTACCTGAATCTATTCTCCCGATGCCTTCCAATCTTAAGCTGTTATCCTTGGTTCCTTTCATCAAGCACTATATAGCTAGTCACCTCTCACTGATGCCATCAACTACTAGTAGTATATATATAGTTGCAAGAAGGGAAGACTCCTCGAGAGTATATATGTAAGCAGAGGTCTATAGAAGTTTTTTTTTTTTTTGATGAAACTGGAGGGGTTTGCACCCCTACAGATGATTTATTGAAAGAAAACATAGAAGCCATACAGTGAACGATCATACAATTCAGGAGACAAAGAAACAAGCGAAAAAAATAAAAGCTAAAACTGAAAGAAGCTTAGCTAGACTAGACTTGCTATCCATAATTCAATATGGGGGATAAGAGCAGCTTTGGATCTCAGTAAAAGGTACCGAATCTCCATTATGAAACAAGCTTTTGCAGTCTGCACTTCAGGGTTCAGGTTGCGGAAAATTTTGCCATTTCTAACAGACCAAATAGCCCAACACATCAGCACAATGACCTCCATCGCGAATGGTAACCTGAGTTGATCTCTGAAACTTTGTAAGTTCTGGAAGGGGTCAAGTTGCTGATCCACCTGAACACCTATCCAGCCCCAACATTGGATAGCAAATGAGCAGTGCAGAAAAAGGTGGAGAAGGGATTCCTCATTAGAACCATTGCATAAAACACAGCTATAATCCTGCAAAGTCATGTTCTTTCTTTTCAGCAGCTCCCTGGTGCTGAGTCTATCCTTGATAAGCAGCCAAAAGAACACTTTGTGCTTGTTTTGACAGGAGCATCCCCAAAGCCATTTATGAACTGGGTGTATTTGTCTGTGACCCCGCAAGTGAGCATAGGCTTTTTTGACCGAAAAGATGGGTGAATTCCAGATGCAGGTCCAGCAGTCAGTATCTTCATTGAGGTGAGTTTGTTCCAGGATTTCTGATAGCACCAACAGTTGTCCATGAGCTTGTTGAGAAAGAGGGAGATGGAATAAGCTGTGAATGGGTGTCTGCTGCATACTGATATCTAGGATGATGTTTTTTTTCTTTGCAAATGAGAAGAGCTCTGGTAATTGTAGTCTGAGCAGATGATCATTCCAAAGGTCTTCCCAAAGATAGCAGGACTGCCCATTATTGACCTTAACTTTTGCCAATCCCTTGAATTTTCCAACAGCTTGAGAATGTCTCTCCACCAAAAGGATCCTTGTTTGCATCCCCCAGGTAACCTACCCGAGCTGTAATATTTCTCCCAAACAAGGGATACCTAGGGAATATTTTCTCTGTTAAAGAACTTGTAGAGTTGCTTGATCAACAGAGCTTCATTTTGGGTTTTCGGGTCAATGACGCCCAAACCACCTTCCTCCTTCGATCTGGTCACCAATTGCCAAGCTGCTTTGGGCTTTTGCTTAGCATTCATGTCAGCTCCCCTCCAAAGGCATAGTTTTCTGAATTTGTCAACTTGATCAATCACAGATTGCTGAATCAAAAATGTGCTCATACAATATGTTGGGAGAGCAGAGAGGATGGAATTGGTTACTTCCAATCTTCCTGCCTGATTGAGGAAGATAGAGGTGGCAGCTAGCCTCCTTTCACATCTGGAGACTAAGGGAGAGAAATCAATAACTTTTGGCTTTGTGAGCCCCATTGGAAGACCAAGATAAGTAAAAGGCATACTGCCCATCTTGCAATTGAAAGTATTAGCTAGGTGTTGTAGTTTGTCTTGGCTGATGTTTATTGGGAGCATTACTGACTTATCATAGTTAACCTTCAGCCCAGTTGACTCTCCAAATGATTGCAGGATTGCCTTGAGTGTCCACAGTTGCCTCCCACATGCTTCCATGATGAGCAAAGTATCATCAGCATACTGGATGATTGGGAAATCATTAGTGAATCTAACCGGGATAGGTGTGTTTATCAACCCTTGATCCTTTGCTCTGTTTATGATTGATTGCAAGAGGTCTGCTGCCAACACAAACAGCAGGGGAGAGAGAGGATCACCTTGCCTGACTCCTCTCTTGCAGTGAAAGACCTTTCCAGGGACCCCATTCAACAGCACTGAAGAAGTACCTGAGGTCAAAATGTTTCTGACCCAGCTGATGCATTTATGTCCAAATCCTTTGGCACTAAGGACTTGCAAAATTGTTTCATGCTCAACTTTATCGAAGGCCTTTTCAAAATCTAGTTTAAGAATGATTAGCTCTCTTTTTGACTTGTGACAATTATGTATGTACTCAAAAGCCCAGGCCAGACAATCTTGAATGGTCCTGGACTTCATGAAACCATATTGATTGGTGTGTACCACCCTCTTGATGCAGCTCTGGAGCCTAGTCTATAGAAGTTATGATGGATGCACTCCGGACATAAGCATAATTATATATAGGCACCATTTGGATATGGGCGGAACGGTTCTGATTCTCATTGGAGTTCCAAAAGGCTGTGCTAACTAAACACTATAACGGTGAAATGATTCTAGCCTGGAACGTTTTGGTTTCGTGCATTTTTCGTGTGGGGAGTGAAACGGCCCCAAACTGGTTTCACTAGATTTTGTTTATAATATCTCCTATACGGCTATACGCTAGCGATCATACTTTTTTCTAGTTATCTTTTTTTAAGTACGATATCAAAATGTCCTATTTAAGTTATACTTCACCCACAAAATGTTCTGGATTTTTTTTTTTAAAAAAAAGTTGAACTTATAGCCAGTTTAAAAGGAATATGGTCTATATTTTGCCACACTAGGTAATACAGAAGAAATTTGGACCCATTTATGTAGCACTTTAGACGTATATACGTCTGCTTAATACTAGGAAAATGGCACATGCATCTACAGCCTATGCATCTTGGAAATTAAGAAAGGTATCAGGTGAAGGTATCAAACGTACGCTACTGTTGGCGTTGGTGCTAATACAGCCGTCAATGCAATGCCAATGCAGTGGACTTTGACAGAAGAAAGGCATAGTTTCCGCGGAGTCATGAAGATTTTGTGCTGTCGATGAGAAAACTGGTTGCCTCATGTACGACAGGATCGGATGTGTACTTAATGTGTATGGAGATGCCTTTTAATTTCCTCATTATTGAAGCCTTTATTTCGCTTTATTTGATCTGACGCTGCTGTATTAACTATTAAGAACTATTTGTAGGTACGACAAGAAAAAATTAGGGTCTCTCCAATGGTTGTCAAATAGCTAGTTTAGGAAGAATTCTATTGATTATCGAGACATCTTTGTAAATAGCTAGCTAGATGAGACAGGTATTATTCAAACGACATTAGCCAGATCATGCTTCGGGTGCACATCTGCATTTTGGTTTAGCTTGTTGCAACTTGCAAGCCGGCCTGGGTCTGAAAGGACACGTCTAGCTGCATAAGCGTCAGGCCATCTTCGTTGCTACCTGAGCAAGCAAGTCTGTCTTTCCAGACCATAGGTCTTATATGCAAGTTTGACTCAGTGAGGACATAGGAGTCAAAATTAATCCTTGATGGAGAGCTCGGACACAATTGTGCATCGTGCAAGATCCAGAACAGAGTCAATCTGGGCTCTGGAGAGGGCACGCAAACCATGCCCATGAGGATCGACAAAGACAAGTGCCTTAGAGAATGTGATCTCAAGGCGCTTCTCATAGCCCTCAAAACCGATAGCTGAGATCGGGGGAGCATGGGCAGCAGAAAGAGCAGCCATTATTGGAGCAGGTGAATCAGAACAATGCTTCCAGGACTACTGTGGTGATGCACTGATAGAATGGAAGAAGAGCTCTCAGTGGTCAGCGCATCCCAGTGGCCAGTGCGCTCCTGCTACATCCCGATCAGTAAGGTTTGCAAGGTTGAGACCATTCCTTGCCCAATGAACCCAAGTAGAGTCACCTGGTGGAGGGAGTGTAGGAGCTCTAGCAGCAGGAACTGGTTCTGAAGGTTCAGATCGTCGATGTCGAGCCCTCCTTTCTCCTTAGTCTGACAAACTCTAGTCCAGGCCACAAGACACTGCGACCCAGACGCTTTGGCCGCACCTGTCCACACGAACGCACCCCAGGGAGCATCTATGGCATCTAGGACCCCTTGTGGCATTTGGTTGTCAGCCATCAGGTATGCAGCAGCTCCATCCTGCACTGAGCTCACTAGTCTATTCTCCTGACGCCTTCCATTCTTGAAGCATTTTTCTGTTTCCTCTTACGCACTTATCGGTAGTCACCTCTCTTACTGATGTGCCATCTACTTGGCCATTACTACTGCTAGATAGATAGTTGCAAGAAGGGATGGACTCCGCAGTATAGGTCCAGACGTTATGACGGAGAGATGCACTCTGGACATGAGTAAATTGAACTTATTATAGCCAGTTTAAAAACAGTAAAATCTATTTGCCCTAGAGCTTATAGCCAGTTTAAAAGGTCTATTTCAGCCTAGGGGTGTTCAAATCATGGATCTGCAGGCATGCATGTCGGTCAATCATTGATCATGTGTATGTAATGCTTATTTCTATTATTTTTTACATCATATTAGTGGTTTGTGCCTAGCCACTAATTTCTTCAATATATACAGTTTTTTTTCCCTCTAAGTACATGATATGTTGTTAGCCTGTGCCTTTTTAATACTTCTTTTCTTGATAAAATCCCTGATCTGCCAGTCACTGGTCACATATCCCCATGGACATTGATAAAAGCCCTGATCTTCCGATCATTGTGTCGTCCCACTATTGCTGAAAACATCTTCGTTAATCATGATTTCAACCTGTATGCACATCCTTCCCACCAACACCATACCTGTACATAATAATAATAATATGAAAGTTGGACTAGTCAGAATTTTTGAAAGAACAAAATACAAACGTAGATGGTCAATCTCCACACCTAACATCGCTTTTCTATTTTACCTAGAGTGTAGATCTGCGGGAAATATTTTTGAAACTGGAAGACTATTTGTTAGTTCGTCCATTTCTAAATAAAATTAATTCTTAGACCAGGGGGCGCTTCTTGTAAAAAAGCTTTTGCCGCTTTTGGGGAAAAAAGTTGTCTTAATTCAGTATTTTTATGTTTGGCCAATGTTTTAGAAAAGAGTATAAATATTTATAAAACCAAATATGTACATTATGAAATATATTTTATATAATGCAGTTAATGATACTAATTTGGTTCTAAAACAGTCAAATTTAAAAAATATTGATTTAACATAACTCTATGAATTGAATTTTTTTTTAGGGACAGAGGAGTATTAAATAATGAATTAAGTCTATGCTATGATCTTTCCTTTTTTTGTTGTTTGCATAATTTAATTTGTTGAAAAGATAGATATGAAAACACTTGAGATACAAGTTAATTTTCTTTCACTTCTAAAAGTACAGTAAGATATCTCGAACTAACAATTTGCGAGATCCTAGGATTAGCTAATGTTAGTTCACAATCACAGAGGCCTGAAGTGAAATATTGTAGTAAATACATACATGCTTTATTCAGAGTTTCAATGTTGTTTCCAACAGGAAACCAATGGGTCTTTGTCTATGCGAAAATCTCTCTGTGTCTATGGCTCTACATTATTTTAAAGACTGAATAATAATTTTTCTAGTAGAGTAAAAACTTCATATCTTTTACCAAAATAATAATAATAATGGTATGTACATCCTCTTAATAAATAGGGTGACAATTATATGAAACAGTACCTTGTTGCAGCACTCATGATGAAATTCTTTTGACCATTACATCAACTGGTTTAGGCGCAAATTATGTTAAGCGCTCATCTCCTTTGGGAGACTAGCATCTAGAAAATGCAAGCTGCAAAAAACAAGTGATATATATATATAGAATTAGTATGTTTATCGGGCCAATCAAATTGCACTCTCTGATGTACATGCAATGCAACTTTGAGATGTGTGAATATTTCTTAGTCCTTTTAGTAAGAGCATCACGCACCTCATAGACATAAAGGCCATACCAACAAATACTGCTTTTAACAGCATCCTTGCGTCCAGCATATTCAAATGCTTGTGGTAGCATTTCATACAGCGTTAGAAAAGCCATCACTCCTCCCACTGTAAAAATAAAAATAAAAATATCAGTTGAGTGTTAGAGCTAATTAAAAGGAATGGTTTTTACATAGTAATTACAGTTACCTAATCCAAGTAGACCTTCCAATATTTCAGGATTCAAGTTGCTTGGGAATAGATATGCTGCAAAAAAAAAAAAAAAAAAAAAAAAAAAAAAAAACATGCATTGCTTTGAGGTACAATATATAAATAACTCTATGAACTCAACTACTTTTCAATCATGCCACTGCCATCATGCTCTTTGCAAAGTCTTAACCTTTGGAACCAAACTTACCGTTTTTTCTGTTTTCTATTTCTTATGATGACAAATACTAAATAAATAAATTATTTCTAAGTTTATAGGCTGTGGTCCAGGTCCAGCCCATAAAACAAACAGCGAACTAAGCTCGATATTGGTGTGTCTAGACTGGATAGGCTGCGGCCGAGGTCCAGCACAAGAAACACAAGGAACCTAAGCCCAAAGCCCATGTAACATAAGTAACCTGGGCCCAATATTGCTTCGGTTTTTCCTTTTAAGAAAAGGTGGCAGAATAATTATGTGTCCCATAGTAATCAAATCCACATCCTCCAATCACAACTTCACAAGAACACATGCCAACTGAACAAAACATGCATTTTCAAGTTTATTATCACACAATAGTAATTATACTTCCAAAACAGTAGTTCAACATGTCGTGTATATCAGCTTAAAATTGAATTTATTTTCATTCACTAATGCATAGCAAGGGGAGTGCTACAGATGTAAATTTTTTTATCATCTTCCGTCATGTATGTGCCAATAATCCATTTGAAACCTTAACAACTCAATTAGATTGTGATCACTATTAAAAAGTCAACTTACCCACAATATAATCACACCTAGTGGCTCTGCAAAACCAGATAATGTTGCTAGTTTGAAGGCTTGCCATTTGCTGCACAAGAGACATGGAAACTAAGTATTACTAGAAGTTCAAATATAGTTTGTTTTGTTTACAAAATAAGTGCAACAACCATATTTCTTTGTTCTTCATGCCGTTAGTGCCCTTAGTGCGTGGTTATTATTTGATAGAATGGGATTCAACACTTTGCATTGGTATAACATATTCAAAAATGAAAGGGCCATATTAATTTCTTCTATAAAAAGTTACATAGTACCTGCAAGTAGCAAAGTACGCTGGGAGAGCTACTGCAATACCCTGGGGATTAATGAAAACAACAGGTAGGTATTAGCACATTTGATCTATGTTGTGAACTAAATTGTGTGTTGAGAAGAAATATGCTACTGCCTATATAAACTATTTGTTTAAATGTATCACATTGTAAAATGTTCTACTTCTATATTTGCACTTCAAAATGAGAAGATAAAGCTTCACCAATATCCTGCAAAAGCAATATAAGTGGGCATGCATGGGAATGTGTGAAGTGACAATTTTTGTGTCCATTGTCAGTTCCACACAAAAGCCAATGTAGAGTAAATTACCTCTGGAATGTAGTGTAGTGCTATAGCAAGAGCCAAGTTCAAACCAACACGGAAGCCCTAATAAGTATATAAGACTAGTCAGATATACAATATTTGATATTCAATATTATAGTAACAAAATTCAGGTCCATACTTATTCTCTGAGGTCCTGTTTTGAAAGGCCCTGTTTTGAAACCTAGGCTATTTATATAAGGACAAATGATGTTTTGGCTTAGAATCTCAGCTTCAGAAAAGTCCCGCTCCTCTTTAGGATGCAATAAACAATGGGCCTTCATTGAAGCATAAAAAGGGACATGGTCCTCCCTAATTTTTCATATATTGCTTTAATTTTTATACTTAAAAATGCTTATTAAGCCCCTAGCTCCCACTAAACACCATAGGTGTCCTTCCTCTAGAATCTACTGGAGGACATGCTATACACTAGGGGAAGCTTCATTAAAGATTAGACACCTAGTCATTGTGATGTTTTACCTTTCTACTCATTACCCATGGATTAAAATATTCATGTGTCTTCAACTAAAACTATATAGGCGAATGGGTCTGTGGTCTAATGGTAGACTGTCCAGTGGGACGCTACCCATCAGGGATCAAATCCTGGTGTTCGCACCTTTTCCTAGGATTTTTCCAGGATTTACCGGCGTTATGCATTAAGTGGTAAGCGACGTTCCCGTCGACGACGAGGCGCCAGTGGTGACTTCGGGAATCTCCAGATCTGCGGGCTGGCTCAGTCCTTCGAAGGTGCTCATAGGGGTAGGGTTTACGTATGTGTGTTCATAGGGATGAGTGTGCGTGCGTATTGTGAGCGTCTACGTTATACTGTGTCATTCTCAAAAAAAAAAACTAAAACTATATAGGGTGGAATGCGATTGATATGATTGTCAAAAAATATGTGTCTGAATGAATATATAGTCATAAAAAAGGGTAAATTTCATCACTGCTAGAAAATGTTATAACTTTGAGATTAACAAAGATTAAGTTAGCTAGACAAGAGACAATGAACAATACCTTTGTTGTTCCAAGAAATGCAGCAGTGCCCACAGGGAAGTTTTGCAAACTCACACCAGCAACTGTATTTTTTTTTTCTCAAGGCAATCATTAAAACCAAATAAACTTGTAGTTATAGGAAGATGCATAAGTAGTCACATTGTAGGGTTATTTTCATCAATTTCCTTTTTTCTATCCATAAGTGAAAAGGTGTATATTAAATATGTGGATATTATCGATAAAATGCTCATTAATTGTAATTAACCTACAACTCACATGGTATGGTTACTTTCGTCAATTTCATGTTTCATAGCAGTTACTTAAATATTTAATTATAAATCTATAGATATCAATAAAACTCATAAACCATTGTATGACAGCATCAACATGAATATATAGATATATTTATAAGAATCTAGTCTATATAAATCGACAAAACTAGTTTAGGCATGTTTAGGGCTTACCGATTGCTGTGACAACTACACTAAATATAACTCTTCGGCGATGTCTCATCATAAGTTCCTTTCCTGCTCTGTTGTCATCAGCCTTATTTTTTAAATGAAATATAGAGTGGGGAATAATTTATATGTTAGTTTTCACATTAAAATATAACCGATTGACTACCAAACCAAGTCGATGGAAACCATACCTGTTTGTCATTTTCATCTGCCACATTGCAATCTGGCTCAGGGAAAATGTCTGCAATTGTTGAAAATAGCAGTGCTCCAGCAAAAAACTGCGATGCACATGACAAAACGTTTAGAAGATTTTACAAATGCCCAACAGAATATCTTATCGCTTTTCTTACCCAAAGGTTTCCTTTCAGAAAACCAATGGCATTGACAGCATCATAAGCCAAGTCAAAGAAAGACATGCTCAGCATGAGTCCAGTAGCAAAGCCCTGCAAAATGGCCAAAATATGTTTCTAAAATGTTGGATTGTGAGGAATTAAACTTGTCATTCTTTGAACGTAACTCCATGGGCAATGGTTAGTAAATAGTGACATTCCGATAAAAAAAAAAGAGTAAATAGTGACATCATCAACCTGTAACATCCCCAGAGTTTTGTTGCTTGGTGCATGATTGAGTACAGCCAACAGTGCACCTGGCGAACAGTATACAGGAATCTTTAAATTAGTTATGTGGAGTATACATACATATTTGGGCAATATACATTTGGATAAAAAAAGTTAGTTATATTAGTTGGTTTCTTATGTGTGGTTATCTTGTAGTCATGGCTCTATATAGTCATGGCTCTATATACCATGAAATCTATCCTGAAGAAATCAGTTTATACCAGTCCACTTCAAAATTGTGGACAGGCTTAGGAAACAGCATAGTCTGTTTTGGTGGTTTGTTATTTACGGGGTTACATCTAAAATCCCTGCATATATACAACAGAAATTCTCGGATCGTGAAAAAAAAAAGATTACGGCGGGCAACTGGAAAACTCAAACTAATTAACCATGCATGGGTGAATAATGCATGTACGACAAGTAAAATGTTGGTACAGTACATACCAAGGGAGGTGCTTAAACCGCCGACGAGGGACAGGGTGAGAGCCACGGCAACTTTTGGATCCATATGTGTATATCAGGTGATTTATCAGCTGGATCTTGGATTCGATCCCTTTGCAGCAAGTGAGGTCTAGTGCTTGCGAACAAATTGAATCCGCGATGTAAGTGAGGAAATAAAGGCTTGAGGATGCTGCTACGAGAACTCAAGAAGGATGATATGGAAAGGAGTTCAGATGAACAGATGAGGCTGCTTGGATTTGGGATGATGGAGATGGGTCAGTGTCAGGTCTAGCTGCTTTGCTTCCCTTTATATAAAGGCCAGGCCAGTACGTCACGCCGAGGAGCTTGTGTGTCACAACTGATGATGCATGATGTATATAAAATCAGTAGATAATGGGGAGAGGGCATTGATCAGCATCAAGTGGAGCAGGAGGCACGTTACAGTCATGGATGGAGGATTCTTCTTCCTTCAGTTAGCTTGCAGTTGTCCAGTTGAGCCGATCGAGTGGGGCAAGTCTGGAATGACTTAATTCGCATGGTAGCTTTTAATTCTCAGACATAACACATAGTGGTGGTTAAAGCAAGTATGCCTACCTGCAGTGTAGGCAAGGTAACATCTGCCATTGGGCATCCATCACCTGCTACCAGCAGCTAGCTTAATTCCGGGTTCAACCAGGGTCCAGGGAGATGAAAACGTACAAAACCACAGAATTGTGTGACAGAGGCACATTTATTTATATATATAATCTGCTGACTGCTGCCGAAGGTGTCACATTACATGATCTATCTCTGATTCTCTAGTCTGTGACATTATAGTCTGCTGCCAACGTATCAACTGAAAAAGTGCCGATAAGTGCATTCAGGAAAAAAGTGCCGCTAGGTGCAGAGCAGGCAAGGCATGCATCATCAGCAGTTCAGCACAGGAGCATGCATGTCTTTCTAAGTTACCAAGTACCCTGCACGCTGCAATGCAATGTGTGTTGTCGATTGATCCATGGACGAGGGTGCGTGCGTTGTCCACTAGCTAGTAGAGTACAATATATCTGTTTACAATGAATGGAAACTTAAAAGAACATCCAGACTAGCTAGTGTTTTGTGTCGTCACCCCGGTTGCCCTTTAAAGGCTTTCAGGTCGGGTGGTGGTCTCATGTCATTACGCACCAAGCTTAATAACCATTCATAATGCATCAAGTTAGGACAAGGAATTAAGTCAAATTCGTAATGGATTTGCCGTACAGCATTTGCATCATCCAGTTAGGACAAGGTTTTTTTTTTTTTTTTTTTCGGACACATGTTGTGCACATGTTTCATTACTAGAAAAAGGACAAGGAAATCAAATTCATACTAAATTTTCCATGCATTATTTACATCATCCAGTTAGGACAAGAAAATCGATCAAATTCATTCTAAATTTTCCTTGCGTCATTAGTTAGGACAAGAAAATCAAATTTCATACTAAATTTGCCGTACTTCATTTATTTACATCATCCAGTTAGGACAGGGAAATCAATTTCAGAACGACAACATTTACATGATCCAGTTAGGAAAAGGGAAGCAAATGCATACTGAATTTACCATACATCTTTTATGGAGGGCATATTATTATTATATACATATATGTGATTTATGTTTCTCTATATACTGTAAATAAAACAAGATATACACAGAGAGCAGCAGTAGCAGCAGCAAACAAGTAGTGGGCTGTATTTCACATGCTCAGCCCAGATCAAGAAAGAAAGGCCCATATGGAATTGAAAGGTCCGCGCGTCGCCACGTCGAGACAAAAAAAGCGCAACCCGCAGTCCATCTTGGCCGCGCAAAGGGGATAAAAAGTCGCAAGCAAGGCCCAGTCCAGATCCCGCGCAATCAAATCAAAGCGGATAAAAAAGCTGCACCGCTCCGTCCACTCTCCGTCTCCGGTGAATCGCTCTCAGTCCCAGTCCAGATCGCACCGCGCCAGCCATGAGCTCCGCTGCGGCCGCCGCCAATGTCGCCGTCATCGGAGCCGGAAGTAAGCAGCCTCCCCTTGGCGCTCAACCTTTCTCTCTCGTCCTTTACCGCACCTCTGATTCCTGAACAACTGAATGAATGAACGATTCCGATTCCGATCCGCCTCGTTCGGGCTGGCGCCTGCAATCCTCACGCTTTACTCCTACCGACGATCGCAGTATCCGGCTCCGTGTGCGCGTCGCTCCTCGCCGCGCGGGGCGTGGCCGTGACGCTCTTCGACTCCGGCCGCGGCGCCGGCGGGCGCATGGCGCAGCGGAGGTGCTCGACTGATTGACTCCTCGATCGCTGCCCCTGCGCCTGCGCGCGCGTCGCTCCGGCTCTGACTGGTCCGTGCTTGGCTTGGGTGAGCGCAGGGGAGACGTTGGAGGATGGCACGGAGCTGCGGTTCGACCACGGTGCGCCCTACTTTACCGTCAGCAACGCCGAGGTTGCCCGGGTCGTCAGTGGGTGGGAGGAGCACGGGATCGTCGCCGAGTGGAAGGCCACGTTCGCGTGCTTCAATCTGGCTACTGGCAAATTCACAGACTTCGAGAAGGTTCGAACTTTGAATCCCAACCCTTGCCTTAGGTTTATCCATTACTACCTCCATTATCATTTGTTAGGCGTAGAGACTATTATTACGGATACCAAGAAATTACAAATTACAAGGTAGGAGCAGTAATTTAGCATTGAGGAGTGAGCGGCCGAGCGCCATCTGCATGCATGCATACGTTGTTTCGGTGGCCTGGTGAAGGAAACACGCATGCAGTGACTGCAGACATGCTTTGGGTTCCGCGTACGGAGTAAATGCCACGGCTGTTCGACACCTTCAGCTCCTTGGAAATGAACCCGCGCCTAATAAAACGTCAAATACAGAAAAATATTGTACGCCCTATAAAAGATAACGGAGGGAGTACTTATTAAAAAAAAACTGAAATGATCAGGCAGGTGGTACATTTACCATAGGGGTCCCACATAGATATTAAGCTAAAATTTTCAGTTTCGAAATCTGACAATGATGGTAAATAATGTGTATCTGATAGTTTGTGTATGCCAAACTTGTGTATCGTGAATGTCTCTCATGATTACCTTGATCTATGTCTAAGGGATGAGGCGAAGCAACTTTGAAGTTAGGCAGTGTCATGTAGATGTAGTCTTTCAGTTGCTCAGATAATCTAACATTGGTGTGTTAAAGTACTTTCAAGAAGCATGATTTACATAGATTAGCAGGAGTCAATTCTGAAATTTTACCGTGAGGTTTAATTTGACATTTTCTTAATATAATACAATTTGTTTCCTTGGGATGTATTGTTACTTATTACAGGAGGGAACAGCTAAAAAGTATGTGGGAGTGCCAGCCATGAACTCAATATGCAAATCACTCTGTGTAGAGGATGGTTAGACCTCAGACTTCCACTTTCTGAGTGCCGTAATGTTCCAGAGACCGAGGAGACTATACAGATGCTTAATGTACATGCATAATCTGCTTCTGCTAGGTGTGGTGGCCAAATTTGGTGTCACTGTGGGCAAGATGGATTGGCTTCAAGATAGGAGTTCATGGTCACTAGCTAGCTTGGATGGGAAAGATCTTGGCTATTTTGATTATGTCGTTGCAACAGATAAGAACGCAGCGTCAGCAGGATTTTCTGGGTTGACTGGAAGACCACCACCTCTTGGTTTGTTACATAGTTTCCATAATATCATTCAATATTATTTGCTCTAGTTCTTTAAGACAATTCTTGTTTCCTGACAAGTTCTACTAATGAGATGGTTATCACTTTAGTCAATAGAAGTATACTTATCACCATTTTAGTTTGAAATATACTTTTTATTTTGCCAAAAGCAACTTCTTTTCTTTTTCGTGCCCCCAGTTCTGATTGTGTATATGTTTCTGTAAGTTATGGAAATTCAAACAGTCATAGTAGTAGGACACCTTGTTTCTGTTTCTGCTTGTTAAGGGCAAAAATGCAAAATAATGGTTAGCAGATAGACAATCAGCATGTTTGATTTGACCGTAGGAGTCCACTTAAACGGTGATGCTAACTACCTGCAGTCGTGTTAGTTACTTATTACTATTGCCTATTGGTACTAATTATTGGGCATCATTCCATTCAAGTGCAATGCATGAGGGTTATGTGCTTTGACCAATGCTTGCTAATGTTTCCTCAGATTTGTCATCATTTCCACACCTGCCTACAATACTTCAAGATATCCCAGTTCGTCCGTGTTTTGCTCTTATGGTAGCATTCTCGGAGCCATTGGCTATGGTATGTGCAATCTTCAATTATTACATCCACTCACAAAGTCCCCCACTTTCTCAATTGCTTAGGACTAAAGGCTTTGTTGTTGTAGTCAGTTCATGCTTATTTACTATGCATGTAGCCCCACTATTTGTTATTATGCACAGAACCTCAGTGAACATAAAAATGCATGCATGTGGACCTGTAAGTCAGAACCTCAGAGGCATTGTAGTCACCAAGTACTACAATGCAGCGTTGGAGGAATTGTTTGTTTCCCATAATCCTCAAGTTAGCAAGCTGTATATTAGCTATCATCATGGTAATTATGGGCATGAGGCTGCTCCTTAGCTAATGATACTATAAGCAACTTTGATTTAACGGTTTCGGAATTTATTCGTCTGCCTCCTGCAAAAATGTATATTTGGCTTCCTAATGATGTTTTAATCAGGTACCTGTTCATGGTTTCTCTTTCAACAATTCCAATTCTCTGAGTTGGGCTTTTTGTAACAGTAGTAAGCCAGGGCGTGCTTCTGTACCTCCTAACAGGTACATGCTTTTGTTCTTGTGTGTACACATAGTATGTTATCTGCGGTCACAAAATTTCACTTAATGTATTTTTTGTTTGTGTTCAGACAATCTTGGGTATTGCACTCGACAACTGAGTATGCTTCCAAGGTAGTAAAGAATATTGGTCCACGGAAACCTTCAGCAGAGGCACTTGCTAAGGTGGCAGAGGAATTGTTCAGTGAATTCCAGGCTACTGGATTAAGCATTCCACGACCAATTTTTATGAGAGCTCACAGATGGTCAGTTTTTTCAACCATATCGTTTTTTCAACCATATCCTTTAGGGTTGTTGACGTACAGAACATTTAAAATTGTATTGAAAGAACTAGCATTTTCCCCCGCTCCCTGTTGGTATTATTTTATAACATTTAAAATTGCAGGGGTGCTGCTTTCCCAGCCATTGCAATAAGTGGAGATGACAAGTGTGTTTGGGACAAGAGCACGAAATTGGCAATCTGTGGAGATTTCTGTACAAACCCAAGTGTCGAAGGAGCAATCCTTAGTGCTATGAGAGGGGCTTCCAAAATCCTTGAATGTTTAAGCCTCCCGTCAGTGTTGTGACTTGTACATGTAACCTATTACGATCCCCAGGCCCCTCTGTGATTTGCTGTATTTATGCCTGCATTCTCTTACAGAAATAAACAATCAAGCCTTATTTGGAGGCACATATTGTTCATTGATTATATCGATATTGAATAAGGAATAAAGCAACAGCAAGCGTCGCTACCTTTTTGTTAAAGAAGTGCTCGTTTGCCATTGAATTGGAGGGCTTTTTATTTTGGCTTTTGCCATTGATGAAATCAGCTTCAAAAGGCTATGCTCAAGTGCTAATCCAAGCCACAGCTTGGACTATGCGTTGGCTTTGAGGTGCACAAAGGGCGTCGTAGCAATCTATTCCCAATGGGATATCAATTTCGAACCTTACGAATAGTAGCAGCCCGGCTGATAATATCAAGATGCCACCATTCATAGCAGCAGCTCGGCTGCTTGTCGTGAACTAGCTTACGAATAGTTTGAGATACTGTACGCACGCATTTACCTACAATACATAAGAGTGTGTTCTTTTCCCATTTCAATTGTCCATGCAACAAAACAGAAATTGATGAAACGCATAATCAAGAACAGAAACTTACATAAAAAACTGCAATAAGAAATATCAAAACTCAGGGGAGTGTTTCCCACAAATCTCTCTTTTTAAGTTTTCTCCAACATAGAAGAGACCGATTAGAGACACTTCATTGCTATTTGCTAGTATGTAGTAAGTTCCTATCAAGGAGCAAGTCCAAGTTGGGATCCCGTCCAAGTTACCAGCCCTGTGCGGCAAGTTAAAAGACGACGTACCAGGCAGAATCCCTGGTCAAAACAGGACACAAATTCAGCAATGTAAGCAGGCAGTTACGATTGTTCAAGGGTTCCTTTAAGTGATTCAAGTGAAAAGAACATGACTTTTCACGAGTGTACAGAAGTTGCTACAATTTTTGCATGAAAAATATTATTTACAAATGATTGTCACATGCTACCATACAGTAACATGTGACAATCAATCAGAGGTTGTCAATTGGGAGCCAAAAATGCAGAAAATAGCTGGTCGGCCTACAACCTTATTAAGGAGAGGTAAAGTTGACTAGGCAAAATCAGCTTCACCTCGTGACTGTAGCATTGTAGTTTAATTTACCTGGATAATCTCATGGCACGACACAGACTGATGTTCCAAGTGAAGCTGCCGAGTTACATGCAGACATGCAAGCAGAAAGTTAATTCTGTCCCAAGTTTCTCTATGTTCAGTTGCTCTCTGGTACTTTCTCAAAAAGCAATAGTTATTCAGTACACAGGGTTTCCAAGAATTTTATCAGATATGTTTTTAAGCATTTTTGTACCCGTATAAAAAGGGAGCAGGGAAAAACTGCACCTCACAACAGTAAAGGAACTACTCCAGATGAAGTGCTAAAACTAATAAAGCTACTACTTCAGATAGTAAGCATATGAAATAAAGCTACTACTTCAGATAGTAAGCATATGAACAATTTTTTTTTTATTTTATTGAATAAAAAGGGTTCATTCACAAATCAGGATGGTGCCATTGTCTAGTGCTTAATTTTCATACAAGAGCTTCAACAAACACAAAGGACTAGGGCAATAAACCTTTATAAGGTCAACATGCAGAGAGGGAGAGGAGCAGAGGGCAACCTCATTATTTTCCTCATCTGATCAGTGTAAAATTCTGAATCTGTGACATCATTACTAAACTTTGGATGCTAGTTTAGAATTCAAAGTTCTCAATATGTGACATAATTGTTGGAATTGAAACACAGGTTTTTGGGCAGCCAAAGGCAACAACACCTTGGCCTCTCATTGCTTTATATAATCATGACCAACTTGGGATACAAGTAAGCTCAAAGAGCATATTTCAGGAAAAGCTGTAAAGGTAAAAGTAGGACTAAACTTGGCTGCCAAGGAAGCTAACATGCTTAACCTTGATGCAGTCCAAACTACTTTGACATAAGGTAAACAAAGGGTAATTAAGATAAGTAGTGCTGCGGCAGGTAGGCTTAACCTACAGTTCTCCCCCTAAGCCTAGCTGCAGCTGGTCTTGTTGATCTTCTTGAGACCAATCCTCCTCCTCATCTCTTCAAACTTAGCCTTGCCTAAAGACTTAGTCAGGATGTCTGCCAACTGATCAGCTGTTGGGATGAACTCAGTCTTGATGCTGCCTTCTTCAACACAATCTCTGATGAAGTGCTGCTTGATTCTGATATGCTTGCTCCTATCATGGAAGACAGGGTTCTTGGCAAGTGCAATTGCAGACTTGTTGTCAACTCTCAGCTCGACAACCTCCACTTTTCTTCCTAGTAACTCAGCAAGTAACCTGGACAGCCATAGAGCCTGTGTTGCAGCAGTAGTCATGGCAACATACTCTGCTTCACAACTTGACAGGGCAACCACTCTTTGCTTGATGGACTGCCAACTGACCAGAATAGACAGCCTGTTGTACTCTTGCTTGAATCAATGTCTCCAGCCAGATCTGAATCACAGTAGCCAATGAACCGGGCTTCACTGGATGCCTTGGTGAAGTGCAAACCAAAGTCCAGGCTGCCTGCTACATACCGAAGAATGCGCTTCACAGCCTGCTGATGCTCCATGGTAGGCCTCTCAAGAAACCTGCTCACAAACCCGACTGCAAACGCCAGATCAGGCCGTGTATGGACCAAGTACCTCAAGCTCCCAACCAGCCGCCTGTACTGAGTTGGGTCGACCTCCTCGGCCGTGCTTTGCTTGCTCAGCCTCAGCCTCTCTTCCATGGGAGTAGCTGCAGAATTACAGTCTACCATTCCACCAAGCTCCAGAATCCTCTTGGCATAGTGTGTGTCTGTCGGAGAGTGATGCCATTGGCATTCTGATGAACCTCGACACCCAAGTAGAAACTCAGGAGTCCGAGGTCACTCATCTCAAATGTTGCCTTCATCTCAGCCTTGAAGCCCTCAACATCTTGTTCGTTGGCTCCTGTGATGATCAAATCATCCACATAGACTCCGACGAGCAGCGGGGGAGTCGCCTGAGCCGCGGCGATAGATAGCAGCTTCATGATCACTCGCTTGAAGCCCTTCTTCTTCGGTGTTGAATCAAGCTTCGGCGTTCCATGCCCTTGGCGCCCGCCGCAGCCATCTGAGCCTTGTGCAGGCGGTACACTCTGTCTTCTTGCCCGGCGACGGCGAAACCCGGCGGCTGATGCACGTACACCTCCTCCTTGAGGTCCCCATTCAGGAACGCGGACTTGACGTCCATATGATGGACTGGCCAGCCCTCCTGTGCCGCCAGAGCCAGCAGAACTCGGACAGACTCCATGCGGGCAACAGGGGCATAGGCATCGTCGTAGTCCACGCCTTCTTGCTGGACGGCCGCGCCCGAGCCTGGCCTTGTGCTTGATGGTGTTGCCGTGCTCGTCCTTCTTCGGCTTTTGAACACCCATTTCGGGGTGATCGGACGATGGCCGGGCGCTGGGCTTCACGAGCTCCCAAGTCCCGTTCCGCTCCACCCGATCGCAGCTCCTCCTCCATCGCCCGCGCGCCATGCCGGATCCTTCTTGGCCTCGGCGTGAGAAGTCGGTTCGCGGAGTGCGCCGTGCAGCTCCGCGAATAAACGAGATGCCGGCGGGCGGAGTGGGCTGTTGACCGAGGATGTTGGTGGCGGTCCTGTCTCGGGACGGATTGGGCGTCGTAGTAGGCGTCAACGCCCGTCGTCCACCGCGGGCGTGGCGTGCTCAACCTCGGGACTGACGGCGTGCGGCGATGTCGTGAACGCCCGGGCTGAGCGGGCGCTTCGAGGACGAGGTGATGTAGAGTCCTTTCGCCTCCTCCGCGGCCTTCCGGATCGCTTGGCGGCCCCAGTGTTTGTGGCGGCCGGGGCGGAGGCGATGATGGCGCCGCAGCTCGCCACCACCTCCGACCGGGGCGTACTCGTCGTGAAGTCGTGCTGGCCGTCCGCCGGCTGGCCGGACTCGGTGAGGCCGGTCCCCACCGTCCTTCATCAAAGACGACGTCCCGGCTGATCTTGACGCGCCCGCCACGAGGATCGAACACCCCGTAGGCCTTTGCCTCCCTCAGCATACCCGATGAACACGCCCGGCCTCGCCCGCGGTCATCAACTTTCTGCGCAATTGGTTGAGCCGCCTGGTGTATGCGGCGCACCCGAACACCTTGGATGCCCCAGCGTCGGTGGCGTCCGTGCCGAGGCTTCATAGGGGTGATTCCCTTCAGCGTTGGCGTTGGCGACCCGTTCAAGATGTGAACCGCCCGTCATCACGGCCTCCCCCCAGCGAGCTGGCAGACGGCGCTGCTTGAGCAAAGCCAGCGCCATGGCCACCAGCGATTGATTCCTGCGCTCAAACGACTCCATTTCTTTGAGGTGAGTGAGGGGCACTAAAGTGCCTCTTGATACCTTGCTACGCACGGTATGTGGCGAACTTCGGCGGCGGTGAACTTCGCCGCCATTGTCGGCCAAGGAGCACCTTGATCTTCCTGCCGCTCTCGCTTGCGGCCCGGCAGCCGAGCGCTGACCGCCTCGCCGCTGCGTCCTTGTCGGCGGGAGCACCGCCCACATGAAGCGGTGGCGTCGTCGGCAGTAGCAGAGGGAAGTAGCGGTTGCCTCCCGGTGTCGGTGGCGTCACCGCCCGCAGAGATCACCGTGCACCCAGCTCGAGCGGTCGCTTGGCGCGGTACTGTCGCTGCCGGGAACGCGCCTCCTCGGCTTTTGGTGACACGGGTGTCACACACCGCCGACATGGTCAATCACCGACTCCGCGCCATCTCCTCCTTCCCAAGCCGCGGAAATGCGCCGGTGCAGTGTCCCATCCTCTCGTGCCACCGCCACGCGATGTCGCCCTTGCGTGACGCGAGGCGTAGTGGCCGAGCCGCCTCGAAGATGGAGCACATACAAAGGCGGTTGGCTCCCCCTCTTCACCTTGGCGGCAGACGGCCGGCGCGATCCCAGATGCGCGCGCAAAGACGTCAATTCACCCCACCCCAGCCGCCTCGTCGAGCTGACCAGTAGACTCATGATGGAGTTCTTCAGAGCTGGGATGTAGTAGACGCATACGCAACACCCGATGCTCATGCTCACGTCTCTTGCCTTCGAGACGATCGAGCCGCGCCCAATCTCCACCTTGGCTGCGTCCCGAACCGGATCAGGCCCTTACTTGTCGGTGTTCAGTCGGCGAAAAAACGCGCCGCCTGATCATGTGGTGCGTCGCGCCCCGTCGAGTACCAGCCATCCGCCTTCTCTTCATCGCCATCGGCGTCGAGGAAGGCGCGAGCCCGTGGCTCCTCGAGGTTCACTTCTTCTTGCGGCGTAGGTGTACGCCGGCCGGACTCGTCGAGTCGGCGAACCCGCACGCCGAGAACAAGGCTCCGTCTTCCTCATCGCTTTTCGGCGTCTCGCGCCCACGGCCTCCATGGCCGCCGCGCCCTCGGCCGCCACAGCGCATGCCACCTTGGTTCCCACCCGGGCCGCCCGCCCGCTGGTTTCACGCCGCGGTCACCGGCACACGCCGCCCGCGGTCACCGTTCGCCTCGGCGTGGTTGGGGGCAATCTCTTGCCCGGTGACCCTCCCCGGCCACAATTGCGGCGGAGTTCGGCCCAGTAGTCGTCGCGGCGTGGTTCCTGTCGCCTCGCCCCCGCGCGACCGCCACCACGGCCTCTTCTTCGCCCTCCACCACGGCTCGACCGCCGCCACCGCCTCGCCCACCGCCCCTTGGCGGCTCTTGGACCCCGAGCCCCGGGACTCTTTTCTCCTTCTTCGGGCGCCACCGCTCCCTCCGTGTACATGAGCTTGCCGCCCGACGGTGATGATTGGCTCGGTCGGTGCTTGCTCCCTCGCGCATCCACCGCCTTGAGCCTTCCGACCACCTCCTCGAGCGTGAGCACCTCAAAGTCGGTGAATTGCTCGATGGCGACGACGATCCGCGTGCCGTCGGCACCGTGCGAAGGAACTTGTCCACCAGCTCCTCGTCGATGTCCTCATCGCCGTGGATGACGAGTTGCTGATGCAGAGTTGAGGGCGGATAGCAAAGTCCTCGACTTGCTCCTCCGGCCCGACCCGATGTTCTCCCCACTTCATGGAGGGGCTACTGCGCGTCAGCGGCGGACCATCCACGCCTTGGCACACAAGAGCGATAGCGTCCCATCGCTCGCCGCCCGTGGCCTTCGATGAGCGGAATCCCCATCTCCTTGGCACCGCGCCCGATCACCTCAAGGCTCGCCGATCGTCGGCGGTACTGCACCTATCGCCCTCGACCGCCTCCCTCCTCGGCGGTGCACGCATCCGGGCTTCATCGTCTGCGACCACTCGTGGTAGTTAGTCTTGTCCAGCATCGGCCATGCCGTGCCCATTGCCGGAGTCGCGGTGAGCGACCTGTCGTAGCCGGCGACTTCGCGGCGTCCACCGCCCCGCGCCCGCGGCGAACTGCGGCGGCTGCGACCTCTGGCGCCTCGGACTCTCCCGCCTGGATCCCTTCTTCCTCTTCTTCCTTGGCGTCCCAGCTTCTGCGCAGCGATCTCCGCCCCGCGGCCTGCGCCGTCCAGCGCCGCCGCCTCTACTGCGGCCGCCGCCTCCCGCGCCGCTGGATCGCCGCGGCCGCCTGCTTTGCACTTTCTGCGGCCAGCGGTCAGCGGCTCGGTTCTTGGAGTCACTCCCCTCACCGTCCTCTAGGTCGCCCGTCCCCGACGGTCTTGGCGGCGGCGGCGGCGGCTCAAGGCTTCGGCGAGAGGTTGCCATGGCTTGGAGTAGGATAGGATAGGAAGGGTAGGGGGGTAAATTGGCTCAATGAAAAACCCTAAGCTCCGATACCAATTGTTGGAATTGAAACACAGGTTTTTGGGCAGCCAAAGGCAACAACACCTTGGCCTCTCATTGCTTTATATAATCATGACCAACTTGGGATACAAGTAAGCTCAAAGAGCATATTTCAGGAAAAGCTGTAAAGGTAAAAGTAGGACTAAACTTGGCTGCCAAGGAAGCTAACATGCTTAACCTTGATGCAGTCCAAACTACTTTGACATAAGGTAAACAAAGGGTAATTAAGATAAGTAGTGCTGCGGCAGGTAGGCTTAACCTACAATAATTATGGTAGTATGATTGTACAAACAATGGAGGGAAACTGCAGGCTCCTGAGCAGTTAAGTGTGAAAAGAAGTGAATCTGAAGCCAAAGAGCTAGCATTGATAAACTCAGGCTCAGAGTGAACCGCTGAGCCTGAATGGCAACTACTTCTCATGGTTAAAACATACACCGTTCCCCCATGGGTATTGTGCCAGCTATGGCATTGAAATCACACCGTGGACTCTAGGGATGTTCGAGTGAGAAGGATGGTGTAGGTTGTAACTGTCTGCTGGCCATGGATAAACAAGATTTTCCTCCATTTAACATGACTTGTGCAACCATTCCTCTACCAAGTGCATAGAGAATAATTGTAGGGTCTGATTGGTTGCTTGCATTGTGATAGGCTGCATAAGGACCTAGTATTGGATATCCAATCCAGCATAATGTTATCCTTCGGAGCATTGTTTGGTTGTCCTGTGTTTTGACTCTGCACAACTTAAAATTCTGATTGGTTACCTGCGCTAGGTGTTGAAATGCATAATTTCTAGTGTTTGGTTTGGTTGCATTGGTCACCAATTCTCAGATCTATTCTTGATCGAACCACAGCTTTGTGTGCATTCTCCTTGTATGCCAGACCAAAATTCTTACATGTGCATAACAAAACAACATATAATAAGTACACCCTCCCTTCCAAAACAATATATATTATGTCTAGATATGTAGTAAAAACTATGTATCTAGAAAAAGCTAGAACAACTTTCAATTTGGAATGGAGAGACACAATAAGCTGGGATCAGAAACTACAGAAGTTTTGAATCTCTGTTCTATAGCACAAATTGTTTCCACAATGGCAGGCAGCAATGACAACCAGGCTTCAGTTCATATTAAGCAAAACATAGGTGTCAATATTCAATTCAGTAAACGATTGCCCTGTTTGCTTGTCAAGCATCAATACAACAATTGTACCATAAACATGTTTCTTCCAACCATAGAGCACGAATTTAGTGTTTTCACTCAACTAATTACATTAGGCCAGATTAAATATAAGCATCGATTGTCACCCAATACCTAAAGAGATCGAGAAGGCCCAATAATCCGCACGGAGATCAGTGGTGGCCATGGTCGTGGGAAGACGACGAGCACCCCCCGCCGCCGCCGCTGGTCCCCTCGCCGGCGTCACCATGAGGACGAGGGCACCGGTGGCCGCCGCCGCCTCCGCCTCCGGGGGCCTCGTCGTCGCTGCAGTCCTCGTCGAAGGGGACCTCCTTGTGGAATATGCAGCACTTCTTGGAGCTCTTGCGGCCGAGGCCCTCGTTGTCCACCGTCCCTTCCTTCCACGACACCTTCTTCTTGGCCCGCCGCTTCAGGCGCAGCACCACCGACTCAGGGGCCGGGGCCGGCGCCGACGCGGCCGCCGGGGGAGGGGCGGAGGAGGAGGAAAGAGGGGACGGGTCGATCGTCACCGTCACGGATCCGGTCGAAGAAGACTGCGGCGGCGTGCGCGTTGCCATGGGGATGGAGAATTTGGGATTCCCCTCCTCCTCTGTCGCAGGGGCGGGGCGGGGCGGCGCGGCGCGGCGCGGCGCGGCGTCGGCTCGGGCACAGCGGGAAGGCGAGACCTCGTCAGGCCAAATCGCGGGTGGGAGATTGGGGAATGGCCGAGAATGCGTACGGAACGGAACGCGGTGTGGAAATTGGGGAGGAGCACACGGTATATACGATGGCTTGGGTGGATTCTTCCTCCCGCAGAAGGCCCAAGAAGCATGCCCCGGCCTGCTTTACTTCTTATGGGTTTAGGCAGTAAAAGTGAGGATGTCGGCCTTTCAAAAGCCCATCTGGAAGCCCAGGCAAACCGGGGCCTGAAAGAGTTTTCCGGGCCATCTGCTGAATGATTCCGGCCCAATAACCCCGATTGTGATAAACAAAAAAAGCGGCAGTCGCGGCAACTGCGAACGACGTGAGCGTTCGAGAAAGTTCCCCTGGCGATCCCCAGGGTCCTTTTTGCTCCGCTGAATCTTCAGTGCGAGATTGATCTCAATCTTTCCCAAATCTGACCAGATCTTAGCAGCTCCAAGATCCCCAACGCAATTCGGGCTGGTTCAAGGGCAAACATTGGGTTTGTTTCTCGGCCTTGGTTGCGATTTGGGTATTGAGAGCTGATCTGCTTGGCGATTTGGGAATGGCTGAAAACAAGCGTCTGAAGAGCAAATGCACCAATCGGGGAAGGATTTGGAGAAATTACCTACATAATCTGCTCCCGAATTTGGAGATTAGGGAAGATGAGGAACAAGGCATTGTTCTGGAAGAAGACTTGGAGGAGTTAAAAGCAGAGGCACGTTGGACAGTATTGGCAAAGGTTAGTTCCTTAAAAACATTCAGTCATTCTGCCTTTATAGAGAATATGAAGTATGCTTGGAGCCTAGCAAAAGATTTCAGCTTTAAGGCCATAGAAGAAAATCTGTTTGAGCTCAAGTTTTCTTGTCTGGGTGATTGGAAGAAAGTGATGGAAGAAGGACCATGGTTTTTCAGAGGCCACGCTGTTCTTTTGGAAGAATATGATGGGATCACGAAGCCATCCAAGGTTAAATTTAAATACCTGGCAGTTTGGGTTCGTATTTATGATTTGCCAACAGGATTTAGAACAGAGAACATTGGACGTCAGCTGGGAAATAAAATAGGTGATTTTATAAAGGTGGATCTTGATGAGGCTAGTAATGGATGGAGAGACTATCTGCGTATTAGAGTTAAGCTGGATGTGGAGAAACCTCTGACTAGAGTTGTGTATATCTCGCTGGGAGATGGGAAACGAGAAGCTTTTCGTGTGAAGTATGAGAGGCTTCCTAAATTCTGTGCTGTATGTGGTCTTTTGGGTCATGGTGAATCTGAATGCGGTGATGGCGTGCATGACAAGAAGGCTCTACAATATGGGGACTGGTTAATCGCTAATTTGGAAAGGAAAGGAAGAATAATGGGAAGCAAATTCACCAGTTTAACAGACATGAAAGGGTCAGATTCTAGAGATTCAACCAAGTCCTTTTTCTTAGAGAGTGTCGACGATATATCTGGTCGGCAACCTACCTTGGGGGTGCCCGAGGTAGTAGATTAGATGATGGTGGTGGGGTGCACGAGATCAAGAATGAGATGGTAACCCAAACACAAGCACGAGACACGATTTATACGGGTTCCGGCCGTCGGCGTGACGTAATACCGTACATCCCGTGTTCTATCTTTGTATTCGAGTTAATTATAGGGGTACCCCCGTCCCTCCTTATATAGTCCGGAGGGGACAAGTTTACAAATAAAGTAACCGAGTTGGTACTAATCTAGATTACAACATCTCGTCATATCTCATGGGCCGATCCGGCCGATGGCGCGGCCCATATATCATCTTGAGCATACCGGGGGGCTATACCCCCACGCCTAGTCCCCGAGCGCCTTGTATCCTTTGAGCGCCGCCGTCTTGAATCGGTCCGAGTAGCTAAACCTGAAGCCGAACGGTTTGAACGAAGAATCCGACCAGTTCAACTGACGGGCAATGGAGTCCGAAAAGCGCTGGTCGGCGATGAAGTCGCACGCACCGGCCGGGCGATGAAGCTCGAGCAAGCTGGTCGGGCGATGAGTCCAGCGTGAGTCGGTCGGCCGACCTCGGGCTTACTCGAGATAAGGCTTGCAAAAAGGATGCAAGGGGCTCAAAATTAAATTTAAAATTTCTTTATGTCCGAGACGTGTACACCCGCAAGTCACCGTGAGGTGACGTGTACACCAGTAGTCCCCGAGCCCGCTTTGGAGATAGCGAAGCATCTTGTAGCAGGGTCAAAGAATAGAAGATTTCCAATATTCGCACGAATAAACAGTCGGTCCCCCGCAAGTTAGTCGTCATGTGTGTATCAAGACCCCGAAGGCCGCACGGGATCGGCACCTCGAACCGAACAAAGATGGAGAAACTTGATAGTACACTAGCAGAGCTAACGATTTTTTGTATGAACAAAGTGATGAGTGACGAGCGGCGAAGCGATGACGAACGGCGAGCGATGACGAACGGCGAAGTGAGACGAATGGTGAGCAGCCGAGTGGCGCCGAGCGCCAAGCGGTGATGAGCGCGAATCGACGATGAGCACCGAGTGGAGACGAGCGATGAGCAGCGATCGACGGTGACGAACACCGAGCGGAGATGAACGGCGAGTGGCGGTCGGCAATGAGCGCCGAGTGGGAGATGAGCGGCGATCGGCGACGCGAGTCTCGAGCGGAGATGAACGGCGAGCGGCGGTCGGCAATGAGCGCCGAGTGGAGATGAGCGGCGATCGGGCGACGAAGTCTCGAGCGGAGATGAACGGCGATCGGTGATCGGCGAGGAGCCTCGAGCGATGAGGGGTGATCGGCGATGAGCACCGAACGGAGACAACCGGCAAGTGGCGATGAGCGTCAAATGGTTGGAGCAACTGGTCGGTGATAAAATCCGAAAGCAGAAAGTAGTCCAACCAACTAGTCGGCGGCGAAATCCGAGCGCCAGTGTTGTAACCACCGGTTGGCGATAATCTTGATGACCTTCTAGGCGATCCAGGTCCCGAGCGTAGAGAATAAGCTCGATGACCAAACCAGGCCTCGCAATAAATATGGAGAATCGGTAGTACATGATGTAAAAATAAATATAAATATTGGTGTAAACCAGAATTGATAATATCGGCGATATTATATTCGTTTTTAGCGAAAAAATTATTGGTGAGTGGAGTACAACTAGTTATTTCTTTATCGCATTATTACCAGCCCCGACTAGCCCATAGCCCATAGCGCTTAGCGTGGAAGCCGTATGCACGCGTAGGGGATACAGGCGTCGTCGAAGAGCCGCTGTCGACCGACCCTCAACGCAGAGCGCGGAGCTGCATGCACGCCTTTAGGATTAAGTCGGGAACAGGGCCGTTTCGGACAACGCAAATCGAACGTGGCCGGTCGGCAATCCGAATGGTGAAAATATAAGTGGTGCCTGCAGGCGTAGCTTTGTATCTTGTTACCCAGCCCGGCTATCTCATACCCCATAGCGCGGAGGAGCTCATGCCTCGTGTACGCCGTAGGAGCACAAGAGTCGCCGAGGAACCGCCGCCGGCCGACCATAACGTGAGCGCGGAGCTACATGCACGTGTAGGTCGAGGCCGAGGCCCGGGTCATCTCAGGATAACTCGAATAAAAGCGTAGCTGGCGGCTGGTCGGCATATAAAAATTATTGTATATATGCATTGATATGGATAACAAACAGTTGGAGAAACATATATGCATGTATGTGGAGACCGGAGAATATATATAAAAATATTAAAAATATAACTTAGCTTGTTAGGTGATGACGAATGGCCGCCGTGGTCGAAAGCGAGCAATCGGCGGTCGAAGCGGAGAAATCGGCAAAGGAATAGCCGATCGATATGGAGATGCAATCCTAGCCAATTCCAATGAGTCGTCGAGGCGGTGAAAACTTCTTGGGCTGCGGCAGGGGCCGAGCGATCGATGACGTTCGACACGGCCGGCGGATATGTGGTCGATCGGTGGTGATTGGTGTGTGATGGAGTCGTGCCAAGGAGCAATCTTGGCAACCAGGACGTGCTCGAGGTCGATGCATACGCCGCATGTACCTTCTGTCATGTAGATGCGTACGCACGTACTCCCTTCGTGAGGCGGATCGGAGTCGTGTACTTGGTCGAGGCGAAGTCGGCGGAGAAAGATGTCGCTGCAACGCTGCATGGCCCTGTAGATTGGATCGATGCAATGCTTGCTAGCGTCATTAAGACATCAAGCATGCATACATGGTGCTGTAGATCACGAACGTGCGGTTACTTGTGTTGACCGATGCCTTATAGCAGCCCAATGCACGCGGCGGCGAGATACTTCGGCACCGGATCGGCATGGACCACGGTGATCGCCGGTGGGTGGAGGTGACGGCTTGACGATCGGAGAGCTTTGCATCTCACGTTGGGTGGCCTGGAACAGATCGGATCTTGTTCGCCGGAGCACAACGACTTGACGACGAGGACCGACGACATCCGTGGGCAAGTTGTCGATGAAGGCCGGGCGAGAACCGCGGCGAGAATCATGATCCCGGAATCTCACGAGGAGACTCTAAGATCGGATCTGCCATCTCGTTCAGCGACGGATCGAGAGCACAACCCCTACTGGCGCGCCGCCCGGTATCGACGATATCCGGTCGGGCAAACCTACCTTGGGGGTGCCCGAGGTAGTAGATTAGATGATGGTGGTGGGGTGCACGAGATCAAGAACGAGATGGTAACCCAAACACAAGCACGAGACACATTTTTATACAGGTTCCGGCCGTCAGGTGACGTAATACCGTACATCCTGTGTTCTATACTGTATTCGAGTTAATTATAGGGGTACCCCTGTCCCTCCTTATATAGTCCGGAGGGGACAGTTTACAAGTAAAGTAACCGAGTTGGTACTAATCTAGATTACAACATCTGTCATATCTCATGGGCCGATCCGGCGATGGCGCGGCCCATATATCATCTTGAGCATACCGGGGCTATACCCCCACAGAGAGAAACTTCGAGCTTAGGAGTGATAACAATAACATAAGGGTCTCAAATGCTTCAGTTGACTTGAAGGATGACAAAAGGAGCCCCTTGAAGAGGGATAGTGATCGTCACCTAAAATTCGATAGGGAGGGAGATAAAAAATTCCTCACTCTAGGAGATGCAGTCTTACCAGAAAGCAACAATATGGCCTTGGCTGTTATTCCTGCGATTAAGATGGTGATGAATCTGGTTCAAAACTTGGAAGAAAAGGATGGGCAATCTTTGTGGCTAGGATCTGAAGTAAGCGAATCTTTAAAAGACAGGTTTTCCATAGAACGTAATCGAAGCGTCTAAGAATACATGAGAAAGATGCGAGATAATGATTACATTATGAGATCGGGCGGGCTCCCCGAGGAGTACCGCCGAACAATGAAAATCTTAAAAGCTGAACTGTCGCGGGATTGGCAACCCCGCGACAAGAAGGAACTTCGCGATCTCGCGAAGGATTATGCCCCCTCGGTTTTGTTCATCATGGAAACTCAGATTGACAAGTACCGAGTGGAAAATCTGCGTTACACTCGGGTTTTGATGCTAGCTATGCGTTAACAGTTCGGGGACGAAGTGGAGGGTTAGGGCTATTCGGAAGAATGATGTGACAAGAACCATTCATAAATTCTCATGCTACCACATCGATACAATTATTAAAGAGAATGCAAAAGATCCTTGGCGCATGTCTTTCATTTATGGGGAGCCGAACAGGTCGCTAAGGTATCGGACGTGGGACCTTATGAAGCAAATGAGAAGTGATACGGATCTTCCCTCGGGTTTGTATGGGTGATTTTAACGAAATCCTTAGAAGGGAAGAACAATTGGGACCGCATAATAGGGAGGAGTACTTGATGGAAGGTTTTAGAGAGGCGGTCGATGTTTGTCGGTTATGTGATATAGGTTATATGGGTTTGGACTGGACTTTTGAAAAGAGAGTGGTGGAGGACATTTTGTCCGAGTTCGGCTTGACAGTGCTGGCATCGGCCAGGTTGGTGCACATGTTTTCCTCCGGCAACGGTTCGCCACCTCATGGCGGTGAAATCGATCATTGCCCAATTCTCTTAGTACTTGATCCGGATGAAAGGAGTGTTTACGTGCATGGACAAGGGAAGCCTTTCAGATATGAGATTATGTGGGAAACAAATAAGGATTTATCACCCATAATCCAGCAGGTTTGGAAAGATGGACATCACTGTTTTTCAGGTCAAGAACATGAAGGACAAGCTATGCCATTTAGGGGAAGAACTCAAATCATGGGGTGCAAAAACCTTTGGTGCTGTAAGGAAAGAACTAAGAGATCGAGGAAAAAAGCTCGAGAAGTTGAGATCTGACCCAACTAGGAATGATATTTCAGAAGAGGAACAAAAGATAATAGAACGCATTATCATGTTAAATTACCAAGAAGAGATAATGTGGAAACAAAGATCACGTATTGCTTGGTTGCGGGGAGGGGGGATAGTAATACAAGGTTCTTTCATCACCGTGCAAGTAGAAGAAGAATGCAAAAACAAATTACAAAGCTAATCCGCCCGGATGGATCTGAATGCACAGATATTAATGAATTACATGGGATGGCAACAGATTTCTACCATAATTTATTTAAGTCGAGGGTACATCCAACTTGCATCAGCTTCTAGATCATGTTCCTCGCAAGGTAACTGATGAGATGAATCAATTTTTATGTGCCCCTTTTGATGAGAAGGAAATAAAAAACGCCCTCTTTCAAATGTTCCCAACTAAATCGCCAGGGCCCTGATGGTTTTCCTGCACATTTTTTCCAAATGAACTGGGACATTTGTCATGAAGATTTGATAAGGGTGGTGCTGGGTGTTCTTAATGGAAATGAAACACCAACTGAAATCAATGGTAATGCTTCATCGTTTTAATCCCTAAAGTCCATAATCCTGTATCCTTGAACCAATTTCGGCCAATAAGCCTTTGCAATGTAGTATACAAAATTATATCCAAAGCTTTGGCTAACCAGTTGAAAAGGGTTCTCTCGGATATCATTTCTCAAGAGCAATCGAGCTTTAGTCCCCGGTAGAATCATTACTGACAATGTCCTAGTTGCTTATGAATGTTTGCATTTTATGCGCACTAATCGGTCAAAAAGCTAATGCTTATTGTGCTTTAAAGTTGGATATGACGAAGGCATATGATAGAGTAGAATGGAATTATCTGGAGGCCATCATGCTAAAAAAATTTCTGTAGAACGTGGGTGAATAAAGTAATGAAATGTGTCACATCTGTTTCTTTTTCAGTTTTGTTCAATGGAGAACGACTACAAGAATTTAAACCAACTCGAGGAATCAGACAAGGAGACCCAATTTCTCCATATTTATTCTTGATTTGTGCTGAAGGGCTGTCTAGCATACTCAAAGTTGAAGGTGGGATCCATGGAATTCAAGTAGCGCAAATGGCACCAAAAATCAACCATCTTTTATTTGCTGATGACAGCCTTTTTGTTCTTTAAAGCTACAGCCTGCAATGCAAGATCAATGCAAGAGTCCCTAGCAAAATATTGTGAAGCCTCTGGTCAACAGGTAAATCTAGCTAAATCATCTATCTTTTTTCAGTAAAGGTTGTAGGCAAACCATTCGCAATGAAATTAAATCAATAACTCATGTAGAGAATGAGTCCTTAAATGAGAAATATTTAGGTTTGCCTACGGAGGTTGGTAGAGAAAACAAATGGGGCTTTCCAGTACATTAAAGATAGAGTTTGGAATAAAATTCAAGGTTGGATAGAACAAACTTTGTCTGGGCTGGAGGGAAAGAAATTTTAATTAAAAGGCTGTGGCCCGTGCAATTCCTACTTATACTATGGGATGCTTCAGACTTCCGAGAGGTTTATGTGATCATATAAATTCTCTGTTAAGAAAATTTTGGTGGGGTAGTGAAAGAGGCAAAAGGAAAACAAAATTTGGGTAGCATGGGAAAAATTGATCCAACCAAAATATATGGGAGGCATGGGCTTTAGAGATATGGAAATTTTTAATTTGGCTCTGCTTGCTGCGGGCATGGCGCCTTCTCACTAGGCCAAAATCTCTCTGCTCCCAAATATTGAAGGCTATTTATTTTCCCTCAAATGATTTGCTTACTGCGCAGGTTGGGAACAATCCATCTAAGACGTGGAGGGCTATTTGTGATGGGATAGATGTTTTAAGACAGGGGCTAATTAAACGCATAGGTGATGGTGAAAGCACACAAATTTGGGAATGTAACTGGATACCAAGATCTGGAATGTATAGACCTATGGTTTCAAACAAACCCAACCCCCCAACACGAGTAAGTGAGCTGATCGACCACACTTCTATGACATGGAAAGTTGATGTAGTGAGGAATTTTTCCATGAAATAGACAAATGAAGCAATTCTCAGATTCCGCTAAGTTTGAGGAAACAAGATGATTGTTGGGCATGGGTCCATGAAAAAAAGTGGGTTATTTACTTGCGCTCTGCCTATAGAATGTTGATTAAGGCTAAGAAGACTAGAGTAGATTATTTTGAAAGCAATGCAAATTGCTCGACATTGAGAGAAGTCGAAAAGAATGGAATAGATTGTGGAGCATGAAGTTACCATCTAAAATCAAGGTGTTTTGTTGGCGTCTTGCACTCAACTCAATACCCACGGGAAGTGTACTAAAAAGCAGGAATCTAGCAACAACATCAGAATGCAAACTTTGTGGTGCGTAGAAGAAGATACATGGGAACATTCCTTACTGTACTGCACAATGTCTAGATGTGTTTGGGCTTTGGTAGATGAGGACTTAACAGATTTGTTGGCTACTCTACATATCACTGATCCAAAGCACTTTGGGTGTTATTTATGTGTTGCAATATTCCGCGAGGTGGAAGGGAAGCGTATTCTTGCTACCGCGTGGGCTATTTGGAATGCAAGGAGGAAGGCAATTCATGAAGGTATATTCCAAAGCCCTTTCTCTATTATGGTAATGATTAACCGCTTAATTCAAGAATATGATTTTGTTAAGGGATTTGAACTCAAGGGATGTATTAAATCTCTCCCAAAACCAAGAACTCAACGATGGATACCTCCCCGAGAGGAACATGTATAAGATTAATGTTGATGCTTTTGTTGATAGAGCCAATTCTAAAGGGAGTGTGGCTGCTGTATGCGAAATGATCAAGGACATTTTATTGCAGCAAGTACTATGGTGGTTCCTAATATAACTGATCCTGAAACACTAGAAGCGATGGCTTGTCCGCGGAGGCACTAGCGCTTGCTGAGGATTGTGGTGTCCATAAACTGAGCGTGGCTTCCGATTGCCTAAATGTAATCAATAATATAAAAGAGATGCCTCTTTGTGCTTATATGATGATCCTTCGAGACATCTTTCAGACATGTAAATCTTTTGATAGTGTGCGTTTCACACATAAAGGTAGGGAGTTTAATAGGGAGGCACATTATCTTGCAAAGCATACTCTTTCACTTGGAACAGGCCGCCATGTTTGGCTTGGTTCCCCTCCTGTATTCCTTGATGTAAACTTTTCAAACTGAGTAATATATGCCTACCTTCCTCTCAAAAAAAAAAAAAAAAAAAAAAAATTGTTGGTTCAGGATAAATAAACATGTTCATCCGGAATTTCTCATCTCACAAGTTATGTTGCCGTTGCAGGAACAGTTCAGGCCATTTTTAGCATTTTGCCAAAGATATATCTTTCCGCTTCTCTTTTTCTTATAACGCTGAAGTAGCAGCCACATCACTCCTTTTGATCAAGTATATGAACCTGAATTTGTGCGGTTCAGATTCCAGCACAGTCACAAAGCGCGTTGCTCGTGCTCTTCGCAGGCTCACAGCTCACTGATTCATGGTTCTTGAAAGGTGGGCGGCACTTCTTCGGAAAGTTTCCTGCCATCCTGTGTGTGAACTTAGGTCCTCTTCAGTCTTCAGACCAGCATTTGCTTCTCCTGTGAAAGCACTGTAGCATCGACATTCTTTCTCCATCAAAAAAATAAAGTAGCAAGCAAGGAGGAGAGATCGATGAGACTAGTTTGGGGAGGCTTCACTAGCTTATGCTACAGGGATACTCTAGTGCTAGGTAGAAAATCATGAGCAACAACCTAGAATAAGGGCGTCGTCAACAGTATGTGATAGTAGCTAGCTCATAAGTACTATATTATTGTCACTTTATTATATAAACTTCACAGGTAAGTGATTTTTTATTCTATATTTTTTTCTTTTTCTATTATTCTTTATGAGCAGACTCACAGACAACCCTATTCTTTGAGCAAGATAGGTGTAAAGATAAAAGATAGTCTCTTATCTTTTCTATCTTCTCTCTTCCACGTAAGATAATAAGTGCTGATATATATTCCTTCGAGGTAGCTAAAGTGACACTGTTGGGACGCCCTAGCTAGGTCCCTTTTTCTAGCGTAGTTTTTTCAAAATGACTTTGACTTCTCTCTTTTTTTATTAAAAACAGCTCTAAATAACTTCTACTAAAACGTCTGATATATAGTAGAGCTCCTCTAGATAAGCCGAAGCTAGAACCAAAGAGAACCCTACCAAATGAGACCTAAGCCATTGAAAAGGGCCCTTAATCGAAGTCCGTTATCATGTATGGGTCCTAGTACTAATGGTCCATCAATCTTATCATCTATGTCAAGTAAGCAGTCATTTTCTACTCAATTGATGCGGCAAAATCAATACCGGATCGGATCTGAGGTCGCCTACTTACCTGTTTCGGATGCCATTCGGGAAGCATTTCATTTTCCTGTTTGCGTTTCTTGGAGCACACCGGCCAATTTATTTTTGTTTAGTAGGATGACGATACGTATCGGTTTCGGTATTTCGTATTCAAGAAAAATCTCCTCCAACTAACCGTATCATCATCCTAATGCTCATCACCTTTGTATTGATTAAATAAATAATTAAATTCTGACAGCCGCTTTTATATTATGCTTGATTGAAATAAAAATGAATATTGGTCATCACCGTGTCAACACAAGGTGGAGTGGAGGACAACGAAAGAGCCAGAAGTAAACAGTTTCCGGACGTGGTCGTGACAGTTTTTATAGCGTTTTCAGAGGCGATGCAGAAGCAGAACAGGATTCCCGGACAAACACTGCAGGTCTAACTTGGCTATATATTCATATTCAAACCCCTAGCTAATAAGAAAGATACTGTACAAGTAAAGCTGCAGAGCAGAGAGAGGTTAGAAAAAACTACTGCTAGAAGAAGCCTAGAAGCCTACTGTATATTGGTGAACATGTGATGAAAGATCCTATAGATCCCTAAACAATCCCTGACATCCACGGTAAACTAAACTAAACAACGTCAACTACTACCAGTACCAGTACCAGCAGCGAAAGGCCAAATGGGCAACTGCTCAACCAACTCGCATCTTGCGAAGAATCAAACAAAGAAAGAGCTAGCCTTTCCCATCCTATGCACACGATCAAACCCACAAGCACGCCTGTAGTGTGTAGTGTTCCCGCGATGGATGGGGATGCTGCATGCTTTGTAAAGGTGGCCAATCGATTCATTAGAGTATTAGTCTAGTACTAGAAGTAGATTAGCTAGGAAGAAGATGAGGATGAGATATATTGATCTGAGATCGATGGAGCTCGTTGCATTGAGCAGCTGATGCAAGTTGCTCCCGGGCCGGCTGGGTGCGTGCGTGCGTGCTTGCAGATGGACAGATTCTCGGCTATTGCATGCATGCATGTAGTATAGACACAAATGATGGCATGCAGATGGATTATTCACGCAGTAAAAGTTACTAGTAGTACACGTGTGGCTTCTGCGCCCTAAATACCTGTGCAGTTGAGCAGCGCAGGCATGGCATGGAATCCAAAGCAGCCGGGACGGAGGACGACGGAGGGGACACTGCCGAACATTTGCAGTTGTTGCAGGCAGCCAAGCAAGAGAGAGGACGGTGTCACGGCGGTGATGCGGAGGTCGCGCCACCTGGTGACTGATTCCGGGCTGCTGCCCGTAATCTCTTGTCTTGCTGCTGCCGGAGCTAGCATCAGCATAGTAATTAACTTTCTGGGTAATACTTAAAGGCGAGTAGTAGTAGTAGTGATGTGCTGAATTTTCTATTCTCCCCTGCCGCAGGCGCTGTCTGTACTAATGAGATGAGATGAGATGAGATGAGGAGACTCAGCGGTGGTGATAGTGGACTGGTGGTTAGTGGTTCCTTGCCTGCCTTGAGGATGGAGCAGCTAGTAGCTAGTACCACCAGCACTGCTAGCTTTCGAGTTGTAACCTCCGTCATGATGCTTTGCCTATTTACCTAGCAAATAGCAGTTCCATCAAAAAAAACCTAGCAAATAGCATGGTCTGGTCCGGTACTCCGGTGTGATTTACATGATGAGCTTCAATATTGCTGCTTGACCACCTTCGATTCATACGTCCAAATTAAAATCAGTAGGATGAGGTAGGTCCAATCTCTGTGCAAAATACATAGTAGTAGTACATTATATATGTACTGGGTACGTAACTGGGTTAATCTAACCCTAACATGGCCCACATGTGCATTAGCAAGCATAATCAAGATCGGTACAAAAGCTCCCACCCACTAGGCCACTACCCTTAAAAATTTGACAAAATAAACAAACGGAAACTACGCTAAGAACTTCTATTATTTATTCTCGTAAATAATAAAGATGCACTAACAAGTACATAAGTACTATGCGAGCTGAGCCCAACTCAGTTATTAGTTCGTTAAGTTTTTTATGGTGGAACCTGTCCACTTAAATTCAAGTTCTCGATTTGACACGAATGCTCACATTCTTATGGATCTAATTGTGAATTTTAACGGCATTGTGTTTTTAGTAGTAGGTGACGTTTCCATCCACAGCGAGATGCTGCTTGTGGTGACTTAATTCGTCAATCTCATAAGGGTACAGTTTGCATGAGTATGTTTATAGAGTGAGTGTGCGCATGGTGTAAATGTTTTATGTCTATACTCTATAATTCTTACATACTATAGAGTAATAGTAAACCTTGCAGCCTGCTGCTCCAAAGCATTAACCAAACTTAGTCGTCACTAAAATGTATACCGCTAGTAGTAGTAGTAGTAGTAGTAGTAGTATCTAATGAAATTATATGGGGAAACAGTTGTAATGCAAGCACCGACGCGTGAATTAGCCACGTACCACAGCCGATGCCCAGGCGCCCAGCTAGCTGAGCGCGTGTTGACGCATCCACGTAGCGGCATCGCCGGAGTCACGTCGCATGAAGCTAATAAGTTGGATGAGATGAGATCGAGCAGAGCACCATCACCGTCTCGTCGCCTTAGGATTCTTGTTAAAGAATGCATTATATATTGCGTACGTACGCAGCAGCAGATCGAGCTGAACCCACCCTGCTGCTGCCTCCATGTCTCCCCACTCTGTCCGTGTTTGGTGCTCAGTTATTACCACCACATGCTCACAGTCACACTCCTTCACGTGATCATGGACTTTTTTGCTTCACGCTTAGTAAGTAGTAATGCAGGTGCAGTAGTTTAGTTTACCCAAGGTCTAAACGACTTCTCTTCACCGGTTGCAGCGTTAATTAATTAATTACAAAAGAACGCAGAACGTCACACGAACTAAATGTCGCTCACTGGTGCTACACTGCCACCTGTTTGTTCCACTTGGTCTGTGATGTGCTGAATGAATTCTGCATGTTTTTCTGCTCTGAATGAAGCACTTGGGACTCGGAAACGAGCTGCCGGATTGGAACAGTGTAGTGTCTGAATTTTTATGGATGGAATAGTGGAAGCAGCGGCAGCAGCATTGCCACGTTCTACTGTACTGGTCCCGAGTTCCAAAACGGCAGGGTGACATTCATACGTAGCAGTACTGTAACAACATGTCCGATGGCTGATGCTGATGCAGTGGTGCCGCCTGGCAATGCTCTCGTATTACAGGCTTCTGTGAACAATCAAGTTTCTTTCATTTCATGCAGTACTTTGTTACTCGATTGTACTAGCATCAGCTATGATTGCAATGTTTACCTGCCTTGAAGCTAAAGACAGCCCCAACCCACATCAGAGACAGACAGTCTGAGTCAGCAGAGGCTCAGAGCTCTGCTCAAACTCACAAGCTGTGCGCGAGCATTTCTTTCTCAAGAAGTCAAGATACATACATACATTCACCTGACCTGAGCTGAGGATACGGATTACTCCCTCCGTCCCTTTTTATTTGTCGCTTCGCTTCCCGAGACACAAATACCGGCAATTTTAATAAATAATAAATATCATCGATTAGTATCATAATTAATATCATCGGAAAGATCTTTGGATCTAGTTTTTTAACAAAATTATTTAGAGATATAAATATTGTACGTATTTTCTATAAATCAAGTCAAACTTGTGGCACGCATCCCACGGCGACAAATAAAAAGGGACGGAGGGAGTACACACTAGAGATCATGCCATGCCAATGCCATGCCCTGCGTTTTTACATACAAAATTGGAGAATCGACATGGCGCAGGATAGTAGGACACAGAGCTAGCAGCAGCAGCACTAGCAGAGTAGCAGGCGCCAGGCGGGCTAAACACCTGGTCTCAGTCGGGCGGTCCCATTCCTGTTGGCTGCTGTCTGTTGGCCTACATGATGCTCGCGAGCGCGCGTGTGGCTGACGAGGCTCGAGTACGACGGCGCCGCCGCCGCCGCCGGCGGCTGGTGGTGCTTGACGGCGGCCGGGGCCGCCGCGGGGCTCGCGCTGGCCCCTCTGCGCCGGTCCCGCTCCTTGACCAGCTCGTGCGCGAACCGCTCCAGCTTCTCCGCGTTGGTCTGCTCCGCCACTTTCTTCCCGCGGAACAGCACCGACTCCACGTTCCTCTGCGCCAGCATCTCCTCCGCCTCCGCCGCCGCGGCAGACGCGCCGCGCCCACGGCAAGCTCCTCGCGGCGTCCCTGTCGCCTGCATGCAAATGAGTCGCCGGCAAAAGGACGGAGGGGGTCAGTATGTGTGTGTGTGTGATTACTCTGCACTGGAACAAGACGATGCACGGCGCTGACCTGAATGCGGATGTAGTTGCTTGTCCTATTCTGTCCGAACGCCATGGCCACGGCCTGATCCACCATGTCGGCGACGCCCTCGGCGGCGATCCTGACGATCTGGGACGTGGACGCGGCGCCCCGGTCCCTGTGGTCGGCCGCCTCGCCGCTGCCGATGGAGACGACGAGCAGGTCCTCGACGCCGGCGGCGAGCGGGAAGTCGCGCCGGTTGTTGAGCACGTGCGTGATGGCGGCCGCCGTGGGGTTGCCGAGCGCGACGCCGCCGCCGACGGCCGCGATGCGCGTGGACCCGTCGCAGGACCGCGCCTCCACCGCCGCGGCGCCCGCGCACGTGGCGGCGCACACGTCGCAGAGGCGGAAGTCGAAGGCGCGCGTCTCCGCGGCGTCGGCGCGCGAGAAGAGGAACGGCGCCGCCGTCGCCAGGTCGTAGCAGGGCACCAGCACGGGCCGCACCGTGTCGCGCAGCGTCAGGTCGCCGAACACCCTGCGGAACGCCGCCGACGCGGCGGTGCCGCCAGGGCGGCGGAACTGGAACAGCGCCCGCAGGCCCTGGCTAGCATGGGCGTCGGAAGACCAGCACCCGCCGCCATGGCGGAGGCTGCGGAGGAGGAAGGCGAGCGCGTCGTCCGCGGAGAAGCGCGGGCGGCCGTCGGCGCCCCGCGCGACGAGCATGGCCGCCAGCACGCCCCCGGCGCCGGACCCCGCGGCCACGTCGAAGAAGTCGGCCAGCCTGGCGCCGTCGTCCCCGTGCGCCGCCGCAGCGACGCCTCCAGCCGCACCAGCGCGGCGCCGGCGAGGAGCCCGTCGGCGGCGCGCCCGCCGCCGTCGATGGACAGTATGCAGACCTTGCTCGTCCCCGCCGGTGACGCCGCCCTGACTGGCGTCGCCTTCCCCGACGACGCCGCGGCAGAGGCCCCCCAGCGACGGCGAGGCCCCCGCGAAGAGCTTGGGGTCGTCGTAGCCGAAGAGGAACTTGCTCTCGAGGATGGAGAAGATCTCGTAGGTGAGCTTGTCCACGTCCAGAGTCGCCGCCGGGTCCACCACCGCCCTCGCCGCTGCCTCCATCTCCTGTTCGTTTCCCCTGCGCTCTCGCTCGCCGCTGGTCTGTCTTGCCGCGGGCGGGCGTGCGGGCGTGCGGGCGTGGAGAGCACTCGGCAGTTGCCAGCACGGGGCGGAGTAGACTGGAGACGTTTTATATATATATATAGGCTAGCGGGGCGCGCGCGCGGGCGGGCGGGAGAGACGCGCGTGGCGTGGGTTCGTGGCGTCGTTGACCCGGGGCGCGGTGGCGCGAGACGACGACGACCAACAGCACCAGCACGGTAATTACGCGATGCTGTAGATCGTTTTTATTCTACTGTTGTGTTGGGATTGGAATCAGAGCAGTAGTTACGGCGGCGCCGTGACAGTGCAGTGCAGTGCAGTAGTTACTCGCGTGCGTACGGTATAGGAGTGCGCGGTTCGTGCCGTGCTCGCCGCTGCATTGGATTCAGCGTTCTGTTCAGTGACTGGAGCCTGGAGGGGAGCCACTGAGATGAGCCAAGTGGCTCTAGTGCGCACGTGCATGCAGGCAGATAGGCAGAGGGCTGCGGAAGCGGCTTGGTGGCGGTGAGATGGTTGAAGACAGGCACGAGGTGGAGATGCCGAGCAGGGTGGTGCGTGATGCGCAATTGAGCATGCGTGGGGGTCGACGCCGGCCGGCGGGACGCGTCGTACGTAGGGGGCCCCGGCGGGATGTATGCGTTCCGGGCGCTGCGCTGCATGGCCGTCGACGTCGTCGTCTGATCTGGTCGGGCCGCGGCCCCGTCGAGCTCGAGTCGGCGACGGCGAGCGCCGCGCGCTGCCACACCGCCGCTACAACCCTCAGCTCCGATCCTCTCGCGTACTAGTTTAGGTGCCGGCCGGCCGGACAGACGCGCGGTCCCAGCTGCATACTGTATGCATGTCGCCGGCCGGCCGTACCAGCAGTGCACAGCCGATGAGATCTGTATGTACTACTACGTGCATGCTGGTACCACTAGACAATACAGTATACTATACTGGGAGTACTCCTACTACGCTGGAAGGAGCGACCGGTTGGCTTGCAGCTCCAGCGGCCCATTGCGCGCCGTCGTGTCAATGTGACAATGTAAATATAATGATCATGATCATGCATGCATGAGCCCACGCCGCGCTGTCCGCCCGGTAGTATCCTATGAAATATAAGCGCGGCCGGCCGGCCGGGTGGATCACTAATCAGTATAATCACTACTGCTACTAGTTCACTATTCCGTCCGTGCCTCCATCTCTGAGTCGCTCCACAAGTCCTCGTCCCTCCATAGTATCAAACGCAGGGTCACTCTAGAAAATCACTAAGTATTTCTCTAAAGAAGAAAAGCCTGCTGTTTGGCTCTATTTTAGCACTAAAATTATTTTAAAAAAAGACAAGCTTGGTGCAAGATTAGTATGCGGTTGAAACTTTATATTGTTTTTTAGCATGTTAATTAACGATCTTAAATGAAACAGAAAACTCTAAACTAGATAGTTGTACATCCTATCAAGAGTTACAATCTTCGTATAAAAACCATCTTCATGTCGTATTGGAAAAAGATATGTTTTTCCTAAAATTGTGTCTTGCCATTGACACGTGGGTCTCATCATTTGTCAGATCCATATAAATGTTACTCTCTCCGTTCTGAAAAAATGTCATTCTCGCTTCCTAAGAAACGACTATCGGTAATTTTATAAATAGTAAATATCATCGATTAGTATTATAATTAGTATCATCGGAAAGATCTTTAAATCTAGTTTTTTAATAAATATATTTAAAAATACAAATATTGTATGTATTTTCTATATAAATCAAGTAAACTTGTAACACGAACACCTAAAAAACAATTTTTTTAAGACGGAGAGAGTAAGTCGATATGGCACATCAACTATCGGATCCTGTTTGGACCTTGACAAGACCTAACTTGAGAACCTCTACTTCATCTACGTTAGATCTCGTTTGGAGGAGTTTCTCTGGCAGTACTGTAGACTGTAGTGGAGTCGAAAGAGCTCAAGATCGATACCCCGGCTGGCGGCTCAGCTTCTTCCCCAGCTCTGTTTGGACGGAACCGAAACCGGTGCCCGAGGACGGCGAAGCCCCTGCAGACAGGGCCATAATATACGCCAAATACTCGTTCTCGTGAGCAGACATTGGAGTGGAGTTGTCACGATGCATGAGTGCTGGGCAGGCACTGCGTCAATTCTCACTGGCCTCCGATCCGTCCTCCAACGGCTGCTGATCTCGACACGTACGTACTATTGATGATTCGCACGTTGCGACTGGAGTTGCGATGAATAGTAACCACGACAAAACAACCCCTACACGTCTACCTAAACCTAGGCTAGTCGTGCATGCAGCACTTTCTCATTCTACTTTTGTTTTTTTTGGAGAACCGTCTCTCTCTACTACTAAAAGATGCTGCGACTGATGTACTACCTAGACTGGGCCGCAGTACCCTTATTTACAGTTTAATTGGGCCAAAGCCTGTTCAGTCACACATGGAGTTACTTTTTTTTTGGGGGGGGGGGGTGTGGTTGGTTGGCGGAATCCAGTTTAACTCCTTCCAATGCGTTTTTTTTTCAGAAATACACAAGCTGTTTTTTAACCTTTCTCAAACTTTTGAAACCATTTATTTTCTTTTCATCTTAGTTAGTTTTGATGATGGTTTATTGATATCACGCTATGTCAGAGGGGATTCAATCAAAGTAAGGTGAAAATTCAAACATATTTCTAGTCCAATTTGACCCCTCTTCTAATGTGGTGCTACATCAGCAAAACCACCATCAAATCACCAAAGTTTAGGAAGAAAAATCAGATTACCATGATAGTTGAGTGAGATAAATTCATTTTTCCCCTATCTACTACTATCTTGAAGCCTGTCTGGTGTAGAATAAGGATCTTTTTGGAACAAATTTTTGATCTAGGAATAGAAAGAAAAACATAGAAATAAAATACCTTGATATTTTGAATCCTATGGATTAAAAACACATAAAACTCTCTTTCAAAAAAACACATAAAACTATAATTAAATGTTTGAACAGGCCACAATAAAGACTGAGATTTAGACTTGGTATTAAAAAAAGCTATGATATAGGAGTTCAATTCAATCCTTTGCTCCAAAGATGCTCATAGGATCACCCCCTATTTTTGTGTTTCATATGAAAATAAGCTATAAATTTGTTCAAGTCTAGTACAATTCCTATAAAATTATGTGTTTCAAAGGGCTAGAATTTCTCTATTTTTCCTTGTGTTCTAATGGGAGGCTAAATTGGTTTCTCTCTGAAAAAAAAAGAATATCCAATTTCTTTTTTTTCCCAAGAGGGGAGAGGTAAAACAGGTGAAACAATGGTACATTATAATATTGTTAGAGCATCAAATCCAAACCACTGTAACATGAGTACATGAAGACACCACACGCAAAGGTATCTTGGTAGACAGTGAGTGGGACATATATGGTCTCCCCTCTACAAATCCTATTAATAAATCTCTTGCGTGATTAAGCAGTTTTTTAATCATTAAGCAACTTTTTTCATTTCTTTTTTTTTTTTGCTGGGTTCGACCTGATTAAGGATTTTGGAGGCATCTTTGCTGAATCATCGTAATAAACGGTTGGTGCAGCACTCGCAACAAAAAGCGCCCTAGCACGGGTGCCTTTGACCACCGCTACTTTGCAATTGCGTTGCCATGTGGCTTAAGCTTTATAGCTAGCTGCATGTCAACGTCAGGAACATTGGCTATATATATGAGCTAGCCTATATATATGAGAATTGTTCATAAATCCATTTCATGTCTGCCACCTTTTCCATATTATTCCTCTTTGTCTCCACTATATTTGTTCTGTTTTTGTTTTTGTCAGGAACGAACAACACCTCGAACTATATATAAATCCCCACGGGATCCATGCTGCTCGTGACATTTGGGAATTATTTGAAATACTAATATTATCCTTTTCAGCAAATATATGATTCAGTACATTATGTGTACTTCACTATGTTCCCATTACCCACTGTTGGATGAGTACTTGTGCATTGATGTAGGTACACGTATAAGTCTGATTGGTTCCTGACGAAACTGCAGTGGCCCCTCAAAGAAATTTAAGTAGGTTTCCATGATGTCCTCCACAATCATTTTTCTGTTGAGATTTTGTTTATTGCGTTGAAATCATGCACAAGGGGAAGGAAAGGTTCTTAAAGGGATAGGTTGGTGCCCAGATTAATGGCCGTTGATCATGTAGTTTGATGACTAGTACGTCCTATTAAGAGCAAACCAGTTAAGAATTATTTACATGGTCGGTGAGTTTTAGAGTATTTCTTCCTTTTCCTTGTCCTATATATTAGTGAGAAAATAAATGATATAGATTGGCTTAATTTGCTTCTTGTATTAATTCTAGAACATGCATGTGACAGTACAAAACCTACTTAGCCTTTGTGAAAAAACACAGTAGTCTCTAGGTTTCGCTTTTTGGAGCTTTGTAAAACAACAGGTGGTTGCAACTGTAATAAGAATTGATTTTGTGCAAACCTTTTGTGGAAGCCAGAATGAAAATTCCTTTTCCAAAAAGGAGAGAATAAAGCATGAGCCATCTTAAGCGCAGCAAAATACTGTGTGCCACGTACTTGTTGCATTTGCAACATATATAATACGTATGTCACTCAGGGTGAAGGTGACACCACACCACTACTGCGGGGATAAGAAAGTACGCACAGCACGCGCCAAGTTCTCTAGGCTAATTAATGTGTACAAGAAACTTTTGAGAAAGTCGTTTTTAGACAACTTTTTTTTCCCCATGCATGTCTCCGTTATGATTCTGAACTCTGAAGAATGCATGATTGTCTGTCCAAGAGGAAAAACACAACGACGTTGATCGACCACTGATCTTTTTTTTTCTTTTTCTTTTTCAGAAAAGAAACTGCATGCAGTACTGTTTTCACCGTTTGGGAAACGACTGGTGCGACTAGCTAGGGTTGTCCATTCTCCTCAAGATAAGATACGGATCGTTCAGTCAGTCAGTTATATGTCATCATTCAGTCTAGGAAAAAGCAAAGCTATGTCATCTCCAAAAAAAAAAAAAAAGGCTATATTACTATCCCCTTCGGCCGTGAATAAATACAACCTCCGATCCGGCCGGTCACAACAAAAAAGGGTATCATTTCCGACATAAGAAATCAATACTTTTCTATAGCAATATATATTTAAAACACATAACTTTACAATGCACTTTTCAAGTTTCTGATTTTTGAAAAGTATACGTGGTGGTTGATGAAATGATGAACATGGTTTTATTTAGAGGAGCTACTACGATCGAGAGACTGGAGCATTAACCGCATCAATTTATGATAATGTAGAGGAGGGTATTGTAAGTACTATCTTCTACTCCTAGAGCGGTAGTACAAACAACAAACAAAACAAGAACTGAAGTACACGTAGCACGTAGTTCTCCACTTTGTCAATGAAATGAAGTGGTGCCGCTATGATGACGACGCGCAACTGCAGCAAAGAAGGCCGGCAATGATCGCGGACGTGGACTTTTAACTTACACGCGCGCGCGGATTACGTCCAAAAGCGCGTGTTAATCAGCTTCATTAACCTGCTTCTGTCCCCTGCCTACCTGAAACCGACCTGATCATCATCTGGCTTGGCCACATCATGCACGTCCTTTTAGTTAAGAATGACTCTCGCCTGACCGTGAGACTAATCAAATGAAATGAAAGCTTAGATTAGGAGGCAAAAAAGTAGGCTTTAGTTTTTTTCCCCTATAGACTTTTTTTAATATACTCATGTATATATAGCATCAACTGAAATTACTCGGGCAATTCTCTAACAAGTAACAATACTTTTTTGCAGATGACTTTTCTCTAAGCACAACTAGAGGAAACTCCTCCTTTTGGACACTGATTTCCATGTGCCAAGTGCTATGACACCATTAATTAGAACCACCAAGCAACTAAATCTCCCTACCAAAGATCTTGCTGCCAAAAGCCATGACTGTGGGTTTAGTTTTTAGGTGCTTGTCCTGGTGCATGTTCAGTGCACGTCAAGGAGGGCTAGCACAAATTATTCAGATTTGTAAATTTCTCTCGAATTAGTTTCAGTGCCCCTCAATCCTTATGGGATACACTTGAACTCACATATAAACCGAGCACTAGTGCAAAGCGCGCTCCTGCGCGCCTAGCAATGCCGTCAAAGTATTATATGTATATTTTACAAACATACATGCTGGAAAAAAAAATAGATTGCAAGAGGATTAAGAACACAGGCTAGATAAGGATTATTTAACTGTAATAATATATGTACGCCATGGTAGAGGGTTCGTACATCAAATTTACAATCAAATTTACGAAATTGTGTGCGATATATAGGAACTGTGGTCAGAACAAAATTCAATTGGAGGTAATGTAATTAAGGTAAAAGCAAACCTAGAAATGCCTCTATTTTTTTCATCATGTAAAGATGCCAAAATTACAAAACTGATATCATAGTTGACATACTAAGTTGCTGATCAAGAACTGAAAAAGGAAATAAAATAGACCATGAGACAGAAAGCAACAAGGCCATTTGTTTGCAGAGTTTGTCAATCCTAATAAGAACTCAGCATAGATCCTGAATTTAGTTTGGCCATCTTATTAAGAACTCAGTACACATCTTGGATTTTCTTGAGGGAACAATAAAAACAAGCACACAGACACACCAACTAATATATCTGATGGCCTCAAGGTATGAGTAGGCAACACACACCAACTAATATATCTATCATTAAAGACTGAAGAAACGCACACCTTTCAATTTAGGATTTTCAGCTGAGAAACCCTCCAATCTCAGCTTGTTTTTGAGAATCCAGAACCTGGATTTGCTTTTTCCTGAAAGAGCAAAAAAAGGAAGACTACCTTGAGTCCTTGATAGATGAAAGGTAGTGATTGAAATATATTTATTGGATTTAATTGTACTACCCAAAAAAAATCAAGGAAACCTAATAATTCATTGAGTCCTTGATAGATGAAAGGTAGTGATTGAAATATATTTATTGGATTTAATTGTACTACCCAAAAAAAAAAAAAAACCTAATAATTCAAAATTCACTGCACTGTCATTTATATCTAGTAATTGTTTTATAAGGTAAGTATCATTTATGATTGGAAACAGACCATGCAGGAAATCAAGGTCTGGTATATTACCAGAATGGTAGGAGTATCAAACGCCATTGTATTAGAGTGCAAGTGCCTTGTTGCATTAGAATTTAAGTGCCATAAGATTTCATTGTACCAAAACATTCAGGTAAAAAAGTGCTAATTATTTTCTGAGTTCCCACCAAGGACCAATCGCTGGCAAGAGAAAAAATGTTAATGGCGGATCATAATAACAATTATCGAGGAATGGTTAAGGCCATTAGCTAAAGAGAAGTCATAAAAAGGAGAACGTATGAATGTTTTTGTAGTAATTGCTGCACTGGGTATAGAAGGCTTATTAAATATTTTGTCTTTATAGAATATAGTTAATTAACTGCTAATGTAAATTAGATCTAAAACAAACTATGGACTTGCCTGACACTATATCTACAAACCCAGCATAGAGATTTACACTTGCTCTAGTTCATGATAGCATCAAAGCCTGAACAACTGAGTCAGTGAAAACTGGGAACGGTGAAAACTGAAAGTTCTGTATAGTAGAGACCTGAAAAATTGGGAAGTGTAAATAAGCAAAGCATAGGAGTAAAAAAAAACATGCCAATATGCTACCTCTGAAATTACTTGAACCCCTATCCTTTCTTTGGCAGCTCAGGAACTAAGACCTGGAAGGGGACAAATAACTGGAGTTATTCATACATCATGAATCCATGGTAATAAGGGTCTATTTAGCAACAGGGTCTCTATAGTAGTGTTTCCTGTTAGTAAGGTTCAATTGAGAAAAGAGACCTATCAGCATAAACCACTTGCACCTATCTTGCGAGGACAAAATATGAAGCAAAATTGTGTACCTTTAGTGCTCTGCCGGGTACTGCTCTTATCCAGCAACATTGTCTTTTTATTTTGTATTTTGGAACACAAGAACTTCTCATGCTGCCTCTCAGTTACAGCAGGAGTCACATTCACCTCAGGTGAGGTGCATATTAGGCAGTGGACACAACATCAGCTCCTAAAAATATGCACAATGATTTAATGTTATCGACAAACACAAAACTGCATGGTAAATTAGATAACCAGTGATATAGCCATGAATTTACATGTTCACTGTTATCTACAAATTGTTAAAAATTAAAAAGGAGGGCGAAAAGGACATAGCAGAACCAGTTAACTGAAGCCTAAGGTGTGATCTCACAATGGGAAGAGGCAGAGGATCTATACCTTGGGTAATAAGTGCCAGAAAAGTTGATGATTTTGGCATTTCATTGGAGCACTGTCCTTAGCAAGTAGCTGTTATTGCTCTTGGAATTTCCAGAGTTTGAAAAGGGGTAGTAATCTGCAAACTTTGATAACCAGGGGTGTAATAAAGTATACGGTGAGGACCTACATACTACACATAGTATACAAAGAGGAAATTAGTGGATATGAGATTAGTTGAAAGTCATATAGTAGTTTTCATGTAAGCAGCAGCTGGTAAATGTAGTGTTTTACATGTAAGAAAAATGTATATAAGAAATGTTCTTGAGTATGCATACTTGGTAGCACCTTTTTCTTCAATTCTAATTAAGTAAAAGCAGAAGCACACAAGCTTCATTTCAAGATTTTCAATTTGCTATTGAGAAAGTTTCACCACGACTCTGTTTTGAAAAGCTGGACCTTATAGTGCAATCAATCAAGAAGGACAACAGGTAATTGTTTTTTCATTTAGAATGGGAAGTTATTTAGTAACCTACACATTACGGCGAAGCATCATCATGGTCTATTATTATCAATGCACAAGGGACAAAGCACCTTTCACAATCTATTACTGAGCTAATTAAGTATACTAACCAAGAGGCAGAAGACAAACCTACCAATGCAGTAACTGGTGAAAAACAGCCACCTCTCATTTAGGATTTGTACTCCACTGGGAAACCCTCCACTATCATCTTTGTATTTGAAAAGATAGACCCTGAATTTTCTTTAGCCTCCAAAGAACAAAAGAAGTGATAGATGAACCAATTAATTTCATCACAATAATAGAAACCCTCCTCTGTAGGTACAAAATCTATCCCTTAAATGCATTGCCAGCATCTCAGGTAGCGGAGGAACGGGTACTACTCATTTTTTTTAATCTGCATAGCAGAGCACATAAATTAATATAAACTCAACTGCCCAAAACTTAGTAAGAAAATATGTGAAAGCAAGACAGATTCATTCATTTATAGAGACTCATAATTTCTATATATCATTCCAAACTGTACGACAAAAGGCACAGCTGAGACCACAATATCATATAAGGAATTGCTATTTTTATGAACTGATGAAAATAAGATCATAGTATAAGAAGAACAAATACTTTGTAAATCATTGATAATGCTAAAACTTGTACGAAAACGAAACGGTGGCAAACACACTGAGTGACAGTGGTCGTAGGTGGATGCCAAAACCTCTGACAACAATGAGACCTTTGTGGCTGCAGCAGCTCTCCTCCCAAAACAGCACTCCGCCACTGCAAGAAACAATTTGCAGTTAGGGAATTGGCCCATTATTTCTGGTATACAATTTGTTCCCACAAGATGAAACCAGTTATCACTACATTAGCCTAAACCAGTAAACCACAAACTATAAGTTGCAGGGGAGCAGCAGGAAAGTTTGCATAATAGATAGGTCTAGTGACTCCGGCACCCTAGGGAAATCTGTATTCTTTATAGCCAATTCATGCCTATACTTTTTTGTTATGTTCTCATGAACCGATAATTGATTGGCACGAATAGGTTATGAGAGCTAAACCTCAATCTTAAGCATACCTTAGTTACTGGAATTAAAATAGCATTGCCCATGACTCTGCAGCGAAACAGAGATTAGTGAGGCCATAGTCTAAAACTATTTTCCCATAAAAACAGCAGTAAAAATGAATATAAGAAAGTGTGGGATAACCATGCATTAAAATAAAGGATAAACAACTATCAGATGGTATGTGTGAATGAAGACAGTTGTCGAATTAGCATTACAACAATGGATCTGGGAGTTACAAAACCGAAAGTTGCAATTACAGATGTTAATTCGGCGGTGAATCTAGATGTTTCTAGTGGAACATAACTCATTTTTACTTGTCCTCTTGCTATTGTAATATTAATATCTGAAGTGGCACTAAGAGAAGAGCACAGATGAATAAGGCTGCATTTGCATATGACATGAATCGAGGCATGAAATTAACATAAAAGAAGAGTTAGTAGATAGGTCAGAAAACAATTTGTAGGGACTACAAGAGATGAAAAGAAACTGAAACAACCAGAATTCTGAAAAGGGTACCATAACTGTATAAATTGCAGTCTGTATGTAATCTTGTAACCATGGTAACAACAGCACAAGAACCACCAAGGAACCCTGAAGCACACAGTAAGCAGTGCATAAAAAATATGAGACATCAGACATAAATCCATGAGCTAAAATTGTTTATATATATATAAATATATTGGAAGCAATATCACTATATTGCTTACATATATAAATTGGGCCTAAATTTCAATAACACAAGGTCTGAGAAAAAATGGTTAACCAGATACATCTAAATTTTGAGGTGTTCTTACAAATACAACTTTAGAAGAGTGATGTGTTACTATGCTTACTGCATAGGTCAGTATTCTGAGAACTAACCGTTTAATGTTTCTGCGCAAAGTTGTACCTTTCTTTCTCGGAGCTTTAGTACTGCCGCACATGATTGTTGAGGTCCTGCAAGAAGCATATATAGATGGTTTCAGTCATGTGAGAAGAAGGAAAAAGGAGAAGGCCTGTTGTGCTTATAGAGTGCACAAATAAGAGAACAGGTCAGTATATATTACAGTTGAAAGGCAGGTAAGCTAAAAAATGGACATGAATCTGGGCTGTGTAAAAAAGGCTCCGTGATTCAATACCTGTTCTTTCTAAAAATCCAATAGGACCCTACAAAAGGGAAGGAAAATAGATTACCAAATCATGAAAAAATGGACATAATTTGTTTGCAATGGAAAAAGATGCACCACTATGACACAATCAACAATCTGTAGAGGCAATGGTGAAGTAATGTTAAATTCCATTTCAATAGCATAGCAAACTTAACATATGGGTTAGGAGGATGAATCTTGAATAAAAATCAAAATCAAAGCTGGTACAGCGAACAGGCTGAACCTTCTCATCGTCAAAGGCACTCATATAGCTGCTGAGCAGCTGCCAACTGCAAGTTCATTGCATTATATAGATTGGATAATTGTGTCTGGCTGAAAAAGGGAAAGTGAGAAATAGTTAAGAATTATCAGACTCATAAAAAGTTCAATAAAAGAAAAAGCGAAACAAAACACACGTACAATTGAAATATAGAGAAATAAATATTGCTGACAATTTTGCATGAAAAGGCTTTATTTTACCATGACATGAGCCTTACAAACTGGACTATTTTTATCTTAAGTTCAAATTGACAACCATTATTTGCCCTGCTTCTTCGTGGACTAATTAATTGGCGCCTAAATGACCTTGCTCTTGGTGACGGACTCATTGATGGCAGGGAAAAGAAGGGCGCCAGTCTACTGCATTCATAGTTTTTTTTTCCCTTGTGGTAAGTATACAAATCCGGCTATGCAATGTGTGATTCTCTTTTTTCTTTTAAAAGCATCACAGCTTGGCACATGAATGAATCTATCGAGTTTTTTAACACTGCATGCTAAAATCGCAGGGAAACCCTCATACCTAATTGCATCGAAACCCAGTAAAAAATCTAACCCTAAAATAGGCAACAATGAAGGTAAAAAAATCTGGTGAAGACAAAACTATTAATCAAGCAACAAAGAATCACAAATCCAACCCAAGAAAGTAGAGACGCATGAGGTACCGGTTGTGGAGTCATCGGCTAGGGTATCGTGGAGCATGGAGGAGTCGAGCGGCGTCGGCGCTGGGGCCTGGCCACGCCGGTGTGCCGCCAGTTCGCCGCCTCGTCGGAGGAAGGCCAACGTGGGGGGCACCGGCCATTGCGCCGCCCCGCCGGGAAAGAAGAGAGAGAGGCGCATGGCGCAGGGGGAGGCGATAAGCACTGTCGGGCCAGGGCCATCGCCGGCGCGCCGCCGGTCGCCGCGCCGGAGGGCGGCCTGGCCAGTGCGCGACTGCAGGGGAGAGGGAGAGAGGAAGAGGAGAGCAGAGGAGCGGGCGGCGGCGGCGTCGTCGTCTGCGGCAGGCTCGGGACGGAGGACGGGGAATTTTTTTTTTATGGAGAAGCATCTCGATCGGCTCTCTGGTAGAAGCTGAAGCCAGGAGCCAACGTCACAAGGGAGGGCCACCAAGATTCATATCGAAATCCAGATGGATCAGCTTCTATAAGAATCAGCTTCAGCTTCTCATACAAATCAAATTAAAAGAACTAAATCTTAACCGTAAAACGGTGTGATCGGAGGGCTCATCTAATTTTAAGTGACGTGGGCCTTGGTTCTTTTAAGGAGCTTGGGCAGGTTTAATATCTTAAAATTAGACTAAGCTGCTTTTGAGCAAACTGGTCGTGATCATTATCATCATTAGACTGAAAACGCTTTCAGGTACGTTGACACACAACCGTGAGCAAACAGATAGTCATTATCGTCACGAAGCTATGCGTCGGCCTCACAGGATAAATGCTAACAGCAATGGGGCAGAGACCAGAGTGTGGCCACACAGGTGGGCTCAGTCCCCATTAAGGCCTTGTTTAGTTCCATGCAACTTTCAATTGAAATTGCAAGTTTTTACACTCTCTCTCCATCACATCAATTTATACCCGCATGTAAAGAGCATTAAATATAAATAAAAAATAACTAATTGCACAGTTTTGTTGTAAATCACGAGACGAATCTTTTGAGCCTAGTTGGGCCACGATTGGACAATATTTACCACAAACAAACGAAATGCTTCAGGGACTTTACAATCTCTCTCCTCTCACAAATAATTTACCGCATGTAAAGAGTATTAAATATAAATAAAAAAATAACTAATTACATAGTTTTGTTGTAAATCACGAGACGAATCTTTTGAGCCTAATTGGGCCACGATTGGACAATATTTACCAAATAAAAACGAAGTGCTACAGGACTTTACAATCTCTCTCCTCAAAAACTTTCATGGAACTAAACAAGGCCTAAGTAACCCATCACCTGAACACTTCATCGCAAGTAATCGCTTGATGCATGTTATAGTTTATTGCAAACACAGAGAGCAGCCATTGTCGGTGCACGGAGAGGCAGCCAGGCAGGCGATGTCAGCGTTTAGGTTGGTCAGAGCTATATATATTAAAAAAAACAGAGCGAGCCAGAACACACCTGGTGCCCGAGAGCCTGCAGTGCATGTGCACTGTAGTCCAACACAAAGTGGATAGCGGTAGGCTCCACTGATCACTGGAGCAAAGCTGCAGCTGCAGCCAGGAAATGAAATTTTCACAGGTAATAAATATTGACAACCGCCAAAGCACAAGACAATAACAATAGCCTAATAGTAGGTCTTTCCTTTGCTGCATTCTTTCGTGAACAGGAGATGAGGCTACATAGGACGTTGGTAGCCTGGTAGGGTAAAGGGACAAGTACCAACCACACAACACTCAGCAGCTACTACCTACGAGTAAAGATGTCATATCCGTCTTTGCCGTAAGTACAACATAGAAAAGATTGCTCAACAGCTGGTGCAGGGCTGCACTGCACAGCACAGATGCTATGAGGCCGTGCAATTCCAGCATGGCCCACGACTCAACAACTCACAAGACAGCTTAGTCAAAGAGTTCGTCGGAAATGGTAGGCAAAACCAGAGCTCATCATCAGGGCACAGTATACCTAGGCATCGCTAGAAGCACCAGGACGGTCCATATATTGATTAGGGCTGTGCTTAAGCTCGAGGATGGTCTGGACGAGTTCAGGCTCATGGCGTTCCAAGGATCCATCGTTGGGTCAAGTATTTTGCTGCATGCGCTAGTAAGCAGACCGCGAAACAGTGGGCTTTTGGAAACTGCGAAACAACTGCAAAGAAATGGTATGCTCAGTTCAACAGGTTTACTGTTCGGCAAAGAAACATAATTTACACCTAATAAATAAAAAGAAATAGAAGTGTCACAATTTCAGTTAAAAAAATGAGGAAACCATCAATCCCCCAAGTTCTAGAAGACTAGTAGATGCTGAGAAGAATTTTATAGGATATAAGGGAGCATGTCATAGACTTGATCATTTGACGTCAGAACTAAGGATATCTGTCAGATCCCATCAGTAGAGATCTTGATTACAGAAAGGCCCATTCCATCTAACCATGACATATGCGTTCGTATGGGAAAATGGCAGGATTAATAGAAAAAACCCTGAGCATGTGTCAGTTGATGCTATACAGAATCCTAACCTAATTGTCTATGCTATCCACATCCTTCTATGCTCCATGAAGCTTATTGATGTGTAAGCATCCTTACAGCTAGAAAACGTCTAGGAATATTCAGATACATGTTTCAATTTATGTTATGCGAGAAGTGTGCAGTACATGCCAAGACTTTTGTTCATGTATATGTATATATGCATCCTACCAGCTAGAAAATATTTGGAGAATGAATATATTCATGGGGAAAATGTGCAGTGCTGTGTGTACCTCTCAGGGCTACAACATTTGATGAGAGAACAAACATTTCAACAATGAATATAACAGATGATGGAAACTCCCAAACCTGCAAATATCCATAATCAATCAGAAAGAAGAAAATGGCAGGTGTTCTTAGAAGAGAAACAATTAATATGCAAAAATCTTTTATACCATCATTGTGAAAAGAAACAACTTGAAGTAGCTTGAAATGATGACAGCGAACAGAACATCCCTGTACCTGAGTAATGAAAAGTAGTTATTACAAATAAATTTCATGGACAAGCAAACTAAATCGCAAATAAAATAAGAAATACTAAAAATGTAAATAGAACAGAAATGAACTATGAGACTATTAGATTGTTACATGATCTCTACTAGCTACATAAATCTCATCACAAACACTCAGGGACCCATTCATAGCGACAAATGCTTTATTCTAACAAGAAGAGAACTTGTCATGCTAGTTGTACCTTATAATATCAAAAGATAATTTGAGAATAAATCGCACTCCCAGGAGTAACATGATCATAAATATGATGTTTCCCAACAACGCATCACCAATAACCTGGAGAGCAACAAAATGTTGGGCACACTGTTACGACTATGTACAGTAAAAAATATTTTAATGCTGTTAACTGTAGTCACCTCAGTGCAATTGGAAATTGTTGAGAAAATACTCCTGGAAGAAGCCCCATCAGCGCTGTTTCCTTTCGAAAAAGATATTCTGACTTACATAGTTATGGACTGTTTAAGTTGGGCAGATAGTTCATAGTAACCAAAATTGAAGTAAAAAAAAAATTAAGAATTCTATGGATACATGCGTCAAGAGCAATATGTATCAAAGTAGACCGGTAAAGTATTCCCTGCAAACCAGCACACAACAGGCATATATTAGAGAAACAGTCAAATTTTATATGGACATGAAAATGGAAGTATCCACCAAATAAGTTCTTGAAGGGAAGGTATGAAATCACTACACGATGAGAGCAGATCACAACAGGATTGCCAAACTATTCATCTAAAACCATATGAAAAGAAAACAATTTTTTTATGCCAATTTTGTTCTTGAATGCTGTTGTGAAGGGTCAGAAAGTCACAAAAAGGCTGAAGTGTCAGTGAAACAGGAATAACGTTAGAAAAAGGCAGAAAGCAAAGCTTCAATTTTTCAAGCAGAAGCACTGGAATTATTGAGTAAATGGAACATGGCACAGCATTGATGATGTTTATTGTTACCATCCTAATTGCTTGTGTTACTCCACAAGATAAATTTGAGTGGAAAAGGTACCGAAGAAGTAAATGCTGTGCTTTAATGTAGAAAGGAGAGCACTCCTGGGTCCTGGCAATTTAGCATGAATAAAGATAACCAAACCATATTTAGCCTCATCCATACATTAATTAGTATTACTCTACAAGTAGGCATCTCCAGTAACAATTATTTTATTTCACACAGATTTGGTAAGGGAAGTCAAAGTGAGATGCATAAATGCTTAGAGGTATAGAGCATTACTACTAGACCAGCAAAAGAAAGGTAGTATTTGATGTTTGCAGCATGAGCCAAGCACAATTTGATGTTTGCAGGAATATGAACAGCAACCAGAGTCGGCCTGGAAAATATAGATTCATACCTTGTCAACAGATGATCCCATGCTCAGCTTATTAAACAGAACATGGCGGTACGCCCTTGTCTTGTGCAGGATGAGATCAATCAAGATGATCTAGAAAGAACAAGCAGATGCCAATACTTCAGTCAACCACTCAAGCATCCTACAACAAGTGCTGCTAACACATCCGAAACTAGTACAAAGCTGTAAAGCATGGTTCATCCATAATCACCGTACCATGAACTCGCACTCGATGTAGGGATCAGCAACAGTCTTGCAATTATCCTGGTAGCCACAACAAAGGTATGAGTATTCACCATTCAGGGAGTTGACGGCTCACGAGCAGAAATAAAAAAAGGATTACACGAATGGTTCAGAGACTCGTGAGGCTAGGTGCACTCGCGTGGCTTACGCATTTCATCAAGCGGATGTTGCCCGGGGAGTACTGCACGAAGAGCGTCTTCACGCACCCGCCGCAGCCAACGCAGCGCGGACCCTCCCCTGCCGCCTGCGCATCGCCCATCGGTGATTCCTTCCGCCGCCGCCCAGCCTACCCCGCGCAGTCCAGGTCCAGTCTCCCGCCTCAGCGCCTCCGCCTATCCCACCGCCCGCCGCCCTTGAGCTTCGGATCGGCACGACGGAGCGATTGATCCAGCGTCTGAGCCTAGCGCCTAGTGCTGCCGTTCTCACAGAAATGGGCTTGCCGGCAGGTGCGCAGTGGCGGGTGGCCAAGTCGCCGTCGCCGGCGGGCTGGTGGCCTGGTTGGTCACTGGTGCCCGCTCTGCATCTCCTGCTCTGGTCGAGGGCACAGGGAGTCAGGTGGGCCGATGGGGTAAGGCAGGCCTTTGACCCTTTATTGGGCTTTTCATCATCTAAGTCTTGGAATGATCGAGGTCCACAATATTTGGATAAGAAGTTTTTGAAAAAGAAAATTACTCTTTCATGTCCCGATATATTGTAAAAGTTATATATTTAGAAAAATAAAAAAAAATATAATTTGTATCGAAGTACTTGTTTCTTTTTTTACTAAAGTTATTTGATCCTGAAATATCGATGTAGTTTAACTTTTTTGAGGAAAGATGTAGTTTAACTTACCCCATCATCACGGACTTAAAACGCCGTTAAAACCAATTAGTATTAAACAGTTTTTAGGTTATACGATATCCGAATTTATACTTGAGAACGTATCTAGTGGAAACTAACTTCCGAAACCAAATCGACTTTTTCTTACTGCAATTGCTGCTCGGCTGCTCTGCCTCTGGCTCATCCACCGATGGCATCCGATTGCGCATGTGATTCCAATGAAAATCTCTTTAATTTGCTAGATGAGGCAGGCCTTTGACCCTTTATTGTTTCTTTTCCATCAAAATTTTATACATCTCGCTATTTGAAATACATAGATGCTAAGATGCATATGCACAGTCCAAAAATTGGTGCAGAAGCAACTAGGGATATAACTAATACAAAAACACTACATATACAATAAGTTCTGCTCAAGTTTATTCGTCAAACATATCTGAGTGCAATGAGCATTATTTGTTGTACCAGTTGAAACGCCTCTTTCTAACATTCCAGAGCCTGTTTGCAAGACATCGATAGTTCAGTTCCCGTAGGAATAGGGAAGAATTCGAACATTCCACATCTAGTTTTAACATTACAACGGATCATGACAGCAGCTAGACGGTTACAGTGGCCTCAACCTCTTGCAGTCTGAGGGTAACGGCTCTCTTGTGCGCCTCTAGCCCTTCCACTTCAGCCATCTTCGCCACATACGGACCCAGCTTTCTCAATCCTTCCTCCGTTAGGGATTGGACAGTAATGTATTTGAGGAAAGAGTTCAGTGATACACCACTGTACATCCTCGCGTAACCATAAGTTGGAAGGACATGGTTTGTTCCACTTGCATAATCGCCCACGCTCTCTGGGGTCCATTGGCCCAAGAAAACTGACCCTGAGATATGGAAACCAAATATTTAGATCGAGAATTCAAGATTGATGTGCCAAGGGGTTAGCATCTGCATAAAGAACAATGTGACCACACCAAAGCTAATGTAAAAATATGCCTACCTGCATTTTCGATGAACTCCTCCCACTGCTCAGCATCCTTTACATTGATGATCAAATGCTCTGGGGCATAAAGATTTGAGAATGATATCGCCTGTAAAAAGTAGAAACAAAAGTCGAAGTTTCTCAGAAATGTCTGGCAGAATTGTAAGATACTGAGGTCACAGTAGAATGGTGATGCAGTTAAAACACAAATGGGCAGCATAGATGCATCCGTTGCAGGAAGCAGGGGTGAAAAATTACCTCAACCATATCTTTAGCGAACACAGTGAAGCTGTGGCCAAGTGCTTTTGAAGCAAATTCACCTCTTGGAAGTGCGTTGCACTGCTTGCTAACCTCTGCCTCAATGGCACCCAAATCGACACCATCTCCAGCAATAACTAGAACAACCTGACTGTCTGGGCCATGTTCTGCCTACAAAATATTTAACTTACTAACTGAAATGCTACACTTAATGAACATGTGCGACAATAGGGAGTTTAGCATCATAAAACAATCTCTATATACAACAAATAGAATATTGTACCTGAGATAGCAGATCAGCAGCAACATGAACTGGGTTCGCATATTTATCAGCAATGACCAAAACTTCAGAAGGGCCAGCAGGCATGTCTATAGATACCATAGCTTCACTGTTCTGCAGTCAGAGAAAAATTAGAACCAAAAAACAATTTAACATAGAAAAGATGTATTGCCAAAGAAAATAATGGTAAAGCTTTACAATGGAAGAACAAGAACAAACCTGAAGAATCATTTTGGCAGCTGTTACGTACTGGTTACCGGGCCCAAAAATCTTCTCAACCTGTAGAGGCAGTAATGAAGTTAGCAAAAGTTATCTGATTGAATCAGAGTGCACAGCCAATACAGGAAAAACATAAATAATTGCTGTAAAACTTGGTGAGTCAACATCTCCATATGTTAACGGTTGTTTTGGGCAGAGTTTAAATTGCTAAGAGAAGGACCTGCCCAGTAAAAAGGCAGCAGTTCATTAAGTTCTATGAGGATTATTTAGAAAGCAAGCAACATATTAGATAGAGCCATATATAGACACAAAAGATCACTACTCATTTTAGACATGTACCCGATAGGTTTATTTCAAGTACCTTTGGGCACGACGCAGTTCCCCATGCCATTGCTGAGATTGCCTGAAAGTAAACAGCACTAAGAGCACTGAACTAAATAATGAGGCACAAAACAATCTCAAAATATCCTAGTACCTGAGCTCCTCCAGCTTTCAATATGTGTGTCACACCAGCTTTCTTTGCACAGTATAGAACCTCCTACAGGAAACAATATATTGTACTTCATCAAACAATTGTTGAAAAAAAAAGAATACTGGTGCAGTTCCATGTCCCACAAGTGTACCTTGCATATGCTACCATCACTGCTAGGTGGTGTGGCAAGAACAATAGTTTTGCATCCAGCAATCTGTGCAGGCTGGCAGAAAGAGAAACTATATGAAAAGCTTCAAACAGTAAATTAATACAATTAATTCGGTTGAGAGGATTTGAGTAGAGGCAAACATACCACAGCAAGCATCAATGCAGTTGAAGGCAAGACTGCAGTGCCACCTGGGACATACAACCCGACAGAACCAATGCACCTTGTTATTCTCTTACATCTTACCCCCTTCATATATTCACAGAAAGGGCATAAATAATTAACGTAGAGCATATATAAAAGCTGAAACTTTATAAATGGAAACATTGAGGCATCTCTTACTTTCATATTCTCAACTGTCTTCTCAGGTAATTTTTGTGAAACATGGAAGGCATATATATTGTCATATGCAACATCGAAGGCTTCCTTCACAGCTGGGTCAAGCTACAGTATTTGTGTAGGTAAGACAGTCAAACACATGCAACAAATAGGGGAGATAATATGTACATAAGCTGATAAGCACCATTTGCAGTTAACAAAATGAACTTATTATCACCAGTTGCACATATTTGTAAGGATTAGAAATCTCTGATTGCGAGTAGCTAAAGCCTAGAGTTTCAAGATGCTATTGAAGAAATAAGCAACTGACAATCTTATAACATGTCGTCCTAGACAAACATGTTCAGCACTGCATGGATATGTATCACATCAGACCAGCAGTTCAAAGATAAGGAACGACATGATGTGTGGAGCAACATCAAATTTTCACATACTACATGATTTGAATTGAACTAATGAAACTGCAGAACTCAGTTGCGGATAACAGGACGATTACCTCTGCATCTGGAAGATCGCTAACACGCACGACAACATCATCGAGCGTGACCTGGTCAAATTTTTCTGTGTAGCTGGAAAAACGAAACACAGAAAAATAAGCAGAACCTCCCAGTCGTCCAAGAAAAGGCCAACCATAACAGCAACACTTACTGTTTAACTGCTGCATCACCTTTGACACGGACATCCTCAACGATTGGATTCACCTAATTGCACAAGACAATCTCATGGTTACCAGGCAATGAAATGAAACACTACTGGACTTCAACACCATGAGTAATTAGTTTAAAAAAAAACACCACGAGTAATCTCGGTGTCAACTCACCGTGCCAAATATGGACGAGAAATCGATGCGGGGACGAGCCTTGAGGCCGCTAACCTCAGCGTCGCTGAGCTCGGATAGCCTATACGACTTCATCGCGCTACTGGTAGTTAACCCTGAAATTCAGGAAGCAATGCGCTATTCTATGAAACAGAGTCCAACGAACCTTTAGGAACTCGTGGCTGGAGTGGCAGCAACTGAAAAAAAAAATATCAGACCAGCAAGCGCGCACCTCTGGATTTGAGGAACCTGTCGGAGGAAAAGCGGAGCCCGGAACCGAAGGCAGCCCTAGTGCTCCCAACGAGCGGCGCCGGCGGAGCGCGCAAGCTGCCCATCAACAGAGCGCGATTCAATTCTGGAGTGTCGCGAGAGTCAGATGCGAGAGGGAGAGAGAGCGAAAAAAATGGACAGAAACGGAGCTCGGCGAGGGGACGGAGGTAGAGGGGGAGACGAACCGCGGTGAGACGGCGGCGCACGGGAACAAGATCCTCTGAATTCGGCCTCCACGACTGTTGTCGGCAGTCACAAGATCGCTGCCGTCGGCTGCCATCCAACGAAGCACGTTAGCCCAGGCACTATCCCTCAGTTGGCACGTATTGCGGCCCAACAACACGGCCCGTCTAGTAGAGTAAAAAGCAGCGACCGGCGTTCTTCTTTTTGGCGCGACATCTCACGGTTCACGGTTTTGGCGCGGACGCGGCTTCTTTTGGCGGGTTTCCAGAGCTGGAGCCTGGAGGCAGAGGACCAAGGCAGCGATCATCGCCTCCTACTACTTCCGTTGATACGATAATTTGGTGGAGTATTCTGCACTATATATAGATCTTCCTCTTCACTAAGATTAGATTTTTTGGTTTTCTAATCTAGTCAGCGTTGGCATCCCTAGATGTGCTGAAATGGATTAAAGGAAGTTCTTTGTCTGTGTAGAAACGAACCCTGCATGTTTCAGATGGCCGAAAATAGGTGTGTAATCATGATTGTTTATTTGCTCCTCTCGAATACCAAGTCTGCATTTTAGTTGCTAGTTTAGATCCATTTTTTTCTATTGTAGGGAGAGTTTGATTTCTGGTTCGTTACCTCAAGTTGGCATGGAGTTCAATACAATACAAGATGCCTGGATGTTTTGGGTTACCTTTGGAGGTCAAAAAGGCTTTGAGGTTAGAAAAAAGTATGCAAAAAAAGACAATCTGATGGAAAAGTTAGATCTTGCAGATATGTTTGTGCAAATGAAGGTCATAGAGTGCCAGATAAAAGGGATCATCTCACAAAGCATCCAAGAGTTGAAACTAGAACTGATTGTCCAGTTCGCATAGGTCTTATACTGGATCGAGAGAAGGGAAATTATAAAGTGACTGATCTGATTTTAAAACACAATCATAGCCTTCACCTGCCACAAACCTCACATTTGATGGCATCCCAAAGGAAAATTTCACAGTTGCAAAGTTTTGAAATTGAGACAGCTGACGATGCAGGAATTGGGCCCAAAGCTGCACATGAGTTGGCTTGCATACAAGTTGGTGGCTCAGCTAGTCTCAGTTACACTCTTCAAGACCACAAGAACTATTTACGGGGCAAGCGACAACGGGAGATGGCATATGGTCAAGCAGGAAGCATGCTTAGGTATTTTCAGGAAAAAATTGCTGAGAACCCATCATTTCAATATGCATTACAGATGGATCGAGAAGAACAGATTGCAAACATATTTTGGGCTGATGCTAAAATGCTCACTGACTATGCATATTTTGGTGATGTTGTCAGTTTTGATACTACCTTTGGTACAAACAAGGAGAGTTAGTCTTTTGGCATATTTGTTGGGTTCAATCATTTTAGAGAAACAGTGGTTTTTGGTGCTGCTCTCATGTATGATGAGACGTTTGAATCCTTCAAGTGGCTATTTGAGACCTTCTTGAGAGCCCATAGTGGCAAGCAACCTAAAACAATATATATTGATCAAGATTCTGCAATGGGAAAAGCAATAAAGGCAGTCTTTTTAGAATCATGGCATGATCTCGTGCACTTTTCACATTATGCGTAATGCTTTGTCAAGCATATAGCTGAACCGGCCGATGAAGAATCGATGCTTCTCCCAAACAAGAAGTAGAAGACAACAATAATGCTTCTCCTAAACAAGAAGTAGAAGAGAACAATAAAGAACCGAGTATTCTAGAGATTTCAGTACGTGTATGTATGAGTACGAAGATGAAGCAACATTTGAAGCAGCATTTAACAACATGAGGTCAAAGGCAAGCAAGCAAACTTGGTTGGATAGTATATTCAATGTAAGGGAAAAATGGGCTGAATGTTATATGAAGGATGTGTTCACATTAGGGATGAGAAGTACACAACTCAGTGAGAGTTTGAACAGCGAGCTGAAGCGGCATTTCAAATCTGATTTTGATATAATCAGATTTCTTAAGCAATTTGAAAGAGTTGTAGAATACAAAAGGAAGAAGAAACTGAAATCTGAATTTGATTCAAGGAAAAAGTTACCTAGAATCAAAATGAGGAAACCTATGTTAATCCAAGCTAGCAAGCTGTACACACCAACCATTTTTGAAGCTTTTCAAAGTGAATACGAGAGATCAATGGTAGCATGCGCCACAGCATTGGAAGGCACAAATGAATATCTTGTAGCAATTGGGAGTCTAGATGAAAATGTTACCTTAGAGAAGCAGTACAAAGTCATTGGTCATCCATTAGAACAGACTAGTACTTGCAGCTGTGGGGCAATTCAATAGGCTTGGAATATTATGTGGCCATGCTTTAAAAGTCCTTGATTTGATGAATATCAAATTACTTCCTACACACTATGTACTGAAGAGATGGACACGGGAGGCACGAAATGGAAATGTACTGGACAACAAAGGCCAAGACATAATAGAGAATCCAAAATTAGATGAATTGTTGAACTACAAAGATATGGCTCGCAAATATCTCAATTTGGCACATCGAGCTGCAAGCCATCCAAAATGCACCTTATTAGTAAACAACGCACTTGACATGCTCAGCAAGCAAGTTGAAGAAGAAATGAGTGGTGTTACAAGCCCTATGGATCCCATCATTGCTCCCACCAATGTACCTCTGCCTAATGAATTGTTGAGTACAGCAAGCCTAAAGAAAAAAGGAGGTGGAAACAAAAACCTCAAAGCGCCAAAAAGCTTGGTATGAGAAGAAGCGCAAGTGTGCAAAAAAGGGAGGTAACAACAAAGAAAACAATACAAAGGTGTGTGACAAGAAAAATGAAAAAAGTTCGAAGGTTTATGCCAAGAAAAAAAGAAAATGTTCAAAGGTATCTGACAACACAAATCTCTCTAACTGTATTCGCTACAAAAAGTTTGAATTGTAAATATTTGATTCTCTTGTTTCTGATCAGGACCAAACTATAGAAGTTCTAGTTGGTGATGGCGCAACACTACAAAATGCATGCCTGAACCATCCATCTTTACCTCAGGAAGAGATCTCTGAATCATACACACCCATCAATAGTTTCTCTCAACTATTGACGGTAATATTATACAACAATATATTTTTTCTCTCCGAATCATACATGGTGTTATTGGTGAATGACAGATGGTGTTTTTCTTCTATTTTTCAGGGGGCAATGACAGATGGTGTTATTGGTGAATTCTAGTATGGGCATCTACAAAATGCATGCCTGATTGACGGTAATATTATACAACAATATATTTTTTTTCTCTGAATCATACATGGTGTTATTGGTGAATGACAGATGGTGTTTTTCTTCTATTTTTCAGGGGGCAATGACAGATGGTGTTATTGGTGAATTCTAGTATGGGCATCTGCAATAGGAAGAATGTCTTTTGCCTCCTGAAACATGGATTGTTTTGGAGTAGCTTTTGCATCTGTGGTTGAGTATAAAGTAGTTGGAATTGTAAAGTTCATATGACCAGGAATAAGGTCATAGCCACCTGCTGGATGCCAGAGAACAGCAGAACCTTTTGTGCAATCTCTGAAATTTGCAACACTCAACAGTACTTTTTATTTGATTCCAAGAAAATTTACAACAAAATGGCAATCTATAAATTTACATGATTTTAATGCTTTGGATACAACCACAATTTACACAGTTTGCAAGCTCTTGCACAAATTGCATTCTTTACAGGCATTCTCTGCGTATAGTCGAGAGAATGAGAGAGCTCCTCCCGGACAGTAAACTTACTTCAGCTAGTCGATCTCCCCGGACAACAGTTGTGTGCTCTGAAAGCTACTTGGGCGAGATCTTGCTGGACAGCAGCCGTGCTTTGATGTCCCTCGCCGTGTTCCCCGCCAGCTCCAAAGACCTCGGCAAGGGCGGTAGCCGGTTCACACGGGCCCCTTCTTCACGTACCGCCCAATGCGGTGACGAGGAACTGCAGCCCGGCTCGACGGACCGCGACACCGACTTCTTCCTTGGCTCGCCGCCGGCCTTGAGCCCGCCCGCCAGCCTTTACCGCCGGCTCATGCTCCGCCCACGCCCATGCTCGCCCCCATGGTTGCTGCTGCAGCTGCGCTTTGAGACGGCGACGAGGAGACACGCTCCGCCTGTGAACGGCGACGATGCGGCCTGCAGCAAAAGGATGGCGACGGCGTGGCCGTGGGCGAGGCGATGGGGATGGCGAGGGCACGACTCTAGGAGGGGATTGAGACGGCGCGGCTCTCCTCGACACGATGGCGACGGCGCGGTCGAGCAGAAGACGGCGGCGGCGATTTGGGGAGGTCTCGGCAGGGGCTGCCTACTGCCTTTTCCGCTTAGCAGGCCGTGTTATTGGGCCACAATTTGTGCTAACGAGGAGGCAAAGTGCTTGAGCGCAGCTGCTCCGTTAGATGGCAGCGAACGGTAAGATGGAGCGACTTCCGGCAGCAGTCACGGAGAGTGAATTCAGAGGATCTCGTTCCGGCGCACGCGGCACGCGGCAGGGTTCCTCCGGCGGCGACAAAGCGACGGGAGTGGAGGTCGCAGCTGCCCTGTGTCCTCCCTTGTTTGTGTGTCAGTTGGACTCGGAGTCGGAGCCACGCACTTTTCCACGGCCACGGGCTCACGGCACACTCCTCTTTTTCTGTAGCTGGGCCTTCAGAAAATGGACCCACCCGTGGATCACGGGCCTATAAGCCCACCGAGCAGAGTAGCGAAATGAAGTGGGTCATACACTGCAGTAAAATATGGGCCGGACGTGATTCGCTGGCAAACTAAAAGTTGGGTAAAAAATTTGCTAAAGATTTAATAACAAGATAAATGTGAGAAGTTGGTAAGTTTTAATAGCCAACCAAATATTAGCTAAAATCATGGTATAAAAATCTTAGGCATGGTAAATTTTGGCAAATTCTACGTTTTGGCTTTTCTAGATATACTATGCATCTGAGCTAGATACAGTATATTATGCATGTAGCTAAGATACAGACGAATCCATTCCATTATTTCAGTTAAGCGTCCGGCTGATTTAGAAGAGCTCGTAAAAAGCAAATAAGGTTCGAGGCTGGCAAAGTAAGCGCTAAACTTACTGGAACTTAGAAGACATCCATCTTAGCTTGGCGAAAATCTCTGTTATTTTTGTCTCCAACATTCGACATGCTCATTTTTCACTGTGGTTAGAACATGAGCACGTCCAGTGAGTAGCAATATCATCAATCTAGACACTCCTCGACACAGAGAGAGGATAGATAAATTTTTATGCTTACACTGTCGTTAACATCTTCTCTACTTGGTCTACGAATGAGAGAATCGTCCAACACATTCTATTCTATGGCCTAGCCAGCTAATTAAACAAGTAACAACCCTATTCTATAACCAACAAGCACGTGAGCACAATGCCATCTGTACAGATCTTCTGTCCTGCACGTGGTTTCAGATTTCTGGCCATCATTGCAGATAGAAACAGCTACCACTTGCATTGTATAAGATCAGCAAGGCAGCTGTTGGTTCACTTGATATACGGCAAATCAGCAGGATCTGAATTCTGAAACCTTAGTTCAATAAAATCCTTCACTTGGTCTGCAACTGCAGGCATGGAACATGGATAAGCACATGAGGAACATTAGCTAACAAGGGAGATCTCACCATACTGCCTCCTCATTCATGTCGTATCGCCTTCATTCTGTTTACTTCTCAAATCTGCAACAAGCTTGCATGTCTTTAAGAAAGCGTCTAGCAGCTGCATACAAAGGCAACCGTGTTAATGTTTGTGATGTTCTGAATATTATACAGGTCATCGCAAAATACATGGGCGCAAAGCGGCATCTCCAACTGTGGTACTTACACCAGGACGATGCTGCAACGTAGGAGAGTAACGATCGAGAGTAAAATATATCTTTTGAAGAAGGCCTAACTGTGCAGTGATCTTGTCGCCCAATATCATAACCTGGTCACATCGAAAACATTTCAGAGTTTCTGCATGATGAACTTATATAATTATATATCACGTGTTCTTGCAGTCAAACAGAAGTTGAATTAGTACCTTGGCTTCAGCCTTTTGGAGCTCAGAACGCCTCGCTTCAATCATTTGTTTGTACCAGAGCCCTATTTTTGTTAGTACCACGGCTTGTCTGACCATGTGTCTGCAGTGATCACTCAAATCCTCTGACCTGAAACAACCACGCTTGACATCAGAATCGTGTTTTTGAAAAGGAAATAAAAATGCCTGGGAGCAACAAGCAAGTGTAGTGAAGATAAACAAAAACAAACCTGTTCTCAGTTCTTTCCGCTGACAGTTTTTTCTCAATCTCTACAAATTCTTTTGATAATTTCATGATAGATACTAAAATGCACTCCAGCTGCTTTTCTTGCTCATTCCTAGTGAGGCTACTACTACGATCAATATTTTTATTGCCCATTTCCTTCAGGACACCTGAAGTTTGCTCTAAGCTAGAGTTTAGTTTCACAAGTTCGTCATACTGCAAATCATTCCCATTTGATCTTCTCGGCGATGTGCGAGGCTCAATCTCAATATCACGCAGAACAAATTCTGTACTCTCCTGTTTTATGACTTCTGGAACTTCCTGGTGATCGTGGATCAAGCGCCCCTTTTCTAACTCTGCTAATTTCTCCTTTAACCTGTGATTTTCTTCATTATACAGACATAATGCCTTATTCTTTTCAGAGACTGCAGATTCAAGTGAAGACAATTTTGCACAAAGATTTAGTGCAGCACCATCCATATTGTCCTTATAGTCATCAAGCAATTGTTTTGTAACAGCTTGGTATATTCCCTCTCTAACATCATCTTCAATTCGGAGGTCCTCACAGTCTTCTCTAACTTTGTCGATTTGTCTCAGGAGCTCTTCTTCAGACGACAACTGAAGAGACAGTTCTGTACTTGCTTCAGATAGCTGAGATGATAACGCCTTAACGTCCTTCATCCTGTCTGCAAGCAACCCTCGAAGATGCTGGTTTTCATAGAACAAAGCATCGATTCGGCTCATCAGTCTGCATCTTTCGTTGAGTTCATCATGGGTCAGGCAGATTGCAGGTATCTTTATATTCTTGGAAATGATTTGGTCCATTCTCAATACAATCTCTGGAATTTTCTTTCTCAAAGGTTCAAATTCGATGTCATTCTTCAGAGAATGTGACCCCTTCTCCCGTTTGAGCCTGAACAGTTCTTCTGTCTTGTCTTGCAATACTGATTCGTGCATCCTTTTCAGCTTACTGATCTCAGACTTAAAATAGCTTATCACTTGCTCTCTAGTCATATCGTTGAGATGGCGAAAGTCAGACTTTTCTGAGATGACATCCTTTGCACCAAATGATTTTTGCTTCCTGAAACTCTTGCTGTCCTCGGCGCGTGGAGAACGATCCTCTTTGTTTTTCTTTCCAAAGAAATTGTACTTCCATCTGTTACTCCTGCTGCCTGGACTTTCATTCTTGCCGTTAGAAATATGAGCTTCTGGTAAAGGCAGTAGTAGCTTACAAAGAGCGCCAAGGTCTTCACGCATGGTGGCAAATTGAGTTATGGCTTCCTTCCAGTTCCTGCTCATGGTGTTTGTGATGCTAATCTGCTCGTACAGCTTCCTCTCTAGCTCCTCCTGCAGGCCACTGACGCACTCTCCGATGACAGCACCAAAGACTTCCAGCTGCAGCTCATTCTCCGACTGCAGATCAGACACCGACGAGTTAACCGAACCAAGCATCTCCCTCGCCTGCCGAAACACGGAGCCCATGAGCAGCTTCAGGGCGTTGAACCTCTCATCAATCTCAATCAGCATGACATCAAGCGACATGCCCAGGTGCGCACCTCCGAACACACGGCCGTTGTCCGGCAAGGCGTAGCTCTCCAGGCCGGTGACACCGCCCTTTAGCTTGCCCAGCTGCGCATCGACCTCCAGCCTCATCAGGTCCAGGTACTCGGCGCACCGGGCCTGCGCGCTCGCGTCGAAGAGGTACCTGTTGGAGCGCGACGCCGCCGCGCGGTCGGGCCATTCGGCGGAGGAGTAGCAGTTGTCGGTACTGGAGCTGGACTTGAAGGACAGCAGCCTGGGCGTCACTGCCGGCGAGTCCTCGGATGTCACTGACCCGCTGCTGAACCGGGTGGCGCAGGGCTTGGTGGTGTCGAGGAAAGAATAGGCGGAACCGTCGTAGAAGCCGGCGCCGTTGCCGGTGTCAGGTTGGACCCGAACGACGCCGGATGGACTGGGTGACCTGTTGAGCTTGAGCAGCAGGTTCGCTCTCTCACTCGGTACCTGCAGCAAGTTTTCGGATTCAGAATTCAGAAAAAAAAAAAAATTCAGTGCAGTTCAGTTCAGCATCTGATCATATTCAGAATTCAGTTTTCTCAGTGTGGTTCAGCATCTGATGAAAGGAAAGGTGATGGAAACATTGGAGAACCGAACAAAATGGGAACTTGATCAGAATGGTAGGCTCAAGTTTTGACTTCAGTGCTGGGAATTCCATGGAATGAATATGTCTTCACAACTAAGTTGACGCAAATAATGGGATCAGATTTGCTGATACAGAGGGAGTCCGATCGAAATGAAACAGTGGGTATGAAAAATGAGAACAAGGTGCTAGGCTTAGAGCCCACTGGAATTGAATCCCCAAAACAGTCATCTAATTTCAAGCACAACTGTCACTGACCACTTGTGAGCAGCGAGAACTTCCTGATGAACTCCAGTTGTTGTTGTTTTTTTTTTTTAAAAAAAAAAATACAGCAGTTCTAGTAACAGTAGTTCTGATGAATTAGCAGAACACTATTGCGGTCTGCAACTGGATTGGTGATTGTACGAGAGAATTCAGAACACCGTATAGTACAATTCTTGATCAAGATCAAGTAAGCCTTGAGATTGAACCGCCAATACGCACGCGGAAAGTAAATAGGATCATGTTCCAACGCATATAAACAATGGATGAAACAATCAAGCCAGCCAAAAGAACACCAGAGCGAGCGGATGAACAGCCGATTCAGCCCGAACCAAACAAAACTGATGACAGGCAGAAACACGGCACGCGATGGCTAGACACATACACGCGCGTGGGAGAAGATAGAATAGACGAGGAAAAAGCGGATCGGATCGCGTACCGTCTGGACCGCCTCCATGGCTGCTCCCGCCGTCGCTCGCCGCCGGCAACCCCTCTGCGGCACCACGTCCACTGCTGCAGGTCCCCTCACCAGTAGAGCGAGTCAGCGGCAGGTAACTGCCATGCCAGCGAATCGGCCCGTGTTAGAGACAAGGGCCGTAGAGGATAAGAGGCGGAGGAGGAGGCAATACGGACAGGGCGGCAAGTGGGAGTGGGAGACCGGGGGCGGCGGACAGCGACGGGCGACGGAGACGGCGAGACGGGGACGGGAACGGAAAGGAAAGGAGTGAAGCGGAGCCCGGCAGGAGTAATGCGCGCGACAGGGACGCGCGCGCGTGTGATCAGCAGAGTGGCGTGGCGGCCGAGTGGGTCAAGAAGGCAGGACGGGGGCCAGGGGAGTAGTTGGGGGAGGCGGCCGTGGGGAGCGGCCGAGCGGGCGTGGCGGCAGAGGAGAGGGCCGAGCCGACGAGGCCAGTGGCCCCGCCGGCGTGGAGGCGCGAGCGGCCACAGCGCGCCCCCGTGCGGACGTCCGCCGGCCAGCAAGGACACGGCCGTTCAGTTCAGGGCGTCATCGTTCGTACGACGACAGTGCCGTCTGCCGTGGCGGCAGGCGGGCCGTGCGTGCGTGCTGGACCGCAAACCGTTTCAGGTTGGGGTTGGATTGGACAGGGTGCTGTGCTGACCTCATTCTGGTGACTTGGTCCTCTTTGGTTATTGTGCTGGAACTCCAGGTGACAAAGCTATAGCAAATCAAAAAGTGCCATGTCACTTGTGGATTCATAGAGTTGGTCGATAAGGATGAATACATGGTGGAAATTTGCTCATACCCGCTATTTTTTGTATTTTGCCATGGGTACACAACTAACTATGTACTTCTGTCTAGGTACACCATAAAAATAGCGTATCTAGAAAAAAGTCAAAATATCTTATAATTTAGAATTGATAGAGTATTTACCTTCTTACGTAGTCTTTCTCCATCTTACAAAAAGAGTGTAATTATCTATTTAAACAAAGTTATTTTTTTCTAAATTTTAATTAATCATAGATTTGGTCAAATTTAAAAGTATTTAACGATCTGAAAAACAAGAATTACATCTTTTTTAAGACAGAAAAAGTACTCAAGAGCTGATGATGCTATTGCAACAGCTAATAAGCTAAAGTGAATAGGACGAACATGTCCAAGCAGGAGTTAACTGAACATGTGATAGATGCCTAGGTGGTCAGATGCCCATGATCTGCGCTTCAGATTCTGAAGATCGCCGCTCGCCCGTTGACAGTGGCCCGTGAATGGGCACAAGGGGCAAGCATTGAACGGCAGCAATGCAATTTTTTTTTTTCTTTCTTTATTTGTTTCCCCCCTGCTGATAAGTGATAAGATTAGAAATGCAAGCAATTCAATGAAGGTGACAGGCTGCATGTGAATTTAGGTCATAAACAGAGAGACGCTGCCACGCTGGGCTACACCAGGAGCCACGTGTTCAACATTTCAATTCAAGTCATCAGGATCCATATGCGTACGAACTGGACAGAGACCTCTAATTGAAAATTCTGCCAAAAGCACTACACTGCAAATGTAAACGGCTGAAAGTTACACGGTCCGTTCCACGATAACGTGACACGGAAGCTTTATGAATTACACGGGTGACTTTCTGATCATCACCAAGAGATCTTTTGTGATTTTACACCGCCACAGGAAACATCCAACGATTCAATTTCAATCATGGGTTTGTCTCCTGACGGTGAACCACAGTATTACAGTTGCAATTACAATAATTCGGAGTCCTAGTAGACCTCAACGTGCCATTGCTTGTTCTTCTTGAGCTGGGACAGTTTCTGGTCCCAGCTCTCGCCTCTCTGCTCTGCAACCTTCTTAAGGGTGTCCTGAATTCCAGGCATCATCCCCTTCAAACCGCAGAAGTAGATGTGCGCACCGCCATCCAGAATCTTGAAAATCTCATCACTGTACTCCTCGATCTTGTCCTGGACGTACATTTTACCACCACTCCTGTTCTTCTGCTCCCTGCTGAGGGCTTTGTCATACCTACATGTTTCAGAGAGACTCAGTTATACTATATTGCAATTATAAAAATATGCTGGATATAAGTACATGCTGCACTACACTCTCAAATCGCAATAGTGTTGTGAGGTGGCACAAACTGACAAGCACTCAAGAGGTGTTATGATGCATGAAGTTATTCTGACCTGAAATTATCTGGATACTGCTTAAGATAGCTGGTGAATTCTTCGTTGTACAGAAGGCTGTCTGAATTGGCAACACCAAGGAAGAGCCAGGCCAAGCCACCAAATCTGAAATTCGGGATATCTTCCATGAACATGCGACGCAGGTACCCACGGAAGGGGGCAACACCGGTGCCAGTAGCAATCATGATATGGGTTGCATTTGGATCCTCCTCAGGTAGAAGCATTATTTTGCCAGAGGGACCTGAGGTCAAGATGAAATCATATGAGATATTTTGAGCCTACAACATCCATCATCTTCCATAAACTAATATGAAGAACAACCAATACTAGCAAGCAAATATAAATGCCCATACCAGTAGTGGCATATCTGAGAGATACTTAGGAAAGAGCTTTTTTTCTGAAACCAAAGAAAAACTGTAGTTGTTGCATACAATATACGCAATCAGAAGTCTTCACAACAGATCACATATCATATAGTTTACGTGGGAGAAAACAAGACAGGGATATAGACTGCAGGGTCATAGACATATTTACAGAGGATCGTTGCTTCTTAGTATCAAAAAATTATTACATGTCAGCATTTGTTCAAGTAGCTAGTGTTTTGATAACATGATTGAATCAGAATGCTGCAAATCTATGACACTGAAAACGACCTCTTGCTTTTTAATGTGTCGGAAGCAGCATTTTTTCCCTGCTATGTCTTAAACTTCATCTCTAGTGTGCTAATGCCATTACAAAGATTCTAAGAAATAAGAAATGCATAATCTACCATGTGAATTTCAGGGACTACATTAACAAAAGAACTAAAGAAGTACTACTGCGGTTAGGACTAGGATGCTGCCATAAAACATTAAAAAAAAACAGGAGTGCATTTTCATCCATCAGGAAGTTACCTGTTAATTGAATCTTGTCCCCAGGTTTTGAGTTGCACAGGAAATTACTGCAGACACCATTCTTTGAGGGCTCCTCCTTGCCAGTTTCAGGATCATAATAAACTGCACGGCGGACACACAAGCTTCCGGTTCTTCCATCAAAGTAATCTCCATACCTAGTCGATGCAATTGAATAAAGCCGGACATTTTGCGGGGCTCCAGGCTTTTTGGGGTTTTCTCCCTAACAGAAGATTCAGAGATTTTGAATGAGAAGAGAAAACATGGTGGCTAATAAAAGAAATGAACAAAAAATGGTATCTTATGATTAATCAAAAACAATTTTGCTGTAAAGATGCCATGTTGTCATTCATAGACCGTAATTTTTTTTTTTCCTCTAGCGTGGTTTAACTGTATATCAAATGGTATATTGAAAATAATATCTAAAGATCCGAAAAGGACATCAGTATGCTTATATTTATCTGTAGAGAATCATATATTTAGCAGTTTAGCACCATGCAAAGGTAAAGTCGATAATTCTTTATATGATAATACTGAGGGAAACCATGACAACATATGTGCAGAAAACTAATGTGTGTTCTTGGACAAAGGAAATGACAGGAGAGCGGGGAATACTTACAGGAGGAATCACACCGTAACTCTGGCCCTCCCAGTATGGCACCTTGCCACCATGGTCAATGACGATGTGGCAAGTCTCCCCCGGAGCTTTGGGGCCGACTAGCCTCTCCACCGAGACAATGGTGGCCGTGAAGGGCTCCTTGGGTTTGTACGTGTTGAGAGGTGGCTCCTTGGCGCTCTCGAGATCGAGCGGTGCAACGGAGACTTTACTCTTGCTCGCCTGCTGGACAGACATGCAGAGCACCTTGTTCGCGTGCCTGGGCCGCACGGAGCTGCTCTCCCAGGCCAATGTGCCGCCGACCCAGGATTTGTTGCCAAAGCTAACATTGTTCTTACTCTAGAGCACAATGAAAGGCCAATCTTAGAATATCAATTTTATCACCATGTGAGAGCAGTGACATCAAAATCATCAGCATAAATGACCACTAAGAATGCTACCGAGTTCAGCACAAGTGCCCTGAATCACTGAAGATGTGCGTGGATATGCATGACTTATATGCGATGGCCTAATTTGCGCAAAATAGCACCTATCCCTATCTAACATTTGAACTGACCCCTGTATCTAGTAGTACTACCTATTCAACTATTCTACTAGTCATCTACCAACCCAGCGCTGACCGAATTGCAGAATATTCCCTCATAAAGAAAGCAGCAGGCGGGGCGAGATTCCGGCACCGAGGCACGCACCTTGATCCCGGAGCTCCTGGCGCCGCCATCCGAGCCGAATACCGGCGACGAGACAGCCACCTGCAGAGGAGGTCAACAGGGAGAGACCGAGTCAGCAGAGCACGAAGCGGGGGCGCGGGGGTCGCACGGACGGGAGGGACGCGCGTACCCGTGACGCAGCAGCAGCGGTCGCCATAGTCGCTCAAGAGGGGGACGAGGACGAGGGGCGCCGGGCCGGGGGCGAGGGGTTTTGATCTGAGGAAGGAGAGGGGCGGCGGGAGGCGGGTTTATAGAGGGCGAGAAAGTGAGCTCTTGAGGTGACGGAAGGGACGACCCGCTGCTTGGACTTTGGAGACGCAGCCGGGCAGAGAAGCTTGTTGCGAAGGAACAACTGCGATTAGCCCATCCGGTAGGTTGATTAGCAGCTGCTAACACATTTTTTTAATATCCAACCCAAACCAGTTGATGCTGAACTTGTGTGCTTTTGATGGGGGTCGTATTAGTAATCTAATTTGGATTTGATTTGTTTTGGTGTGGGCGTCAGACAACTGTAGGCAGGCACAGAGAGGCGATTGGCCGCTGGAGTCGGCTGCTCGGGACCTTCCGGTGGCTGCTGAAACGGCCAAGGGCCACCTTGTCGCCGATCACGGGTCAAAAGAACGCAGAACGCAGAACGCAGCACAGGCCAGATGCATGCATGATCTGCAGTACTACGGAGTACAGTACATGTCTAAGCGCATCAACCCCCGAAAAGAATGCATTTTGTTTGTGCTACATAGCTAAACAAACAAATGCAGAAGAAATGAAAATTTACTTGTTTCAGTCTGAATCTCCGTTTCCCTGTAATGACCAGTGAATTGTTGTTTTCAGCAGGACAGTCTGAACACCCCGTGATCGAATCCTATCATAAACAAGCAGTCTTCACAGTGCAAATTTACTTGTAATATTGTTTCGAATTTCCAGAAACTAATGCCTGACTTCTCACAAGATGATACACTTCATAAGAGAGGAGGCCTGCGCCGCGGCCAAGTTTGGCCCTCTTCCATCTTCGAGACGCTAAATTAAGCTAGCCTTTTTACAGCGCTAAAAACTAACTTAGCTCCAAAGCTACGAAAGTATTCTCTTTGCTATCCAAAGTACGGCACAAAGCTGTTTCACCACCCCAAAAGGGTGAACCGCGAGTGCTTCCCCTATGGTTACTTACTTACTACATACAACTACAAGGCCCGCTTTTGGGTCTTGAAAGATGATGAGTTGTTGCGACCGGCTTCATTCACATCCCCCTGACACGACCCAGGACAGGGTGAGGGCTGCCTCCACCGTTTGACATCATGATGTTATGCAGCAGCTGGTGGAGCCATAGCCTTGCTGTGAGATCGATCTAGAGTTGCATCAAGGATTCAGAGTCAGCGAAGGGTTAGGATTTGCAGAGTAATGCTGTTGTCATGTAGCTTCTTGGGGGGAGGCAAAGATAACTCATTCTTCTGGCACTGAAAATCTGAAATGTGAAATCACCTCGATTAAGTCGTTGAATGTCCCGTCTCTCAACGCGGCGGGGAGGTTCCTGAGTAGCGCATTGCAGGCCCTGCATAAGCATACAAAAGAATAGGGACAACATAAGAATAACTTTACAAGACTGGAATTTGATATAGCACACAGTATAAACCTTGGATCATCTGTCAGCCTGAGGTAGCAGCGGATTATGTGCTTCAGCAACCTTGGGGAAGGCTGTTCAGCGAGTTCTTCAACCATCTGAGCTAGCACACTGGCTACAGCACAGAAGCGTTCAGAAGAAGCGCATACATACGCAAGCCCTGCATCGTCAAGCATAATCTTTTGAACAATGAAAGTGGCCACCTGCAAGTATAACTTGAGTCAGTTGAAGAAACTGAAGCAATAGATCCAAATGATCTAGTTAAATTCCTGACAGGATAAATGTTTGGATAAATTATATTTCAAAAGACAATTACTACAAGTATTGAAGAATGAAATGGAGTCTAACATCCAAAGCAAACAAGAAATGAAGCTACACCAGAAAGTATCTCACTGTGAAATTAATTTGTCAGCTAGAAAAGTAAAATAGGTTGCAACATGGTCCTAATAACTGAAATAGCTTGATCTCTCAAATAGCGAACAAGACATATGGAGAATAGTACAAGAAAGGAGTGTGCCAATTGAGTAGTCAGCATAGAAGTAAACATAAAAGATTATTATGTTTCGAATGATGGTTTGGTAGATTGGCAAATACCGTTTTTGAAAGTTCAGTGCCCATATCTATAGCACGCAGACACAAAGGAATTATTTCAGATCTCAGCAGAAACGCAATGACTTCATGATCATCAAACTGCAAAAAAAAATGAATGAATTTCAAGCCTTCAACAAATTACAGCACTGTTCAGCTCTTCAAACAATTATTAATGTTTATATAGGAATCCATAGGATTTAAAATCCCAATTAGATTATTTAATCGGTAATACTGGAATATGTATAAACTGTACACCTCCTACCACTCCAATAGAAATTCATAGCCCTTCTTAGTTGTCTTAAATTTCTTACCTTCACAAGAGCACCGATCACACCCAGGCTGGTAAGCCTCAAGAACTCATATTCTTTTTGTTTTGTAGGTAGTGTTCAAGAAAGGATAAAGGTACAGTGGAACCAGTGCTGCAAGAGGAGACAGTTACTGAAAAGTGTATATTATAAACCAGAAGACTGAAAAGTAAGATTAGTACAGGGGAAATTTTCTATAGGAAACACTATCTAGATGTGATAAATACTTTCTACCAACTAGAATCAAGTGTGTGTTTTAAACAAGAGAAAATTCAGGATGACAGGGACATATTCTTAAAAAGTACACCATCATAAGGGTATTCATATTTTTTGTCATAAGCATGGTAGCAGTTGTTACCATTTACGAATGGCATCCTAGTATCAGGGTGCGATCGACACACTGCAGAACAAGTAATACAAAAAAGGAAGTTAAGGACACAGAGTGGTGGACAAAACCAAATCGTGGTGCATGAACTGATAAATGGCACTTTAAAACAACCCCATATTGTATACTATGAAATTAGCAGCTTTTCACATTATCATGGCTAAGGTAACATACCCTGTATCCCTGATAATACTGATAGATTTTAGTATCAAAATGAAGAATCCCCAGTGCCATGAGTACTTTGCTTTCTGATGTAAAAAGCATACCTGAAGGAGTGCAAGCGCATTGCAGACACGAGTTGATTGTTCAGACGATAATCTTGGGGGTGAAAGTGATCGATAAATTGACACAATTTCCTGCATATGTTTCAAGTAGCCATACAGACTTCAATCAGAAAAGGATCCATGAAAGATTCAACTGATTTCTTGTGATATACACGTACACCACACTAATGCAAACAGCATACTAACTATAAGTTCATAGCTATTATGATGTCTCAAAGTTTCCTTGAGTTAAATTCAGAAGGCTGCAAGTATTTAACCCACCTGGAGTAATGCAGCCATTGTACCATAAGAGTGCCATAGTAGCAGAGCAAGGTTTTCACATTTTTCTCAAGTTTCTGAAAGAAATAACCAGGATCATCATTCTAAATGAAAACTTCAGTCCCAACTTCCCAAACCAATATACTTAGGGCTGCATGATCAAATATTTTAAGAAACAATTTATATTAAATTTACCATGTGAGGCATAATGTATCACAATGTACTTTTTGAGTATGAGAAACAAATAACTATCTACCAAAAAGAAAAAAGCTTCAGTACTTCATTCGACCTATAGAGCACTAAATTAGTAACATCAGAAACATTCAATCACAACATATACATGCACTGAACACATATGCATAGCACATCATCAAATTTTTGTAGTAGAGCATCTTGAATTTTATATAAAGGGATGCTTAACAGTGCAAGAGTACTATCATGAAAACAGGAAGCTTAGATCTACAAAAACAAAATGTTATGTTAGACTCACAAACTGCCTTTACCCCCTTTGATCTACCATATTGAAAATGTCGAATTTTCACCCTCAAGTCACATGTCTCAACCAAATCTTCAGGGCCTGCATAGTTCATTTTGCAGAGCACCCTATAAAGACTCCTGCCTGAACCTCGCCAGTTTATTCAAGCTGGACGCCACCAGAAAATTGCAGCATTGTCTATTTTACCTTTAACAAAATCGCTATCCAGTGCAGATCAAAACTACATGCCCTATTATTAATATTAACAAGAATATCTTGAACATATTCTAAAAGGACAGTAAAGAAGAACAAATACCAACCAAAAAAAACAACAATAGCTAACATAAACCAAAATTGATTGTTTTTACCACAAAAAAAACTATTTCCTTTCTCCACAAAACTAAAACATGGGGACTACAAAAGAAAATGTGGCAATTTTCGTTGCTTTCCACATATGAACAACAGAACAAGCATATTGCACTGAAACACACCCACTGACACTGAAAAGTCTGCAGAGATCGAGTAACATGGGCCTGGCGTAATCTTTTGCCCTAGACAGCCAATCTGACAACCGAAGTGCATTCAACCTCCGCTAGGTCTCAGCGTTACACCACCACGGTCGCGACTTCCAAACCACGACGCCGCACCGGCGATCAGAAAGAGAGAGAACGGAAAAGGCGTGGAAATTTTTTATGCCCCCGCAACCGGTGACGGCGAGAGGGAGAGAGCGAGGGGTCATTCACCTTGGAGAGGAAGTGGAGAGCCTTCTCGCGGAGCTCTGGGACGCAGAGGTCAAGCACGAGCTGCACCACGTCCTGATCGTCCTTCGCCGCCGGCGCGGGTGCCGAGTACAGACCGGCGGAGAAGGGCGGCGGCGGGTTCGCCATTGCGATTGGTGGTGGTGGTGCGGCGGCGGCGGCGGCGGTTCGCCGCGTGAATCGGGGAAGGATTGGTTGGTGACGGCCGGGACGGAGAGAGCGCCGTACCCGACTGCGGCTGGCTGCACGACGAGGAGCTTTCCTTTTTTTCTTTTTTTTTTTTGAGAAAAAGCACGATGAGGAGCTGAGCACGCTGCGCACGTGCGTGCGCTTCCGGCCCAATGAGCTATCCGCCCATGGGCTCTCGGCCTTATGAGCAGCAGCGGCGCGGGCCGGCTGGGTCACTGGAAGTGGGAAGGAGACTGTGTGACCCACCTGTCAGCCGGAGGAATGAAGCTGATGAAATGTTTTAGGATGAACCAAAAACAAAAGACCGCGATGGGATCACATTTCGATCACAGCGGGCGTCTCGGATGTCTTGATTGCAGGGAGAAGTCTCCCCACCTGACTGACTGTCTGTAAATGATTTTGTTCCCCCGTGTTGTGGTGATTTTCTACTTGAGGATTTATTCGTTTTAAGGGAAATTGAAGGGGAATGAAAGAAATTGAGAGGGTTAATCTCATTTCAAGTCAAGTATCTCCCTATTCCGTCTCAATCTCCTTAGGAAAGGGCTAACCAAACAAGCCTTGAGGGTTGTTGTGGTCATTACTTCAGCAATTTTTGTCGCATATGGTGGTAGCGAGTTCAATATAGTAATGGTGATTCACGACATTAGGTGTTTTGGGGTCTAGGGGAGTGGGCGGCTTTTGGCCAAAAGCTTCGTCGAGTCAATGGCCATGGGCGGCAATGGTGACGCTTTTGGTTGCACTCACCTCGTTATTGTCTTGAGGACTCTTTCCTTTGGCGGTTGTGGTTCTTATCGGTGTTGGTAGCATTTCTTAATATCATTTCACTCTTTAAAAGCAATATTGTGGAAAATCTCCTCCCTTCAGCCCATACTAAGTTTGTTTCCCGCGCGTGCTATATGGATTTTGGTGGCTTGAGCTTCGAGGTTTCTTTGGGTGGTGTTTTTTATGGTGGTTTTCATGTTGATTTCTTCTTTATGTGTTTAGATATAGTCGGATTCGTATTAATCTACATGTGTTGAATGGATTGGAGTGGAATTTGAACTAAATTTCACTCTGATCTATCCCAACACATGTCGGCTCAAATTCTTGTAGTACACATCGTGATCCATAGAATCAAGGTCCATAATCCACGAATGTTTGCTTTGTTAACCATTAACGCCACGCTACGAGCCTTTGAAGTCACTTGGCTCCCGCCTTGTGTTGGCCGTCCTCCTGGACCTGAATTGACCTCTTCCTTTTGCTTCAAACCTTGAACTAGCCAAAGTGTGTGAATGTCAGCTACCTCTTGTTGCCCCTAGCTGCTAGCTAGAATCCAGCAGCACTTACTCGCTTTTCTTGCTTCCAAGCCATATCAATCAAAACACCTCTCCATCACACGTCACATGTATCGATCTCACCTCCTTTATTTATATATAATATATACTCTTCTTGAAGTATGTGTATATATACACTCAAGTTACACACGAGAAGACCTTATCAGTTTAACTCAATGGTCCGATCCTTGCTTGCTTTGTGATGTGCATTCATATGAATGGTTAAGTTGCAATGACCATGGAGAATGTGTTCAAGGGGAGAGCAAGAGCAAGAGTCTCTCTGATCCATTTCTTTGTCGTCCGTCGTTGTTTTGCGGTGGCAGCTGCCATTTTTCTGCTGACAGATGGGAGGCATGCCGCTCATGCAGATCCCGCACCTGTTGTGGAGATACGACTCGGCGCAGAGGGGAGAGCAAGTGCAAGCAGCAGCAGCGAGGTGATCGATAAGCAATGGCGGATGGTCAGGACCAGGGGAAACCAGTTCGTCGTCGGCGATCGGCCCTTCTACGTGAACGGCTTCAACGCCTACTGGCTGATGATCCTCGCCGTCGACCCGTCCACCAGGGGGAAGGTCGCCGAGGTGTTCCAGCAGGCGGCGGCGGTCGGCCTCACGGTGTGCCGCACCTGGGCCTTCAATGACGGTGGCTGGAGGGCGCTTCAGATGTCGCCATCTGTCTATGACGAAGGTGTCTTCAAGGTGTGAGATGATATAGTCTTTTATTATAAAAATATATTCTATTATTTATTAATATAAAATAGTTCTTATTATGCATCATAAATATTAGTAAGAACATTGTATCGAGAGAAAAAAATCAAAATATCTTATAATGTGGAACGGAGAAAAAAAAATAGCAATCCATCACGGATCGCATAAACCTTAAATTATAGAGTTAAATGCACCAAGCCCTTGAACTTGTAAGGGTGTGTCACTTAGGTCCACGAACTCTAAAAAAATGCATTTCTGGTCCCTAAATTTGTAAAGGTGTGTCACTTAGGTCCACGAACTTTGAAAATGCATTTTTGGTCGCTAAACTTGTAAGAATGTGTCACTTAGATCCACGAACAAATATTATATTTCTATTTTTATTTCTATTTAATAATATAGTTGTGAATAGCACATAGAAATAATATTTAATATGACTTTAGTACTTTTCATGAACCTACTTAAAATAATATCATGAACCTACTTAAAAGTCAATAATTGTTTAATTTTATTATTGTAAATAATGCAAGAAATCTATTTAATTGTATATCCATAAATAAATTTAGTATTAATTTCAAAATTTTAATGATACATAAATATTAAATTAATTTTAGTACTTTTCTAATTTAGTTTAATCCTAATATGTGTGCTCTTATAAATTATTTTAATACTTTAGTTTATTTATTTATTGATGATGTCATATTAAATATTATTTTTATGTGCTATTCACAACTATATTATTAAATATAAATAGAAATAGAAATATAATATTTGTTTGTGGACCTAAGTGACACATCCTTACAAGTTTAGGGACCTAGAAATGCATTTTTAGAGTTCGTGGATCTAAATGACACACCTTTACAAGTTTAGGAACCCAAAATACGTTTTAAAAGTTCGTGGACCTAAATGACACATCCTTACAAGTTCAAGGATCACCGGTGCATTTAACTCTAAATTATATGTGAATTTGCTTGTTTCTGGCCGGACTGGACGCATTACCTACAATTGAAGGCGCTGGATTTCGTGGTGAGCGAGGCAAGGAAGTACAGGATCAGGCTTATACTGTCACTGGTCAACAACTGGGACGGCTAGCCCTGCTAATGGTTTGGGTTGAAATGGGTTTTATGGGTTGGGTTCTCATATGGGTACACTTCTAATGGATTTGAATGGATTGATTTACTTAATGGATTGCGTTGGGTTGGGTTTAACGAAAACTTGGGTTGGATGGATTGAGATTTTGATTCTTTTTTAAAGGTGTGAACGCAAACTTTTATTTTTAGAGTCCGGCTTTGATGTGGGGTCCACGTGCAAATCTTGATGTGCTAACTGACACAGATTATCTTCATGACATTTTGAAACATATTTAAAAATTTCAGTCAATTTCGATAAAATTTCAAGGTGTGAACGCGAGCTTTTATTTCTAGGGTCCGACTTCGATGTGGGGCCCACATACAAATCTTGATGTGCTAACTAGCACAAATTATCTTCATGATATTTTAAAAACATATTTAAAAATTTCAGCTAATTTCGATAAAATTTTATGGTGTGAACGCGACCTTTTATTTCTAGGGTCCGGCTTTGATGTGGGGTCCACGTGCAAATCTTGATGTGCTAACTGCACGTATAATCTTCATGACATTTTGAAACGTATTTAAAAATTTCAGTCAATTTCGATAAATTTTTAAAGTGTGAACGCGAAGCTTTTATTTTTAGGGTCCAGCTTCGATGTGGGGTCCACGTGCAAATCTTGATATGCTAGGCGGTGCAGATTATCTTCATGATATTTTGAGACTATTTAAAAATTTCAGTCCATTTCGATAAATTTTTAAGGTGTGAACGCGAGCTTTTAGTTCTAGAGTCCGGCTTCGATGTAGGATCCATGGGTTTTTTTAACAAACCCACGGGTTTAGTTAGTTTATGGATTGGAGTGAGTTGGGTTGAAACTATAAGAATTTGGAGTGGTGTGGATTAAAAAAGGAAGACAATTTTTTATAGATTGGATTGGATAAGGGGTGGACTCTAGCCCATTAGCAGGGTGAGGGACGGCTACGGCGGCAAGGCGCAGTACGTAAGATGGGCCAGGGACGCCGGCGGCGGCGGCCTCAACAACATCACCTCCGACGACGATGCCTTCTTCTCCGACCAAACCGTCAAGGCCTACTTCAAGAACCACGTCAAGAACATCCTGACGAGGGTGAACACGTACACGCGCGTGATGTACAAGGACGACCCGACCATCTTGGCGTGGGAGCTCATGAACGAGCCGCGCTGCGAGTCGGACCCTACCGGGAACAAGCTGCAGGCGTGGATCCAGGAGATGGCGTTTCATGTCAAGTCCATCGACCCGGATCACCTCCTGGAAGTCGGTGCAGAGGGCTTCTACGGCCCCTCGTCGCCGGCGCGGCTTCCGGCCAACCCGGATTCGTATGCCGGCCAGGTCGGCGCCGACTTCGTCCGCAACCACCGCGTCCTCGGCGTCGACTTCGCCTCCGTTCATATCTACCCGGACACCTGGTTCGTAACCACTACTGATAGCTGATCCATGCATGCATCTTGATTGGTGTAGCGTCTCACATTCTCAATCTCTTGAACGAAATTTGTACAAAATTCTCACATAATAATGCATGGGTTTTCTTCCTTTTGGTACGTAGGATGTCGGGCGCGACTCTGGAGGCGCAGCTCAAGTTTGTGGCGTCGTGGATGCAGGCGCACATCGCCGACGCCGAAGGCGCGCTAGGCGGCATGCCGGTGGTGTTCACGGAGTTCGGGGCGTCGACCAAGGTCCGGACGACGAGCGGCTTCAACGCGACCACGAGAGACCAGCTCATCCGGGCGGTGTACGGGGAGCTCCTGGACTCGGCGCGGCGTGGCGGTGCCGGAGCGGGGGCCCTGCTCTGGCAGGTGTTCCCGGAGGGGACCGAGTACATGTACGATGGCTACGGCGTCGTGCTCCCCAGGGCGGCGGCCACTGCCCGGATCATGTCCGCGCACTCCAAGGAGCTAGCCGTTTTCAATTCCAGGTGTGCATGGAGCTGCCGCTGGGGGTGCAGCTGTGCAGGAGGAGGGAGCATGCAGCAGTCGGAGGATAGATGTTGATGACCTGCCTGCCATGGCCATGCCGTTCGAGGATGAACTGAGCGTATAGAATAATATTAGAACAAATATGTCAAGAATCCTGGGTGCTGGAGGCGGGCGTGCACAGAACTGCCGCCGCCGCGCGCTTGGTTTCTCCAGGCGCCGCCGACCTCCGCGTATATATGGAAACTGCTTCTCCAACATCAGTACTCCTACCTCACCTAATCAATGTGCAGTTTCGAGCTTACAGAGATTCTTGACAACATCAGTACCTCACCAAACATGGAAAAGGGCCTGTTTTTGGTAATATAAAGAGTCAAGAATTCAAACAATACTTCCAGTGGGATCGATCAGAATCACAGTCCTTTCTATGTATATACACGCGCTTCCGTCAATCCGTCCTACAAACACAGCCTCGTCGTACTCCTTGCATCGATCCATATACAAGAACCCAACCAAAGAACCCCAAAGCACGCCAGGTCATCACCATGGAGGCAGACGGGCAGCGCGTTTCTGCAGCCAGCGCCGGGTTCATGACGTTGGCGCTCAGTCTCGAGAAGCAGCTCATTGACAGAGCTTTCTGAATAAATCTGCTCCATAGATGAAATCATAACTAAAGTTATTTTGATGAAAGCTAGAGCTCAAATTTTCAAACCGTGTTTATTTTTTACTCCCACCCTTATCTTTTATAAGGCACATACATATCAAGAGTCAAACTTTAAAAATTCTTGATCAATAATTTAGTCAAAAAATTTAATTATTATACTATAAACTTGATATGGTTAGACTGGTAAAAATGTACTATTCGATTATCATACATTTATATAGATATAAATTATATAAAAAATATGGTTAAAGTGTGATTTGAGAGAGATTGTGATGTGCGTCTTATAAAAAATAATATAGAGATAGTAACGAAGTCTTATTATACAATACATTTTTCAACGAAGAGTCCAGCACGATCGATCAGAATCACAATCCTTTCCGTCAACACACACGCCCCTCCGTCAAGCGTCAATCCGTCCTACAAAATACAGCCTCGCCCAACGTGCCGTCCTCCTCGCATCGATCCCACCACAAGAACGAACCCTAAAGAACCCAAGCACACCGCCATGCGGTTCCCCACCGGTTCCTTCCCCACCACCATGAGTCCACCACCATGGGACACCCAGCGCGTTTCCGCAGCCAGCGCCGGGCTCACATCGTTGGCGCTCCGCCTTGCGAAGCAGCTCGCCGCGAAGAAGAGCCACCGCGGCAATCTCGTCTTCTCGCCGCTATCCATCTACGCCGCGCTGGCCCTGGTGGCGGCCGGGGCACGGGGCGCTGCGCTGGACGAACTCCTGGCCCTGCTCGGCGCCGCGTCGCGCGACGAGATCTCCGAGCTCATCCGCGGCGCGCTCTCCGACGGCTCCGGGTCCGGCGGACCGCTCATCACGTCGGCGTGCGGCGTCTGGCACGACGATGAGGTGGAGTTGAAGCCGGCGTTCAGGGCGACTGCCGTCGAGTGCTTCAAGGCCGAGGTGCGCGCCGTGGATTTCCAGACAAAGGTGCGTTCTTTCATCTTCTAGCTACCTCGATCGGAAATCGGCGATTCCGCCAAACCGACATGGATCGCCGCCGATTATATAGCAATGCCTGGTGGCTGATGATCCCCGTCCGCAGGCAGAGGAAGCACGGCAGGAGATCAACAGCTGGGTGTCGGAGGCCACCAAAGGGCTCATCGCCGACGTGCTTCCTCCTGGCTCCGTGGACGCCGAGACCGGCCTGATGCTTGTCAACGCCATCTACTTCAAGGGCAAGTGGGACAAGCCTTTCACCGAGCGCTGCACCCAGGTGGAAGACTTCTACCTCCTCGACGGCACCGCCGTGAAAACGCCGCTGATGCGAGGCAGCCGCAGCAGGTACCTCGTCGCCGTGCACGACGGGTTCAAGGTGCTCAAGCTGCCGTACCAAACACCCCTGCCCTTCCGCCCCTTGGACGGCGGGGAGCGGATGACGAAGGTCGCGCGCCGCGGCGACGCCACCAGCAGTTACTCCCTGTGCGTCTTCCTGCCGGACGAGCGCGACGGCCTGTGGAGCCTCGTCGACGAGCTCGCCGAGTCCGGCCCGGGGTTCCTGCGCGACCACCTGCCCTGGAAGGACGTCTGTGTCAGCAAGCTCCGGCTGCCCAAGTTCAAGATGTCCTTCTCCAGCGACCTCACCGCCGCCCTCCGAGAGATAGGGCTCGAGGCCACGCTTGACCGTCGCGATGAAGGTGCCGCCGACCTGACCGACATGGCCGAGAGAAGAGGCTTCCCCGGCGTGTCGCCCAAGATCGACAAGCTCTGTCACAAGGCGGTGATTGAGCTGAACGAGGAAGGCACGGAGGCCGCAGCTGTGACGTACGTCCGCATTGCCCCGCCGGGGGCTGCACCGCCTGGCTATCGACCTGAGACTGTCGATTTCATCGCCGATCATCCCTTTGCGTTCTTTGTCATGGAGGAGGTGTCCGGCGCCGTCGTCTTTGCTGGCTGCGTCCTTGATCCGTCCCGGTGACCACTGCTTGTCATAGCTATATGTATGGGTTTTCTTCAAAGTGTTTAGTTGAAATTTAAGTTTCAATATATCATATTATATAGATAAAAAGTGTGACTTGAAACTTGTCATAATTACCTAAGTTTAGTTACGATAGATTAGTGCTAGGAACCAAACAGTCCCTTAGATTGATATGCAGAGAAGATCAAGTACTACTCGTTTTACTATGTGGCTTGACGCCTAAAAGCTGTGTGCGCATCTCAAATGGAATGGAACTCGTTAATTATTACTTACGAAACAAAATGTTATCATATGATATTTTCTGCGGTTACTCATAATCTCTTTTACTTGTGGGTAAAGGACGTCTCAAAAGTTGTCTATAACTAACAACATTCTTTCTTAATAAACTGATCTCAAAAACAAATATTTACCCGATTTAAGAGTAGACCATAGCCGCACATGCTGATATGTGTGCGCTCAAGGGATCGTTCACGTTGAGGTCTCAAGTTTGAATTTGAGAAACACGTAATTTTTTAGAATTATTTTTACTATCCTATGATTGCCACTTATTGCCTAATGAGGAAATAAAAAATTCAGCAGTGCTAGGTTCTGATGCGCCAGAATTTAGTAAAATACAGGGGTTATGTTGATATCCGAATATATGGCATCATAGAGATTACACTATTAGGGAATAAAAAAATCTCTAGTGCTAGGTTCTGATGCGGCCGAATCTAGATAAATATAAGGGTTGTATTGATATCCGAACTTATGGCACCGTAGAGATTACACTCTATTAAGGGTTTGTTTGATTTATTTGGGCCTGCTAGACACCAACTGGCCAAAGCTGCATTCCGAGGCATCCGATATGATATGGGACGCCTACGGTGGTGATCGATGTTTTGCGGACAATGCTTAAGCCAGGTATGCAATCAAACATGTTCTTTATTGCCTATATAATTCCAAACATCACAAAAAGGTTAAGAATCCAAACTACTTACAATTCACAATGTAAAAAAACAAATATATAGTAAATATTTATTTCTCTTT